>RJWH01000895.1:19304-529001 GCA_004363575.1 Solenodon paradoxus
AAATGAGTACCAAGCTCGCTCGTTCTCTCTCTCTCCCTCCCTCTCTCTCTCTCTCTCTCTCTCTCTCTCTCTCTCTCTCTCTCTCTCTCTCTCTCTCTCTCTCTCTCTCTCTCTCTCTCTCTCTCTCTCTCTCTCTCTCACACACACACACACACACACACACACACAGAGTTTTGGAGGTTGTGGGCATGGACACAGGCCTTCCGATTTCCTCCTTAACTCAGAGGATGATGCTTTGCTCTGAGTAGAAGCCTGTGGAGGCTATGTGGTTCCAAGAACCCCTCCTTTGCCTTCAGAATAGGGGGTTGCCCCATCCACCGACAGGTTTCTGGAGATCTGAATTTATCCCCTGCTAAAAATTCCTAAGCCATTGGCCAGTCGCAGTCTGGGGAACCAGAAGGGAGAGAGGTATATCGGGGTGATGCTGGGGTAGAGCGTTTCACAGAGACCCAAACTAAACTGGCCTCTCATTCAATACTCGTGGAGTACCTATTGTATCTCAGGTTTTGGTAGTAAAAGAAGATAGAGTCATCACCTTAAAGAGTGTATGGACTGGTAAACAGATTAATCAATAGTTGCCACAATCAAGTGATATGTTTAATGAAAGAGAAGCCACGGGAGGTCACAGGAGGTATAGGGGAGCCCAGGCTAGGAGGAAAGCCTGGGAAGGCTTTTTGGAGAAAGTGATGCGTAAACTGCCTTGTAAAGTTAATGTAGGAGTTTGCAAAAGGAAGAGAGGAAGATGGGGAGCATTTTCTAGGTAAGGGAGAAGCATGGGCAAAGGCACAGAGGCTTGAAACAGCCTAGCACTGCAAATAGCTGAGGTTGGTGGGGGCCGGGAGCGGGGAGTGTGAGCAGTAGGTGTGATTGCTAGACGGCCTGAGGAGTGGGCAGTGCCCGGGTCCTGGAGGCTCCCTGGCTGGAGAGTTTGCCCAACATGAAAGCAGGTGGGGCACACCCTGGTGGAGTAGCAGTTAAGTGTATCACTACCAAAGGACACCGGGCTCATGCCCGTGGGGTTGAGTCCCAGGTCCACGGGAAGTAGCCATGTCAACAGCTCACTGAAAAAGAAATTGTTCTTCCTCCTCTCCCTTCCTGTCTGCTTGTGTACTATTGCTTTCTTTCTTGCCTGCACCTTTAAAAAATTTTTTAAATAATAATGTAAAGAAACTCACGTTAAAGCAGGTAGATAATGAGACCAGAATAGAATTCAGAAATATGACAGTGCTGGAGGGTAGACACAGTAAGGAAGGAATTGTGGGGACAAGGAGACCTCAGAGAAGCTCCCACTTGTGCTTTACAACTTGCCGCTGGCACATCCAGTGCAGTGGGCATTAGTGGGAATTAATCCCGGTGGAGGGGTGCTCACTGGATATGGGTCTGCCCTTAGAGGCTTGCCGGCAGACATCTAGCTTACCCTAGCTGAGAGCAGGCACACCCCACAAAGTCCCGCCACCCCATCAAGCCAGTCTCAGCTGGCCTTGAGGCCCTGCCTTCTGCCTCTTTCACAGCTCTGCTCTGACCTGCTTCCATTTAAATCAACAAATACCTGCTGAGTTGTGTCTGAGCCAGGGGGCGTGACCTGCATGGCAGGGTGAGCTTCCAGGCCAGCGCAGGCTAGAAAGTGTCAGCCTTTCTCTTACTCTCCTTCATCCTCTCCCATCTTCTTCCTCCTCCTCGGGCCGGACTCCGAACATCTCCCCGAGGAAGGGCAGGGGGCACCCTGAGGGTGTGTGTGCCACTTGGGCCTGCACTGCACCGTGTGCACACGCCTGCGTGTGCCCGAGTGCACCCGCCATCATGCCCTCGTGAGTCAGCAAGTTTCGGTACGCACTGGAGGGAACAGGTGCACATGTGCATGAGCCTAGGCAGGAAAATCAGAACAGCAGGTGGGCAGCACCTGCCACGCTGGAAGCGGCAGAAAGGACTGTGGCCTGGGCAGCCTTCCCCTCCAAGTCTGGGTCTCTGCTCCACACACGGGGACAAGCAGGGCTGCAGGCCTCCCCAGCCAGGGTCAAGGCCATCTCCTGTGTGGGGCTGGAGGCAAAAGAAAGATCTGTGTCATTTTCCATCAGGTGATGGCCCACGGAAAGGGCAGCAGCAAAGGCCCAAGACAGGATGTGGATGTGTGGTTGTGGCAGCTGGTAAGGGGGCCCTGGGAGTGGGGGGCACAGCCTTCTGCCCACAGGAACAAGGCAACTCCTGGGCCATGGACTCCCACTGACCAGATGGTTTACAGAGCCTCCTTGCTGGGGATACTCAGCCAAGCTAGCCTCCATCCGAGTCCCTTTCTTTCCTGTCCCAGGAAGGTTCCTCCGTGGTGACACTGGGAGGACAGCGCCTGAACCTGACCCCAGATGACAGCCTCCTCGTGCCTGTCGGGACTGAGTGAGTAGAATGAAAGGACTTGTTCCAACTGTGGAACACCCTCCTCTCCCTGGATCCTCAGGGACTCATCTTGTCTGACCCCTGTCCATCTGTGTCTCCACAGGTATGCCTGGGAGCGAGGGCATGGCTCTGTGGCCCTGTCTGTTACCCAGGACCCCACCCACAAGAAGCCCCTGGGGTGATCCTCTAGCTGCAGGCCCGACGCATCCACAGGTGGGCCTGACTCACACTGCCAGATGGACTCTTCCAGGCTTGCTGCTTCTGCACATACCTCTGTTGAGCAACTCCGTGTCCCCCAAGCCAAGCCCTTGACATTACTGTCCTCCACAATTCCGCCCTCTCAGCTGGGGTGCCTGGCTCCTGGGGGGCTGGTAAGTTCCCTTCTTCTCTAAAGTATACAGCGCACAGCCCTGCACGGTTCTGCCAGGTGGCCTGCTCCTCCAGCCCTCTGGATGCCTCTCCATCCCTCTGTCCCTCCAGGCTCAGCTCAACACTGCCTGCCACCAAGAATGCCTCAATAAAGTCTCCCTGGTGGGCACACGACACAGGCTACCATTGATGGCAGACACATCTGCTCCTCTGATTCTGTGTGTGTGTGTGAGATGTCAGGGGCACTGGTGACCTTGGACACGTGGAGGGTCTGTTACCAGGTGTCCCTGTGTGTGGAGGGGCTGTCATCACTGTGTGTGTGGCCCTGATCTACACAGGTTCCTGTAACTCCTCCTAGGAATCCAGCTGATGTCATCGCTCTGCCCCTTCCTCTTTTCCCGCTTCTTCTTTACAGAACTTGAAAACATGGCATCTGTTGCATTTTTTCCCTTAACCAGCAGGAGTGACTTGTGTTAATTTTAGATAAAGATACATGAAAATACAACATCCACCCCCCCACCCCAAATTGACCCTGTGAAGACCTAAAGATGTTACAAGCCTGAAGGCAGGCGTGTATGTTATCAGGAGCTTGACAAAGGGGGAAAGGTGTTGTCCGGCCTCACCCACCCCTGCCCCCAGCCCACTGTCATGTGTGGGCACCACGTCCAAAGAATCAGAGGGCTCCTGGGCGTGGAGCACCAGCACCCCTCAAAGCAGCAGAGACATGGACTTGGAACCGGCAACAAGACACTGGACAGGGGTTCCTGGGATTTAAGTGAGAATTCGAATGAGGATCACACTTGGAAAAACTAAGCTAGATCTGGGCAGAATGGGTCGTGGGTGAGAGGCAAATCTTCCTCCAGAAATCCTGGGGTCTGAACCCCACCTTCCCCACCTCAGCCAGTGCTTTCTGCTTTGAGTCACTCCACCGAGAAGGGCCAGGAGGCCTGATCGCTGACAAGACTCGGGCCCTGGGGAAGGTCCAGACCCTCACTCACCTTCCTACCTTGAGGGCTTTCCTCTCCTGAAGCAAAATGCAAACACGTAGCCTCCCCCACACTCTAAACGGAGGCTGGGCCCCATGTGCTGCTCCGTGCGGGAGCTGAGAGGAGAACGGGGAGCCCCCCTACCCACGGGCAGAGTGCCGGGGCTGCCCAAGGAGGAGTTTGTCCCATAAACCGAGGGCAGGCCACCTCCCAGACAGGAAATAATGCAACTTAGATCTGTTTTCTGAGACGTTCTTAGCTACTTTATCCCACTTAACCATCACAACTCCAGAAAGGTGTAGCACCCCACGTTACACATGAGATTCAGACAGGTTTGGAAAGCCACGCAGCTCTGATTCCAAACCTAGGCCTGTGCGCATTCTAAGCTCAGATTGTGGTTTCACCTCCCTGCAGCCTATAGTCCACCTGTTGGCCCTTAGCCTTGGCTAGAGGGGAGCCCAGGGCAGGGAGAGTCCTGGAGTGTCCTTAGGCCTTGCTGCCTAAAACCAGGAGGCCTGGGCAGAGCATGCAGCATAGGACACACTGCTGACCACAGCCAGCTGCCAAGGGGTGGGTGTCAGATCCTGGAGTCCGGAGCCATAACCATCCTTAATGCTGTCCTAGGTTATCTGGAGCCCGTCTCTCTTGACAGGCCTGACCCCAGGGGTTCATGAGAACGCCAGGTACTGGGAGAGTAGGACTTGTTTTTTCTGAAGCCAGCCCTTGCCTTCTGTTCCTTTCTCTGTAGTGAATACTGGTAGAAGTAGAGTGATGTGAACAGTGGACAGGGAAACGAGAGGATTCTCGGGATTGTCTGTTTGGGGCAGAAGGTCACAGCAGAACTTGTCAGGCGAGCCCTCCAGCTGTGGGATGCACTTCATCCTGTAGATGGACTTAGGATCATCAGCGACTTTGGAACCAGCAGGAACCTGATAGTAACGACAGCAAGCTTGCAGCTGGTTCCCACAAGACCTCGAGCACAAATGTCAAGCCCTTGACTATAGACTCCCACCACCTGCTCCCCGCAGAGTCCCTGCTGCTGCTGGAGCTGGTGGGGGCAAAGGCGGCCTCCAGCCTGCGCTTGTAAGCGGGGAGGGAGACGGGGTCCTACAGGCCATCTGCCTGGCCTGAGAGCTGCCGCAGCACCTGCGCTTGTCTCCAGGCAAGCAAGTGAGCACTCGGCGTGACCACTGTCCTCCCCTCACCGCTCGAGCCTGCCTCCACTTCTGGGCTTTTCTGCGCCTCCATCTTACCTCTGCTGAGGCCCCCCCCCCCGCCACCCCCCGCCAAAGATGGGGTTCAGAGACTTCACAGGGAGTCACCTGGTACCCAGGGGAGGGGAGAGGGCGAGGGCGGCTACTGGATTCCTCTTTCCTACAAACAGAAAGGCTGCAGTTTCTCAGTGGCTGCAAGAATGCTGATGAAAACCCCAGGATATTGAGTCATCGTGGTCACCAGCTGATAGTGAATACTTAACCCACATTGCTCTGAACACTCGTGCAGGGTAGACAGACTCCGGACTTCTCTCCGCTCCACGGCCTCGAGCAAGCCATGGCAATTTGTAACCAGAGCACCTCCTTTCCCCTTTCCTCTCCTACTCCCTCCTCTCACCTTTCCTCCCCTCCCTTTTCCTCTCTCTTCACCACCAAGCGGAGCTCTGCCACCTGCCATATAGACTCTTCCCAAACGGTGTCTGCCTTCCTGGCGCCAGTCCTGGGCCTGGAGTTTATCCTGGGCCTGGTCGGGAACAGCCTGGCGCTCTTCATCTTCTGCTTCAGGATGAGACCCTGGACGTCCAGCACGGTGTTCCTGGTCAGCCTGGTGGTCGCAGACTTCCTCCTGATCACCGGCCTGCCTCTTCGCATAGACTACTACTTAGGCGAGGAGAAGTGGCGCTTTGGACCCACTGCCTGCAAGATCAACCTCTTCATGCTGTCCACCAACCGGACGGCCAGCATCGTCTTCCTCACCGCCATCTCCATCAACCGCTACCTGAAGGTAGTGTGGCCCCACCACGTGCTGAGCCGTGTCTCGGTGTGCGCAGCCGCCCAGATGTCCTGCGGGCTCTGGGGGGTCATCCTGCTCCTCAACGTGCACGTGTTCCTGGACAGCAGTCCCAACAACTCGTGCCTCAGTTACCAGCTGAAGGAGAACCCCCCGGCCTCCCTCCTCTGGCACCGGGTGCTGTTTGTGCTGGAGTTCTTCCTGTCCCTGGCACTCACCCTCTTTGCCATCGTGAGCATCATGTTCACCATCCGACGGCGTGGCCTTGGCAGGCAGACAGGCCCGCGGAGGGCTATACGCGTGCTGGCCGTGGTGGTGGCCGTCTACACCATTTGCTTCTTGCCCAGCATCCTCTTTGGCATAGCCTCCATGGTGGCTTTTCGCCAAAAAGCCTGCCTTGCCCTGGACATCTTCAGTCAGCTCTTCCATAGCTCCCTGGCCTTCACCTACCTCAACAGCGTCCTGGACCCTGTGCTCTACTGTTTCTCTAGCCCCAACTTCCTCAGCCAAGTCCGGGCCCTGCTGGGGCTCTCCCCGAGCTGGCAGGGCTCAGCCAGCGACGAGAGCAACTACCAGCCCTCTGCCCGGCAGTGCCAGGGGCCTTCGAAGAAGCTGGAGGCCGCAGAAAATCTGCAAGTCTTGCAGGACTGCGCCCAGGAGTGAGGGCCTGCTGCAGAGGTGAGGGCTGCCGCACTCTGGGCTGGAGGGACAAAGTCACCCCCGGGACTGTTGCCAGCACCTGGTGCCTCAGCCAAGTGGACAGAAACCTCTGCAGAAGCCAGGTCGGTGGCAGTGGGAGAAACGGGTCTTAGCCTTCCTGTGCAGTGCTCCTGGATGACATGCTGAGGGTACAGGGCAGTGTGGTGGCAGCGGGAGACAGGCAAGGGCTGCGGGAACACCAACTCAGACCAAGGTCCATGCAGCTGCCCAATCCCTAGACCAGAGCCTGATTATGCTGAGAGCAGAAGTCTTGTTCTAGAAATTAGATACATTTTCTGTCATCTCTAGTTTGGCTCTTTCAGCACTAATAAACTTTCTTTTATGCAAGTCTGTCTCAGCCATTCTAAGGAAAACCAAATAAATGCCTTGGGGTTTAGGGGTTCAATCCAACCTTGACATCTGTGGGGTTCAAAGTGAGTTCCCCGTGATGAAGGGAAACTCTGGGGCCTTAGAGCTCCTTAAAGGCAGAACGCTTCCCTGGGTGAGGTCTCCAGGCTTCCAGGAGGGCCAGCCCTGCTGGGTTCGGGGAGGCCCCTGCTCGTCTCTGGTCTTCAGCTCCCCTTATGCCACCCCAGTGTTCAGCCCGAGGAGCCAGGGGCTCTGTTCTGCTGTCCCCTGGGACACCATTGGGGTCTTTAGCCTTGGAGATGACACTTCCATCCAGTTCAGGCTTCTGACACAGCTCAGGCTAACCTTTCCTGGTTTTCTCCACCGTAAGTACCCTTTCCTGGCCTGGAGCCTGTGGTGGCTGCTACTCCATCAGGACAGGAGCCCAGGTGAGGCAGGAACTGCAGGGTCCTCAGAGCTGGCTCACTGCCCTCCCCTAGGACCCAAACCATCCCTACATCTCCCCCTTCCTGCTCTATTCCATGTGCATGTGGTCAGTGCTGGAGAGCCCCTGGGCAGTCCCATCACTGGGTGTATACCCAGCATAAATATTTGGGGTAGGCATGGGGGGAGTGGGTTGGCCTTAATCTCCATGGGAAAAGTCACTCTGACTAATAACTGCTTTTAGAAAAAATTTTTCAAATATTCGTGTAAACCCAATCTTCATGTTTTTTCCACCCTACCCTGGGAAAGCAAGAAGTTTCCTTAATCTGGAGTAGGTGTGCTTATAGCCTTCTAGGCTTACAAAGGGCTACTGAGAAATCACTAAAACCCCTTGGCATGTCCTGGTTAGGTCAATTGTCTCTGAAGGATGCAGGTCACATACCCCTGTGTTCAAGCCCCGGGTCCGGGAGGAAACAACCAGTGTGAACAACTAAAATGAAAATAAAATGTTTCTTCCTCCTCTCTCTTCCTGCCTGCCTGCCTACTTGCCTTCATTCCTGCCTGCACCTTTCCTTAACAAAAAAAAAAAAAAAAAAAAGAAGAAGAAAAGAGAAAGACACACGGAATCACCAAAGCTCCAACCATGCGCCTTTTTATATCTCCTGTGCCTCCAGCCCTGGCTCCCTTGGGAGAATGAACGTCTCCCCCAGCACACACGCTGCCCCCCGCAACCTGGAGGGGGACAGAAGGGGCTGGAACTGGTTCTCCACTCATCGCCCCAGCCACAGACTTAGACCTCCATACTGGGGCTGATAATGGGGACCAATCCCCCTCTCCCCATTCCCTTTGGAGTTTGAATCCACCAAATCCAACCCTTCTCATTTTGTAGAAAAGGATGCCCTCCCTCTGTTAACAGTCCTCAGGAATGGAGGTAGAAGTTCAGGAGGGAGGCATCTGGGAGCAGTGTGGATGCTGGGATGGAAGATGAAGAGAAGGTGTAGGGCAGAGGGAGGTAGCCGGTGGTAATGTTAGATGAATATTGGAACCATCTCACCGGTGTGTCTTCTTTTTTCCCTTTTCTGAAAACTCACGAGCTGCTCCCAGAAACCCAAGGAGATCCAGAAAACCCAAACCAAGTGACAGAGAAGGGCATGCCACTGGGACCCTTTGAAGTGGCTGTGTATTTTTCTCTGCCTGTGATCCCCTGCTCCATGGCTTTACTCTTGCTGCTTTTTTTCACCGTGGTGGAGTCACTCCTCTCCACCCTCTGTCACTGCAGGGAGGAGCAGGCCAAGTAATTTCCAAGTCAGATGCTTTATGAAAGTCTCCTGAAGGCTGAAACTGAGCATTTTCTCGTGGCACCTCCACCCTGTGTGCGGAACACCAGGCACCCTCTCCTGGAACCATCTTTTCCCACGTTTGTACCTGCCTGGGGTCAAGAGTGGCTTCAAGTTGGACTGACCCGGCTAGTAGCCACGTTATAATCATCCAGCATTTACTGGACACCCAACAGGGGGCAGACATTAAGCTACAAAGACAGAGGCTAAGACTCTGACCTTGAGCCCCTCCTGTCTATGGGAGAGACAAATCTGCCAATGGATCAGATGCAGCCTGGGCCAGTGCAATCCAAGATGTTCCAGGTAGAAATTCAGCGCTGGGGGCACAGCGGTCAGCAGAGCTAATCTTCCGGTGTCAGCAGAACAACCCATGTGAGCAGCATCCCAGAGACGAGGACTGTAGCTAAGGGAAAGGTGTCCCTGACATGGAGCAGAACATGAATAAGGGAGAAGACTCAGCATGCAGGGGAAAGGTGAGGAGACTGCTGAGCCAAGAGAGGAGGAGACCTACGCAGAGTTAGGGGACAGGACAGGCAGGAGCCTGGGGGTGGGGGTGGGGGGCTGTAAACAACCCAGTATGGTGGGAAAGGGAGTGTGTGTGTGACATTTTCAGGTCTCAAAGATGATCCATTTTGCATTTGATCAGTTACTCTGATAAAATTAACCTAAATCACCTGCCTTCCAAGCAAGGACCTGAATAAAGGCCACAGCAGCATGAAGATCAGACAGAGAAGCACAGTCTGGGCAAGGAAGAGCAGTGACTCTGTGGATGATGGCGGACCGGAGACACTGAGGATGCAGATGGTAGAGCGATTCAGAAGAGAAGAGGAGTAAACTCAAGCTGGAGGGGCTTAGAGGACCGCCAGGTAAGCATGTATGGTAGCTCTTTGGGCTACAGACGGAGCTCAGAATCTTGCTTTTAGCAGGGAGTCAAGGTTATGGGAATGGATGGGACTACCTGGAGAAAGAGAAGAGGACCCAGAGCCATCCTTTAAAACTCCCACACAAGGCACACAGAGGAAAAACCAGGGAGACTTTTAAGTCAGAAGAAAAGGAGGAAAGCAGCAATACAAAAAGATCAGGAAAGAAGTTTGTCCATTGTAAGACCAGAATGAGATATGTTTTATGAAGGTAAAAGTCAAACATAAAATACCCAAACAGGCTACTAAGTGCCTCATGCAAGAAGAAAGCATTTTCAAAGTTTCCTGTTGCTGGAGAGGGTGATGTGAAAACCAAAATGTGTGTCTGACACTGTATGGTCGAGCACTCGGATTGACACTTGGGATCAATCGTGCATTGCCTATTGCTATGTTAAAAAGCTTTTCAAGAAGTGATTGATTATCATCTGTATAAAATTTAATGATATGCAAAACCTGTTCTATAATGGTTATAGATTCATACATATGTACTAATTGTATAAAATTGTGCATTGGGATGATTAAAAAACAAACAAACAAATCAACCAAATGCTTGAGAGAGGAAAATGGCAAGGGTGCACATAGGAACTACCACTATACCTGAAATTATCTTTGTAAGAAACTCTGAGAAATCTCTGAATGTTACTTTGCATTGCCCTGGGTGGAAAATAAAGGAATCGATGTAATGAACAAAGAAAAGCAAAATGATGGCAATCGCTTCAATGATCAAGAAAGCTCAAAGAGGATGGCTAAAAATAGTGTTGGATTCGACAATCAGGAGATCACTGTGGAATTGACTGACAGCCGTTTCGGTGAGTGGTGGGGCATAGGGGCAGAATGGAAACCATCCAGTACCATAATGGATTGAGGAATTGAGAGATGAAGGATCGGAGACAGCTCTTTCCTCTTTCACCAAATTTGTCAGTAAAGCTAACCTCTGGATCTAAGTAGAGGGCATGCATTTGGGTGGTTTGGGTGGTTGGATTGTTCTGTTTTGATGACTGAATGGAGAAACTGGAATACAGAGGTAATTGGAGAAGGAGGGGGAAGAAGGAAGAGGAAAATGATGACAGAACAATCATAAAATCCTGTCCCAGGCCCTGAGCTTGGCATTTTAGACACACTAATTTCTTTAGCCCCATGAGGCAGATAGTATCCTATCTTACAGATGAAAAACAGAGGCACAGAATTTGCCCAAGGTCATGCAGCCAGTAAGCGGCAGCCTGGCCTGAATCAGGACATTGTACTGCAAGGCCAAAAAGGAGGGGGAAATGGATGGAGCAGGTGGGTACCAGGTGGGTGGCATCCTCACCTGCAGAAGGCCTTGAGGTGGAGGGAAGACTACTTAAGCGACTCTTGGAAGGCTGGGCTCTCAGGCATTGAGGGCTGAGTGAATGACAGAAGACTGAACAGTTGGTTCTGGGAATGAAAGAAGCTTCTGGGGAACTCATTAAGAGACCACTAAACTAGCAGCGCAAGAGGCCTACAGCTCAGACAGCAATGTCCCTCAGCTTGTACAGTATCTGCCAGTCCAAGGAAAGATCGAAACAGATGGAAAATAAAACTTATCCAGAAGAAACTCTTAGGAAGTTCAATCTTCAAAACCCTGCCCTCAGCACTCCTGGTGGCTCAGGGGTTAAGTCCACACCTGGGGAGCTGTCCACATTCAGCCCCAGGGCCCGGTTCCTGGCCTGGGGTGGAGGTGGAGGGACCACTAAATAGAAGAATAAATAAAAATGCTTCTTCCTCCTCTCTCTTCCTGCCTTCCTCTTTAAAAGAAAACAAAAACAACCCAGTCCTGGCAACAAGACACCTTGAGAAGTTGGGCATGAAACACTCCAAGCTCTAGAGATGACTCCAATGAGGCAGAAGGCAGAATTCAAGTCAGGATAAAAAGCCTTAATAAAGAGACATAAGGCATGCCCTATAGCTCAGCGGTTAAGGCGTCTAGGGCACAGGCCAGGTAAAGCCCCAGGACCTGGGGTTCACGACCTGGGACTCAGAGGTCTAGGGTTTTCATGGAGACAGGGATGCTGTGCTGTACCCAGAGGAGTCCCTCTGCTTCCCCCAAATTTTCCCCATCCCCTGGAGCCCCTACTGACCTCTCTACTGGAACCACGGGTGCCAGCAAGCCCCAGTCACCTTCTCTGCTCTTCATTAACTGCACGTGTCCATGTCTGGCTTCTCTGTGGAAATTCTTGAAGCTCTGTATTTTTACGTTTGTTTTTAAAAGAAAGGTGCAGGCAGGAATGAAGGTGAATAGGCGGGCAGGAAGAGAGAGAAGGAAGAAACACTTTATTTTAATTTTAGTTATTCGCTTGGTGGTTTTTCCCCAGACCTGGGACTGGAACCCAGGGTTATGTGGTTTGCTCCTTCGGGGATGACTGACCTAACTGCTGCTCCACCGGAGCACACCTGCACCTCTTTTTGAATCTTTCACAAGTCCAACAAAGGACACAAGCATATGTACTTCACAAACATGGATGGGAGGGCCCCAGCGAGCTCACAATGGCCCCAGCACAGCAACTCAGGCAGAGTCTATACTGCCAAACAGGTGTGAACCAATAAAATACCCAACAGAGAATCATTTCTACCCAGCAGGTTTCAGCGCCCAGGGCCTGGGGGACATGCAGAATGCCCTCTCCTGGGAGTTTTTCTTTCTGACTCTACAGGCCTGAGGAGGGCGGCCTGCAGGGTCCAGGGCATTCCTCTGTACCGCAGCCCCTGCACCCACCTCGTGTGCAAGGGAGCCTTCCCTTCGCCAGGGTGCGGCGCACTCCCTTAACTCACACGCGGGTGCCCTGGCAAGTGTCCCCACCACATGCACTGTGCACAGCCTTACTAGAGCGGTTGGCGCACTGTCTGCCTGCTGCTCTTCATGCCTCTACACCTAGAGGGCACAGGTTAAAGGCCACCTATTGGGGCGACCTATCTCACGACACCTCCGTGTCCTCAGGATGTGACTTATGAGATAGTGGAGGAAAAGAGACCCTGGAGAAAGGTCTCTGAGGTCTTTGGTGTGACGGGGTGGACAGCAGATGAGCTCCGTGTCGAGTGGGAGCAGAGCCGGGAACTTGAAGCCCGGAGGCCTGGGCGGGTGGGCACAGGCATGTGTGCGTGCGTGCACTGGAGCTTACCACTTAGCTACCACCGCAGCCAAGGGAGCATCAGACCAGGCATAATTTCCCGAAATTTATTGGAAACACGATACAAATTGATTAGTAGATGACATCTACTTACAGACAGTCCACACTGCAACATCACGCTCTGAATGAATTATGCGGGGACACACACAGGACCCCTGATGCGTGGGCGGGGGGGTCAGCGCCCCCTGGTAGAAAAAACCAGAGGTTGAGGGGAGAGCAACGGGGGAGGGTGGATGGAAAACTGGGCCATGGCTGTCCTCAGGGGATGGTGAGCTGGAGTTGCTAAACAGATCAACTCCCCCAGAGGAAAACAGGGACAACTGCTAAGAATAAAGGCTTCCCCTCCCTCCCCAAAGCATGTTCTTCTCCAGGTAGAGAAAAAGAGATTCGCCAGGGGACAGCTTCTCTCGCTACTCAGGCTGGGGTTTTCAGACAGCATGGAGCATACACAGCAGGTCTGCACACCACACAGAACAGACCAGAGCCAGGCACTCTGGGGCCTCTGGTCCCTGGCTCTGCTCTGATTGCCACTGGCTGTCTGTCCCTGGCTCCAGGGTCACTTGGCTTCTGGCTGCTTTCTAATGAGAGGCGGGGGAAAGGAGAAGCCGGACGAGTTCTCCCTGCTTTCCGCCTGGAGAGGGTGTTTCTGGCAGGGACGGTGACTCTCGTGGCTGCTGCTCAGCTCCCTCCAGAGAGGCCGTCTGTGGTCCAGGTCCTGCTCTGTGACCCTGGCCCCCTGGTAACGTAGCCTCCCCATGCCCCACTGACCTCGTGGGTGCCACCTCTGGGTTGCCCCTCACTCCTGTTTGGCTGTTCACTCTCTGCTTCTGTGTTATACAGTTCTCTGGGTTAAAGCCCTGCTGTTTTAAATACTTAGAGTGGTTTCTGTTTTCCTGGTTGGACGCTGACTGACGGAAACTGTGGGCAAGGTGGAACTGTGAGAGGAGTGGTGAATGAAGCCAGTCTATCCTCCCCTCGCACCGCCTCCAGGGAATCGGGTGGGCGGGCGACGGTGGGAGAAGGGGAGGACTCGCAGCACTTCTGCCTCCTCCTCTGAGTGGGCACAGGTCAGGCTCAGCGTGGTGCCCACCGGCCATGCCTGCTGTGGGCTGTGTCCTTTCACAAGCTCACTGCAACATGGTGACACACCACTGATACACACAATGGTGACACACGATCCCAGAAAGGGGCTGGCTGGATCACCCTCCCAGCACCCAGCGCTCAGGATGTCAAAGGCAAATATTGAGGCTCCTTGGCATCCTGCCTTCATTTGTGGAGAACGCCGGGAGTTTGCAGAGCTGACTGAGAGCACGGGGTCTTTGTCAGCACGCTCCTCGCAGGAGGAGGGCCTGCAGAGCCAGGAGCTCTGAAGGGACGTGCTCTTGGTGCTGTGAGCTCCACTTGTCCTAAAGCTGAGTGAGAACGGGAACTGGAGGAGGCCCTGTCCCTCCTTCAGAACGGGCCTGGCCCCCGTCTCCACACCTCCTGGGGTAAGGAGGGCCACCCCCAGCAGGCAGAGAGGAGGCTGGCAGCAGTCATGGACAGCTCATCATTTCTATAATCAACAGTCCCCACTTTATGTGGGTGAGGAGAGGAAAGTGAATGGCTGAGGGTACCATTCCTTTCCGTACGCGATAACCTCAGGCAAGTGTGCAAAGCGACAGCTTCCCTGTGTCTCTTCCTGCAGAGAAGAGCACAGTACACGGCAGATGATGCAGACGCCAGCTACCCCCTCCCTAGTCTAAATGGGCTTCGCTGTGGGAACGCCAAGGGCACGGCCACTGCCCCCACCCCACTTGCTGAGCGCCTCGGCACAGGCCCCATGCTTGAGGCCCCCAGCCAAAACCCAGAACCGCCCCAAGAGTTGGCAGCGGTGGGACTGTCCCCCGTCACTCTTACAAAAACCTAAGATGCAAACCAGCTCCTCCTCAGGAGAGGACCCAAGAGGCCTGTAGTGCTGAAGAAGGAAAAGCAGCTGGAGCTCTGAGTGTCGCCTTCAGCCACTGCACATCACATGCCCTTTGCTAAGCTGAACCCAGTCTCTGAGGATCCGGCCATCTAGTGTGTCCTTGTCATTTCAGTGCTACGTCCCTCTGCCTGGTGCGTAGGGGGTGCCAATTCCATGGCCACCAGCCTGCCCTGCAGCCACCTGGCTGTGTGGGACACCCACTACCAGCCATTCAGCTGCCTCCGAGCTGCAGGCTGAAGCGCTGTGCCCTGCAGCCTGTCCCTGCCGACGGAGAGCAAGGAAGCGACCAGACACATAGCTGCTAGGGGAGCCACAGGGGCACGAAGGTGCTCCTCCCTCCGCAGCAGTGGGCACAGAGCCACAGGGCAGTCAGCCTCTGTGCCAGCAAGGGCCCAGCAGAGCCACAGCCCATGGACGCTAGGCTCAGCAGCTCTCTGGGCCTCGGCGATGTACTCACAGAAACCTCAGGGCAGGAAGACGGGGGACTCACGGTGTCATCAACACAGACTCACCTGCAAAACCAGTTCTCTTGCTTCACCTGCCTAGGCCAAAAGGCCTCCACAAATAATAAATCTAACTAATCTGAAACCCACCGGGGGCCAAGTTGGCTACAGTTCATCATCGGCTGGTTGGGTGGAAAGGGAAGAGGTCAGGACGCCATGGCTTGTCAGTGATTGACATGCTCAGCTCAAGCTCCTGCTCTTGCTGGAGCTGAGACCCAGAAAACACCAGGCAGAAACCAGCCTTTCTTCCACAACTGAACACAGATGCTTACCAAAGACGATTTCCTTATCTGTTGTCAGAACCTCCGGTGATTCTGTACTTGGAAGGGGGGTGGGGGAGGCTGTGAAATACAGGGTGCAAGGAGTGAAGAGTAAAACTTTCCCATTTAAAGAAAAAGAAAAAAAAAAAAAAGGATGACACCTACTGAGAAGCCGCCAAGCGACAGTAACAGTGAGGCCAGGGGAAATCCTGCACAGCATCAGCACTGGCATGTTTCTTAAGAAAAATCCATTCAGAAAGATGCTACGTCCTTCCTGCACACAATCAAACAGCTGACAAGAGCTGAGCTGACACATGCAGGGCAGCAGTGACTGTGTGCTCGGCCACCCCACCTCCCGGGAAGCCACGGAGCCGGCGGCAGAGCGCTGGAGAATGAAGGAGGCAGTTCTCAGGCAGGCTACGCTCTGCGACAGCGAAGTCTCTGAGAGGAAAGCGAGGTGACACTGATTCACACAAGGAGACGCAGCTTTGGGGACGTGCATTCCAACAGTTTCTTTCCCTGCCCCACAGAGTCTCATGATGCACGTGCAGGTCTCCACTATAATGTACTAGGAATGGGCTGCCTCCTTCCCAGGCACGGCTGTGAGCGTCAGCAGAACTGTAGCAAATCTTGGATTATAGAAGGAAACAGGGATAGTTCAGTCCGACACACAGCATGTGAGTTCTGGAAAAGGAAAGAAACGGGGTCCAGGTTACACAAGTTCCAATGTGAGGGCAAGAGCCGAGGAAGGATGGAATTACCCTCCCACCACCACCCACACACCTCGAACAGAGGCTCATGTTGGAGTCTAAGGCTGGACCCAAGGAAAGTTGCACTGAGGACAATAAAATGTGCGAGGGACACTGATGGACGGTAGAAGACAGGCAGAACTGGATGGGCAGCTCCAGCCGTCACTGGCAAGGTGTTACAGCGCACTGGCCACAGCAGAGCTCAGACGTGTTTATCCAACCCACGTCATGGAGCTTCTCTAACCTCACATCAAAGAATGGGGAACACGACTGGCCTGCAGGAGGCATCATCTGACCTGGGGCTAATCATAGCTAATCATGTGGTGGACATGCAGAGACTGGGACATTTTTTCACAAGGGGAGTGAACCTCAAACACCTACAGTGTCACAGTGTCCCTCCTTCCCACTCCCTCTGCTTCCTCCAAAGACGTCCCAATCTCCTGGCCCAGACTCGGACATCTAGAGACGCTCAGTAGAAAGGAGTAACTGAAAAGTGGAAGTGGCCTGCACACCCTCTCATGGTTGCCGGGTGTTACTCAGTAGGTTGTGAAACCTTTTACTTGGTTATGAGGAAAGTATCTAGGAGGGAAGTGGGGGTGTTTGCTGAGACAGAATCACGTCCCGGCCATAGCAGAGCTCAGATACTCTCTTCCATCATGCATGCCACTCTGCAAGCAGGAGGGGACACAGGGACGCTCACCTTCACAGCCTTCCACCACCCTGAGGAAGGTCTGCAGGATGGAGCAGAGCTACGTCTTCACTTCATGAGCCTTTCTAGAATGAGGGAGATATACATATACACAGCCTGGTATTGGACAGGGCTCAGCAAATGTGTTAAATAAGAACCCAAATCATTCAGTTGCAGACTCAGGCTACGCTTTATTGAACCTTCTGAAGATTATGTAACTTTATTTATTTAACTTTTTAGCCTTATTTAACTTTCACCAGAACCTTGGGCGGGGTGGGGGGGTGCGGTCAGACAGTTTAGAGACTCACTTCCTGTCACACAGGCAGTAAGTTGGAGGAGGCAGGATTCCAACCCAGATCTTCTTAGTCAGGTCAAGATTTTCCTGCTACACCAAGCTGCCTTTTTCCACTTGGTCCAGTTAATCTGCTAATAGCCCCAAAGTGGTATGCTCTCCATGTCAGTGTCTAAATTAAGGTTATATATGTGCATCAGAATCCTCTTTTTTTGTGGGGGAGGATTAGGAGACTGTCATTCACTTGTTTGTCCAAAGTCTTATGGAATGAAGTCATGTTCTAGAAGGACCGCTGGTAATAGTTCTCCAACCTCCTGACCTGCCATGCTAAATTGTGCTTTCTCCTGCTTGTGCTAAACTTACCTGTGCCAATTTCAAAGCAGCTCTTTCCTCCCAACAGCTGGGGTTGGCATCAGGTCAGGCTGGTACCTGCCTTCTCCAAATCGGCCATGGGTTTTCAATTGAGATAGATCACCTCTCTACATTCCACGCTGCATCAGTGCAGCCCTCCCTCAGGAGGCTAACACTTCACTCCTATCTGCACAGAGCTTCCTCAGCCCCCATGTATTGCCTTACAAGAAACAAAAGCCACATGCAGGGCCACAGATACAGAGCTCTGTCCCCAGGAAGAGATCTGTGTCGATTCTCAGTCGCCTTCCTAGAGAATGCAACCTGAATCATTTTCCTTTTGTTTTTACCCAAACTCTCGGATATGCTAATCTACATTTGCTACTTTTGTTGACATCAGTTCTGATTTGTAAGTACTTTTGTTGTAGTTGTGAACAAAATTGTCCCTATTGGGTTGACCATTCAGAAGTAGTTGGGGCTTAGAATTCTGTACTCCAACCAACCATGCAATGAAAGCAACCTTTTTTTTAAGGTTTCCAGCTGCTGGCTTCTGAGTTCATTTCTTGTCCTTCTGAAACCCAGAGGAGATACCACTATCAGAGTTTAGAGGTTGGAAAGCAGACAGATCCATGTAACAAACTATGACGTAGAATGTCAGACCTGAAGCTGGCGGTCAAGAATCCAAAGAATACCAACAGGTTTAGAAAATGACCCCAGATTATCTCTGAAGGTGGAGAGGCGCTGAAGCCAAGGAGATTAGCTTAAGGCTGTGTGAGAAGCAAAGGGACCCCTAGAAGCTCCAAGCGCCTATGCAACTGCCACTCCCTACAAGCCTGGGGGTTTGTTCTCTGAAGAGAACTGGACACAGGGTCTCAGGCCCAGGGGACACTAGGCACCAGCACAGCTGAGGCTATGGCTACCAAATTCAAAACTGAGGCATCAAATGAACATAGGCCTACTGGATGGTAAGACCTCCAGCCTTCTCATTGAGCTCCCAGAAAACAGGCAGCCAAACTTTAACCCTTTGGGGAAGAGATGGTGCTGTGGTCTGAATGTTTATGTCCCCACAAAGCCCATACGTTGAAATCTTAAAACCCATGTGAAGGTATTCTAGGAGTTGGGAACTTTGAGAGGCGCTTAGGTTATGAGGAGCCTTCCTGGACAAGATAAGTGCTCTTATAAAGGAGACCCCCCCGCAGCCCCTGCCACCGTAGGAGGGTACAGTGAGAAGTCAGCACTGGAAGAGGGTCCTCACCAGAACCCAATTATGCTGGTGCCCTCGCCTTGGACTCCCAGGCTCCAGAACTATGAGAAGTCAGTATCTGTTGTCTGTAAGTACCCAGTCTGTAGTGCTTTGTTATAGCAGCTGGAAAAACGAATACAGATGGGAAGACTCTTCTCTGGGTATTCTGACCAGCCTACGAGAAGAGACGTAAAGACCGACCCTTCGGCTTTGCAACGCACAGCCCAGCCGGATCACCACATAGCGACGTGTGCTACAGCATAAGCACAAAGCTTTCCGTCAAATTTTAGTCTCTTCCTCTTAGACGTATAGACAACCAAAGATCACCGGGGAATAAACCTCTAACACAAGCATTAGAAACCAAAACAAAGAAGAAGGAAACCACAAATTGGAGGATACAAACTACTCACAGAGAAGAAAATTTAAAACACTGTCATTAGTATCCTCAGAGAAACACAAATAGTAGGCTTTTTTTTTTTTTTTTAAATAGAGAATGAAAGGACAGTGGCAGGAAAGATTGAGGAGTTCTGCTTCCCACAACAGTGGACTAATTTATATTGGACCAACTCTCCAGTCAGTAAGAGTAATAAACTCCGGTTAAGATAGAAAACAAACCCACAGTTGTTTGAAGGGAGTACAGTCCAACCAAAATCAGGCAAAAACTGGAAGGGACATGACCCTTGGGAAATCGTGACACTAGGTGAGATCCACTGTTAAGTGGCTTTTTCCTGGGTGTGCGTGCCCATACTTCCAGACTGTACCAGAGGAATGCAGCGCATGCGGGAAGCTGCAGTATAACTGGGCAGAGGAATCAGAGAAAAGTCAGAGTTCAAGATGGCTAATGCAGCTGGAAATCGAGGGAGGGGATGCTGGAAAGGAAGGAGATTCAGAAGGGTGAGACCCTAAATCTGCATAAACACTGCCATCAAATCACGGGTTGATTTCTGGACTAGGATAGTCAAAAGAGTCTAATGCAAAGTGTCAGTTGGGAGGCCAAAAGTCAGAGCAGCAGCCTTAGCAGCCTCCAGTGCTGGGAAGACGGTGTGTACGGTCTGCCAAGTCAGAGGGGCTGGGTACACAACTTGGTCTTTCTCTGAAACCCCCTGGGACTAAGATCAAAGCTGAAATAGTCCTAATAAAGCTTGAAATCAAGCTACGACATAATAGAGGTAAGCTGCCCATTTAATTGCTTGCTAGAACAAAACTCAACACTTCGCAGAGGGAACTAATAAAGTCGACAATCTATATAGCACTTACCACCCACACTGACCAGTAGCCATTAAAAACGATTAGACATGAAAATTGGAAAATGCATCCCATAATCAAAAGATAAGACACTTTGATTTTTGTGATGAATGGATTCTTCAGATGTTAGGATTAGCAGATACAGACTTCAGTACTTTGTTAAAGCATCTATGAAGAAAGATGACTGTAATGGGTGAGGAGGCAGTCTGTTGTAGGAGAAATATAAAAGAACTAAATGCAAATTCTAAAACTGAAAAATACAAAACCTGACATGAATAATTTGTTGGAAACGGTGAACTTAAAGATAGAGCTCGAAAGATTATTTAAACTGATAAAGACAGAAGACACACTATATTCTATGATGCCACTTACATAACGGTTCTAGAAAATGTACACTAGTCTATGGTGACAAGAAGTAGACCAGGGGCCCCCTGGAATGAGGTGGGGGGGTGGCAGATGACAAAGGGGTGCAAGAACAATATTTAGGGTGATGGGGACATTCGCGATCTTGATTGCAGTCCTGTGTCTCTAGATGTGTGTGTCACACTTATCAAATTGTATGTTTTAAAGACATATTTTACTGAACGTCACGTCTACCTCAATAAAGCTGTTTTAGAAAAGAAATAAAATAGAAAGTGGCTGCACAGAGTTTTAAAACCCGGTGCTGGAACATGTGCTGGCTTTAGGGATGCTATAAGAATCATTCTATTTTGTTTGGCAAAACCAGAAAAAAATCATTTACAAAACTGAAAAATGATAAGAAAAAACAAACCGGTGTGGTAGTATTAGTATCTGCCAAAAAAAAGACTTCAAGGCAAAGACTTAACAGAGCTGGAGAGGATCATGTCATAGTGACAAATGGTCAAAAAGACACATTCAAAATACATATGCACTCAAAAACAGAATTTTAGGATACAAGAAGCAAAAACTGAGAGACTAGAGGCAGAAATAGATCAATCTCGTTGCAATATAATGAGAATATTCACCCACAAAGTAGAATAAAAAGACACAGAGAGAGAAAACTAAAGAGAAACGAGATGAGACGACCAGTGCAGGGGCTCCAGCACCCACCACCCTAACCCTTTCTTCTGCTGCCTTAAATGTAGTCAGCCTATTTCCCAGCATGGTTGTCTTGACAGGTAGCTAGCCAGATAACAGCCGTGTGCAGGAAAAGAGAAATCCAGAGCCAGAAAACAGTAGATCGATGTAACTGATTTAACCCTGGCATCAGCGCACAGCCGTAGTAGCAGCAGACCCAAAGCCTGGAAGCCACTACAATGAAGTTCAAAGTATAGGAAAGGCACTAAGGAAATCTATCACAAGGGAGCCAATATGAAGCCTTCCAATCCATTCAAGAAGAGATCACTGATGGACCAGTAAGAAAATCTGTCCCATCTCAGAATGCTTGGAGATGGAAAGTGAGGTGCTCCACCCCCTAAAACTGAGGTCTCTGGCCCCACTGGGGTCACTTCCTCTATGGCGGACCCACTCTCTCTTTGGGAGTGCCTCATCCCCTCTTTCTAAATAAAACCTCTTTTGCCTCACCCCTGTGCTTTAACTCTCCTTCCTTCTTAAGTACCATCTGATCTGTGCTCTGGAAAAATCTTCTTTCTGAGACACAAGTTCCCACGACAACCGAGGAAACAGGTACACACCCGTGTTCATGCTGTGTCAGTCTCACTGACAGAGAGGGGCTCCTACAGATACCCAGTGAAGCTGCAGACTGTCATGAAGTGTCTTCTTGGCTGGTGTCTTTGAAAACCTCCATCTAACAAAAAGTCAACTTCAAGCTTCTCCTTGGTTTTATATGAATTACTTTTCATATTCATTCATATGTAAACAATTGCTGATAAAACTAAATATTTGATTGAGGAAAGAAAAATACATAGATTATAACTCAGATGTTTTCTGAACTTAGACTGTTCAGTAATCTGGAAAGGAAAACAGGAAACTGAAAAAGAAAACAATGAGCAAGGTTGGACACCTTAAAATGAACCCAGTGGGGGTCCCCAAATCAACCTGACAAATTCTTTCATTTCCATTGCCCTGGAGGTTCTGCAGATTTGGAAGCCTTCTCACTTTCTTGCTGGGACCCAGAGAGAGTGCTCAGGGGGATGTCTAAATCTGTTGTTTTTGTTTGTTTGTTTGCTTTTCTTAATTCAATAGGCTTCTGGAGTTGGTCTTCCTTTGGGCATCAAGATCCAATACTGATGTTCCCTTGGCTTTCTCAAACATCTGTGCCTGCTCTTTGATGGATGAATCAAACCTCTTCTAGGGAATAGTAGTTTCTCAGGGATTCAATCCCCTCTCTCTGCTGTCTTCCCCTTCCTCTCCCCAAATCTCTCTCTACTCCCTAAAAATCTGGAACCCAGCTTTCAAGTCAGAGGTTCACTTTCTCAGATCCGCCCTCGACATGTCTCAGGGAAGG
The DNA here is from genome assembly GCA_004363575.1 of Solenodon paradoxus. Classification (NCBI taxonomy): domain Eukaryota; kingdom Metazoa; phylum Chordata; class Mammalia; order Eulipotyphla; family Solenodontidae; genus Solenodon; species Solenodon paradoxus. Next base: position 41,668 of record RJWH01000895.1, read on the forward strand.
GGCGTACATAGGGATAGGCTGGTTTAAAAGGTTTCCTGTAATGACTCTTGCAGGTCTGCAGAGACACTTACTAAGTTGGCCAGAGCTGGTCCCCATGGCTGAGAACCCTTGAGTACCTAGCACAGATTCTGTCACTCTTTGAGGACTTCCATATTGCTGAAAGGGTCTTATATCTAGACTCTTTCAGCTCACACACTAGTTTTTCCCTCAGGGGTCGGATAGATGTAGTCTCTGGGAGAAACTGTGATATTAGTATACCCCAAAAGGGTCTCAGGGGAGCCAATCTGGCATCCTTCAAAAGTATTTCAGAAAAGCCAGTTGTTGATTACTCATGCCTAATACCCTTGAGTCGGCCTTCCTCTGCAAGGCCCACCCCTGGGGCTTCAGAGAGTAAGAGAACTGCTACTGCCCTCATGTTTCAGCAGTTCTGAACCCTTCTAGCTGCACTAGGGACTTGGGTATAATTGCTCCACATTCAATAAACCCTGGAGCCATTCAATAAACCCTGGGGCCATAATGATCGATGATAAAATACCGGGGAAAAAACCTCAAAGGCACCTTCATATAGTTAACCTAGTTATAACATAACACTTTGAGACAGGAAGACTAGTGGCGTGTCTAAGAGCACTTGATGTTCTTCCATTAAAAATGTTTCAAAAGATTTTTAAAAATCATAGCCTTTTGAAATGGCATAAAATGTTTGACAGAAGGCAGCCTGGGTCTAAGCTTGCCGATGAGTGCCATCCGCTGTTCCTCACAGTCTATTTTTATTGGGATTTGTGAAGATAGCAGATGCGTTCCCCAAGCTCTCTCACTGGTACCATGGCCCGCACACCACCCATTTCCCAGAGTTGGGATGCAAACAGTTGGAGCTGGTGAATCACTGATTTCAGAAACAAGTCATCAAAAGGACAATCTTCACACCACAGATCATAATATTGTACTTACTTAGAGGCATTCACATTAGATCCCCTCTTCGTGGAGACTTAGAAAAATGATATTACTCAATGTAGAAAACAAATAAGAAAAATAACTAGATCTACAGTGTACTCTCAAATCCCTAGGGAAATAAGTCAAAGGAGAGCAGATTATAAACAAGTCGACTGTGCAATTCATCATTTTCCTTGGCTAAGATGCCCTGACTCTGTCCCACTGAAAACTCACCTGCCTTCTGAGCCTGTTGATTTGGTTTTCCTAACACACTGAATTTTGCTTCAGAAGTACCCCTGGGACAAATGCTGTGTCATCTCAGAGAAAGGTTAAGAGCACCTCCAGTTCATGCTCCCTCAGTCTGTATTATAGACAGTTGAAGTAGTTTTCAAGGGCACCTATTTGATAAAAATGGAGACGCAGCAGGCAATCACTTTGTCCCTGTGCAGTGGAATGGAAGATTTGTTGACTGACCAAAGATCAAGCATTTGGCACTGGAGGAGGAACATGGGGCATTTTCTTAGGGGGGTCAGGAGAGGATGAGAGTCACCTGTGCAGCCACCTGCCCTTTTCCTCTCCAAAGTTTGTTCTGACTCAACTTTCACTCTGAAAAAGATTCTGCTCTCTCAGGACCTTGATGCCCCATGCCCTCTGCTGCAGTGTATCTAACTACGGGTGTCTGCAGGGGCTAAGTGAGCCCTCTCCATGACGCCTCTACCATGTTCAGGGCAATTTCTCTTAATAGACAGAGGCTGAGCCCCTTTAATGTGCAAGTACACACTAGAGCATACTCATTTACCTCCAAGCAAACTTCCAAGCCATTTTTTGAGATCATACTTTTAGAAGAAATAATTATAGTTAGAAAGAAAGAATTGATAAGTTATCTATAGATAATTCATGTGACTATTAAAACTTGGTTGATGTCTTAATAATTTTAAAACAAAACACTAATAATAGCTCTTTTCTGAAAGGAGGGGATGGAATCTTAACACTTGATGGACACCTACTACGAGTAAGAGTCAATGGACAAGCAGCATATCATTTAATTGGAACACACTTCACCTTTAGGAGAGTCTACAAATTTTTTGTTTCTTTTTTCCTTCCCTCTCCCTGACACTAATGTAGTTCACATGACCTAAGTTCCCCCCAAATTATATGGGCATAGAATGTCACATGATTTAGGAAATGAAAGGGAAATCTTTGATGAGACAAAGAGTAGCTAATATGGCACAAGCTGAGCAAAGAAAAATACTACTACATTCCTTATATACTTACAAACACATTCCCATCTCCTATATTAAAAAAAAACCATAAAAATCTCCCACCTAGGTACCTTCTGACTTCAATATACAAATCGAGGTCCCGATTCACCTGGTAAAACATCTTAGATTTGGAGTTAAATCTCATCGTTGCTGCTTGCTAGCAATGTGACTTGAAGTATATCCCTTCACCTCTCTAAAGTTCAGGTTTTTCATTATTAAAGAGCAAGTTAGAACACCTACCTCATAGAATGTTCGGAAGATCAAGTAATATAAAATAAGTTGAAAAAATGACTCATTATAATAGTTGCTTGAAGGCAAATGAAATTTATAGTCTACAGAGGAGAAAACAGCTTTAAGGAAACCAAATGGTTCACCCACAGCCTCACAGAAAATAATCTGAGAAGTCAGAAATTGACCCCATTTGACTGCACACACTCAGATATCCCTTTTCCCTGCAGCACAGGCAACTCTCATCTTCCTGCTGCTCTCCTTTGTGGGGCTCTCAGACATGGAAAGATCTCCCAGTAATGGCTATTCTATGCCCACTGATCTCAGGGCCTTCTCTACTCATGGCCACTTGGAGCTGACCAAGTAGGCCAAATATGGTAGGAGTTGGTTTGCTGGTAATAAAAATGTCAACAAGCCTCAGTAAGTCAGAAAATGAGAGAGAATGTGGAAAGCACCTGGCTGCATGGGGCATACCACTGGCCCGAGGGGAAAGACTGAAGTGGAGGGGACTGACAAGCCACCGTGCGGGTCTGTATTTTGAAACTTCACTCTTCCTGTTGTTACCCACCACAGATAATGAGGCTGAGGTATACAGATTCTGTTTTCACCCTCGGAGTTTGCTATTTTAGAGTAGATTCTGATGTCTGTGTGTGGCCTGGTACCATGGGTTACACTTAACAGGGCAGAATACCTGGCCGCCAGTCACACCAGGGACTTTCAGGGGTCAGAAACGGGCAAGACAGTGATTCTGAGGAAGACAAGAAGAAGCCATCTACATATATATATATATATATATATATATATATATATATATATATATATATATATACTTATGTCATGTAAAATCCTTTCTTTCAGCAGAATTCAAGAGACTCTTTTTCCATCATCGAGAATCCACCACAGGGGCAGGGTGGGCAAAAGAGGTGAGGCCTGAGAAGGCGACAGGACATCTGAAAGCTGAGAGACCTGGACATTTGAGCACAATCAGGTTTTGTTTCCAGTTAAATTAGCTATTCCCATCCACCCAGTTTCGTGTGCTCATGTCTGACATGTTTATAATTAAGCAGCAAGGTTAATTGCTTTTATCATTGGATCACACAGGACAAAGCTTTCCCCGTGGGTTTGTACCTATCAGTTCCTGTATATGACGACACTAAGTATCCCATGAAAACTCACTTAGTCGATTTTTTCTTTCTTTCTTTTTTTTTGGTTGTTTGAGACACCTTGAAAATTCAGTTTATTTGGAACACTATATTATAAGGAAATAAGGAAAAGACTCATTATCCCAAAGGAAAAGTTCCCTGGGAATCTAAAAATGGGGATATAGTCTTTCTTTTTTTTAAAAAAAAAAAGGAAAGGTGCAGGCAGGAATGAAGGTGAGCAGGCTGGTAGGTAAGAGAGAGGAGGAAGAAGCACTTTATTTATTTCATCTTGGTTGGTCATCCTGACCCTGGGGTGCAAACCCGGGTCCCTGTGATGTATGTGGACTGTACTCTCAGCTGAAGGTGACTGACGGAACCACTATTCCACCAGGGTGTGCCCCCAAATGGGAATTCTTTTCTTTCTTTTTTTTTTCTTTAAGGAAAGGCGAGTAGGCAGGCAGGCAGGAGGAAAGAGGAGGAAGAAGCACTTTATTCAGCTGTTTCCTAGGGCCTTGGGTGCTGAACCAGGGGCCTTGGGATGTATGTGGACAGTGTCCTCAGGGAGTCAGGACGTTTTCTAAAATGTGTTTCTGTACACTTTTGTCTTTCAGCTCAATGTTATGCAAAACAGGTGAATTCCCAGACTTCCTGAAATCTTTCATCATGTGACTCAAATGAGCCACCTTGGGTACAGGGAGGTCACCAGACTTCATCTGCATACTATGAAAAGAAAGCCAAGACAAACATTTTCTTCAGAAAATGCGGTCTTTTCCTCACCAAGGCTGAAGGTCAGTCAGCAAAACTCTGAGATACGTGTGACCTGTCCACTCCCCTGTGCTGAGCTGAGAATGCCCTCAGAGCAGCATTCACTCAGATGGAAATGAGACTCACAGCTGAGAGAGTGAACACGACTAAGTGGCCTCATTCAGAAATCCCCAGGAGACCTGAGACACCACACAAGGGCAAGAGGAACTGCAATGCAGGGAGGACTAGAGTCCAGAATGGCCATGCTCTGGGCCATGAGTAAAAGAAGATACTAGAAGGCTGCTATTCTAACATCAGTCACAATAAAATGACATAAATCACAGAAACCAGAATGTACTTTATGCTCTCTGCAGAAGGATTATACACGTGGAGAGGTCAGTGAGGTCATGAGATGGAATAAAAGATTTCTGATTCCATTTAAGCCTAAATCCAAAGGCCTCAAGCTATGGGCAAGGAAAAAGCTGGAGAGAAATTAAATTCCCATGTTTTGGCACCATCCTCCTGGCTCTTCTGCTGTCTTGACATCAGGCGTGTTAAGGCAAGGACGATCGATGTCCTCATGAGCAAGGAGTATTCCCGCACAGCATTTGTAGCTAAGATCACATCTGTGACACCTTGGTATCCTAGAAAAGCAAACTAAACTCCCCATGCTCATTTTTCAACTCGTTTTGACATCATGATGACCATCAAACGCTGTGCTGAAGGAAAACAATCCTGTGAAATAACTAGAAGTCTATCCCATATCCTTGCTCTTGGGCCTCATTAGAAATCATTTATTGCTGCTGAAGGGATTTAGAGTTCCCTGAGACATGGAAAGCCTGAAGAGAGCTTTATTCATAAATAAATGCCAACATTTAAACAATTAAGAAAGTTTCAAACTCCAAGACTATTAAAATAAACAATATATACTGCCTGGATGATTTATTAGGCTTGTGTGGATAGTCCAAATGGGAAGATAATTCAATTCTACCTGGAGAGTCATTATATGGGCAAGTCTAAAGTGAAGTACTTAGGATAAGAGGTGATAATAGTTCTCAGTTTTTCCATTTCAAACAAATGATTATTTCTGCATTTAGGACATCACTCAGGCAATTCTTTTCATGACTTGTCATGCTCTTGAGCAATTTAGAATTTGTAGAAGGTGCAGGAAGAAGGGGACAAATGCCAAATTCAGAATGATCCAAGGAACACTGAAGAACCCCCAGAGAGCACTGCTGTCGCAGACAGAAGGCCACAAAATGCCTTCTGCTCAAGAAAACATAAATGAGCAGTGCGCGTGCATCACAGAAGAACATTATTACCCAGCAGAGGCGACCTGCTAAATACAGGCACTGTGAATAGAAAGGTCCCCCCTGATGAGATGGAGAAACAACACTTGGCAAAATGTCTTCATGTGGCACATGGCAGCCTTCCCTCTTCTCCCCCTTACAGCACATTTATTTCTATCAGGGAGCAGAAGAACCTGTGTGCTATACGTTCTTGGACTCGGCAAACATGCCGGCGAGAGCAGCCTCCAAAACTCCTGGGCTTACATACCGTCCAGCCCGTTGTGATGACTGTAATTCCTTTTCCCCAGGATGCTCAGAGATGTGTGATTCGGGGCGGGGAGCATCCGCTTGGTAGCTGGGGTTTGCAGGCTTGGTGTAGATCGAATTACATTAGGTTTCTTCGAAGGATGGATCTCTGACAGGAAGAAAAAATGTTTCTCAACTCGTGGTATTAAAAAAAAAATCTCTGTGCACTTATACTGGCTAATAGGCAAACCTCTTATTTCTAAATAAGATGAGAGTCAGTTCCTTAGGAGCCAGCCTGCTATGGCGAGGACTTGCATAATGAATCAGATTCAAGTGCTGTTACCTGGGCTTTACTTATCGAAAGTGAGCTGGCTCTCCCCCAGCCAGCTGGAGCACTGAGCTTCATGCTGTGAGCGCAAGCAAAAAACCAAAACCCCAAACCCCGAAACAAAATCACTCCCGAAGGTCACTTAAACACAGGATTTATTAAGGGAGTAAGGCATCTGATTCTCCAAGGTATGAGAAATTCAAGCTATCTGCAGAGGTAACTGCTGCTGCGCTCTGTCAAAACAGGAACATAGCATGAAGCGTGTCTGGTGTGTGTGAGTTTTCTGAAAAATAGGATTCCTTCCCCGGGTCTCTGACCAGAGTGTAGGACTAAGGTCAATCACTCCTAGTCCAGAACATTTTGATATATATGAAATCTGACACCAAATTCCAAATACAAGAGCCATGAGATAGTAGATGAAAAGCTTCAGTAGAAGATAGATGGCAAACCAGTGATGTGCACGTAGTGTATGAGCATTATGTTGCTGTCAGCCAAACAGAACTATTTGCACGTTTTGTAAAGAAGATACAGACAGTATCGCAGTGTGGGGACTGGACTGAGGAAACTCAGTCTATCACTAACTCTGGGCTCTAAGTTAAACCTGCTCACTGATTCAGTCATCACCTAGCATGCCAACTATACACAAATTCTCCTGTCTTCTCAGGTGACGGCCGAGATATCAGTCTCCTTTACTGAATGTAATCACTATGTATTGATTTGCTCCAAATCTCACATTGGCCAAAACGTAGGCATGGCTCAAGTAGGCACTAACCAAAATAGCGATTTTTTTTTTTTAACATGGTTATTGAAGGTTTGTCTATCTCAATTTGTCATCACAACCTCTATACCCTATACTCCATCCTAAACCAGACAACCTGCCTTCCCTGAGCTTTTCAGGTCCTTAAACTCATTGAAGCCTTGGCTCATCTAGTTCGCTCGGCTTCACAAAGAGAAACTATTCCTTTTCTGATTTTCTATCTACTCAAGTATTGTACAACTTTCAAGAGGTCAAATAATACTTTCTTCACATAGCTTCCTCTAATACTCGTCGGAAATAACTATTCCTTCCTCCAAGGGCCCGATGCAGATAACCTAGAATTCTTTTACAGAATCAAATCCTTTATTGGTCCTTACCTGTGCTTTCCCCACTAGACTAAGATTTTTGAGGGCTAGTTTTATTCATACTGGTGTTCTCTAAATCATATAGTGCTTTATATGGTAAGTGTTTAGAAGTGTTATACGGAGATATCGTTCAGCTAACAAGGAGAGCACAACTTGGATGGAGACCAATTTGTCCACAAGAGGTACCACAATTACCCATGAAAAGGTGACTGATATGCAAAATTTCATTCTGTTTTATAATCAGGAAACTTCTCTTGCAGATAGGAAGAGGTTTGTGGGATTAGGTCCTACAGGGGACTATAGACAGCAAACTTCAAGGACCTGAGTACCACGACCAGGTCATACCTCTGCTGGCCATGTGATATATTCAGGGGAGATCAAAGCAACACGTTAGCCCCTAAGGAATAAAATAAGAAACAAGATGACAGAGCAACATCAAAGAGGGAGCCGAGAGCTTCTGACTCCTAGGATGCTCTGATGAGGACCAGATAATATACCAAGTTCCGGGTTACACTTTGAATTTTGAAAAATTGAATAGCTGAAGTCCCAACACTTCGTAACTATAAATCTTTGTGACAGAGCAATAAGGCTCAATGCAACTCTGAGTATATGTTCCATTTTTACTGAGAAAATGAAAAGACAATCATACTGAAAGTACAAAACCAGCCATTATAGTTTCTAGGTATGTTAGGAGCCATTTTAAGAACCATTATTTTATAAATTATTTATTTTAAAACTTTGCAAAAAAAAAAAAAGAAGTTATTACCTTCCCCCAATTTTTTTTTGAAGGAAAGGTGCAGGCAGGAATGAAGGTGAGAAGAGGCAGCAGGCCGGGATTGAGAAGAAGCACTCTAGTTAATTAGTTGTTCATCTTGGTTGCTCCCACTAGCCTTGGGTCATGAACCTGGGTCCTTGGGATGCATATGGACTGTGCCTGCCAGAGGCCATGGACTTAACCACTAAGCAACCAGGGTGTGCCTACTGCCAAAAACTCTTTACATTCTTCTTAACTGTGATATTTCAACATGTAATTGAACCATCATCTTTGGCAACTTCTAAGTTAGATATCAAAATAAGAACAAGAAGGAAATGCAAATGCTTCCCTTGGAAGTAACTTGAGTTGGTACACTGAAACCATAAATATTTTTTAAAGGTAGGTTAAAAACCATTTTTCTCTTTTTCCGTTATTTTTATTCATTCATTTTTTAAGGAAAGGTGTAGGCAGGAATGAAGGCAAGTAGGTAGGCAGGGACAGAGAGGAGGGAGAAACTCTTTATTCACTCTTTTAGTTGTTTACACTAGTTGTCCCTGCTGGGCCCATAACTTGAACCCAGGGGTATGTGGCCTGCGCTTCTTTGGAGGCGATTGACACCGCTTCTCCACCAGGAAACACCTGTCTCTTAAAAAAAAAGAAAGTAAACACACCAAATCCTTTTCTATTTATGGGAGGAGGTGAAGTGGGTTAAAAACAGTGGAAAAATCTAAATTAAAATAGTAAGAATATGAATTCTCTAATAAGTTAGTGATTCTTAGTTTCCTCTCTTTGCTTAATCTATACTTTTATGCATTCTTTGGAAAAAAGTAAACATTCATAATTGTATATGTTATGTGTGTTCTGGTAATAAAGGTTTCTAAAAGAAAATAGATTGACTATTCCTATGAAGATATTCAATTTCAGCTATTAGAAAGGTTTGAATTTAGACAAGCCAAATATTTATGACATACAGAAACAGTTTTTTGAGATACCGCCTGTGTTAGAAAATACCCACCTAAATACCCAATGATACAAGCCAAAGGTTTCCTAGTGCTTTTGCTTTTCAGCGGACTTCCAGACAGCTCAGCGTGTCTGTCTGCATCTGAGGAGAGAGAGACATGGAGACAAACAGTGAGGCTGATCTCTCCACTGACACCACAGATACCACAGAAAGAGAAGGCACGAGTGGAAAACAGTGTGACATAGACACGAGTGCCTACATCGTTTTCTTTTGTGTTTGAGAAGAGCATTTCTAGTTCTGATTCTAGATTCCTGGATGAGAGACTTACCTGGAGAATTCACTTTAAAGTCCTGGGTGATTGCAGCTAATGCCTATCTCACACACATAAATGTTTTTGTTCTGTGTGTGCCCAACTGAAAAGCCATTGAAATATGCTTCCTTTCTGTAAGTAGAACATTTCCCATGAAGTGCAAGGCAGAACAGTCCTAATGTAAGATTAAATGACAGAGGGAAATGACAGCTGAGAAAGGCAACACACTTGGTCATCCCTGGCCTCAATGGGTGGGTCTCCTCTAGAGGCCTGAATCACTCTTGGTGAAACTCAGTTCTGCTACATGAGAGCTTCACTAGAGTAAAAATGGGCCACTAGGTTTTGTCACTAGTTTTCTATCCTTCAAAGTTATCTGTATGCGGAATATTTTATCCAATAATCAGAGTATGAAACTGTGAGATGGGCATTAGCTCGTAAAAGTTCATCTCACACTTCTCATCCCTACCAGAAGACATCCCAGGCAGAGAAAATCATGGCATTCTTTGCATTTTAATCAGCGGCCACTAGGATGGAAGAAATGTGGAATCCAGCTCTCTCTCATACCAAAGAGCTAAGTTATAAACATGGAGACCGAAGGGACAAAATGAAGCGAGTGTTGAAATATTTTTTAAAATTTCAGATGTGGTCATTTTACCTAATACTTAACAGCAGCTATCATATATAATTCTACTACCATGATGTCTGTTTCCTTCCTTCAGAGATGTGGCAGAAATGTCCTAAAAAATGTTTCTGATTTTACTAATGAATTTGCCCTTTTCAGACTGAAACCACATTTCTAGCTAAATAAGAAATTTCCTTTGACATTCATAGGAATACCTAGTGTTAAAAAGTATAGCTCAACTTGGAACCTCAATTTGAAATAAAAATTAACTTTTTTAATAAGCTCTAAGTATTAAACAGGAAAATGTGAAAAGTAAAATTGTTAAAAATATTAGACAAAGCAATCCTACAGAAGCCTCAAATACTAAGAATCTGAGTATGTATCTTAGGTACTGGTTAATTATTATGCAACCAATGACAACTACAAATGATCCAATTTCTTTTTCTCCTATTCAGCTGACTTCCTTTGGGGGAAAAATATTACTATGAAGCTTTTCACCTGTTGTTGAATTAATAGTGAAGATACAGGCAGAAATATAAGCATTTTTGGAGAAGCAATCTAAACAAACATTAAAAAGCAGCTGAGATCCTGCAAAATCAAAAACCTGTCAAATCACTGTGAGTTAATTCTAATAATTCCTTCCTCATATTACAAATTCATCTAAAATTCAAATTCTATTTGGTATGAGGACAAAAGAAAATTTCCCTCTTTTCCATTAATAAAATAAGGCTTGAATGAATCATCTTGGTTATTTCCTCAGTGTTTTGGACAAAGGCAATTGCTGTTTAATCAGTAGGAAGGATAATTTTGTTCTTTATTGCAATCTATAAGGCCAAAGAAAATTGCCAACAGGGCAGCAATTGATGGACTTCCATATAATGAATCAACAGAGGGGTCATCCACACCATATCCGAAGAGACTTCACTTTAAACTATAATAATCTGCTTTTAATTTCTCATTAAATTGGTAGGATTAATGATATGACGCTCCAAGTGACAATTTATAGAGCACCTTGAGTAGGACAGCAAAGCCCTTTAAAAAGATCTGTATTTCACTAATCCTCATTTTAAAGTAGTTGGTGGCAAGAATTATCATATTGACTACAAAAAAATAAGATGAAAGGTGCTAAAACTATTCAGTCACTGTTTAACATTTAATTAGAATTAAATGTTAGATATATACTGAACACAAATGAAACAAATATATTCTGCTCCCAAAGAATGATCACAAACACACCTGAGTCCATACTTGAGTTGGTTAAAAAGCATCTTGCCTGTACTCAAGAACTGACCAAACAATGGTGTCACTTGTCATTCAGTCTTTGTAAATGAATTACCTAACTCTATTTAAAAAGATCATTCATTAGTACGCATTAAAAGTGCACAGATGAAGAGAGCAACCTCAAATGCCCGAAGAACCCAGAAGGAGCCAAAATTCGCCCAGAGGAAGATTTGTATCTCACTCGACCCAGGAACATTTGTTTCTTAGAAGAGCACCTACCTCTTCTTGAGATAAACCAGGAAAAACACTTGTTACATTTCTTGCAAATTATGGCCATTTTTTAAAGTGTTGTGGAAATGTTAGGGGGGAAATGAAATAAAGTCTCTACTGAACTACAATTCACAAAACATCTTACATGGACTTTTAAGATCACTGTCAAAATCAAACCATCTAGAGACTTTTCATAAAGCAAGGTAAAAGCATTTCTAAACAAGACCAAAAAGGAACACCCTGGCGGCTCAGGTGTTAAGCCCATGCTTGGGTTACAGTCCATATAAAGCCCAAGGAAACAGGCTAGCAGCTCAGGGTGGGGAAACTACTAAACTAGTGAAATACTTCTTTCCTCTCCCTTCCTGCCTCCTGCCTCCCTGTCTTCCTCCCAAAAATAGGTGGGTGGAGTGGATGGGAATACAAAGTGTTTCCAAACATTTACAAAGATTTCTCTCATTGAAAAAGAGAAAGCAAGCTAACCTAACTTACACTGTCACTTGTCAACTACTCAAATTTCAAAGACAGGTAACACTGTTGGCAAGGTCCTAGAAAAACAGGTGATAGAAAAACAGGTGATCTATAGATGAGCGGGAGTGTAAGTTACAGATTTCCTAAGGACAACTAGGTAGTGACTATTGAAATTCAAATGCATGTTCTTTGACCCAGATGTTTTACTTTTAGGCAATCTATCCTGTAATTTATATTCACATTCCACATACCAATTGGAAATGATATCTGCATAAGAATATTTCTTGCAACATTACTTGCAATAGAAATGATTGGGAGTAACCTAATTTTGTCATAGGGACTAGGTTAAAAACACAAAAGATTATGCAATGGATTTTTTTAAAAAAGAGGCAGCTGTGATGAACTGACATAGAATGACCTCTCAGACAGTTAAGTAAAAAGAGCCTGATGCTGAACAATGCAGACGTGAATATATGTAAAAAGCCAAAAGCAATATACCTAGATTGTTAAACAGAGTATCTCTGGAGACTTTAAAAGACACTGGTGACAATTGTTATCTCTGAAGAGGGTAAATCAGGAATGGAACTGGAGATGAGCTTTGCAACTTTGCACCTTTAGAAAAGTTTGAAGCATCCATTCACAAATTTTTATTAAAAATAAACTCTACAAAAAATAAGCCAAAAGTTAAAAATTTTTATAAATCATGTATGTATATTTGATAGTAATTTTTGCTGAGAAATCTCTACATTTCATAAAATAAGTAACATTTCCTGTGAATAGGAGGCCTTTGGATACTTCTGAAGTGGAATTAGCATCTTCAGACAGAAAAAACAGCTCCAGGTACTTTGGGATGAACTTCATACCAAAGATTCTGCTGCTGTTAATCAAGCCTGGTGTGTTTTCAACTCAAAAACTACTAACTTACCTATGCAAGTTACAAAGGTGGCAAGTACATCAATGGAGTCACGTCTCTCTGTATTTAGCTTCATCTATAGAAGGTTGTTAATACATCTACTCTTACTAATCCTATCTCTGAGAATCCTGAATCTCACATAGCAACCCTGTGCTTGTTAGGTGTAGGATTTTATAATGACTTGATGAGTCATCTGGTAATTCAACACCTGATAGCAGTGACAAAGGAAGAATACCATTATCACGACATGGCTTTTTTACTGAGGGGAATGGTGTCAGGGGTCAGGTTGGGGGTTGGGGATTGGGGTTTGGCGGACAGGGTGTTTGAAACTTGACAGTGTTACACCATGCCCTTTGGTCTGTAAATCTTGTCAAGGACAAGATACCTTTCTTTTTGCAGTGCTTTGGATTTTGGTCTAACTACCCATCCATTTTTAATAAGTGGTAGAATTGGTGGAGGCATTCTAATGACTTTTACTCATTATGGACATAGACATATTCACATATAAAGGCATATTATCAAAATAAATAGGTATCTGGGGAAACCGGAGTAAAGTTTTTTTCCTATATAGTGCTCATACATTATTTGTTAAACATGTTGGTCATACTACTTATTTCAATTTTTTAAATTCTTTTTTAAAATAGGAAACACCTCCATGACTCAAAACTGAATGAAAAGAACGAATAGTGCTGTCTCTCTCCCGTTCCTTTCGTTTCCAATTTCCCTTTCTACAAAAGTTCTTATATATTTTTTGCAATAACATATGTAAAGATTTCTTTTTACTATACAGTATTTCTTAGTACTAATTTTTTTTTTTTTTTCTTAAGAAAAGGTGCAGGCAGGAATGAAGGGGAGTAGGAAGGCAGGCAGGCAGAGACAGGAGGATGAAGTAATCAATTTTACTTGGTTGTTCCCCTGGGACAAGAACCTAGGTCCCAGATGTATATTGTCTGTTTAGTTGGACAGAGAACTTAAGTGCTGCTTCACTGAGGCACACCAGTACTAATTTCTTAAAGAAACAAAATCTGCAGAACGTTGGTGTCACCAAACCTTAAAATTTCCTCTAAACAAGGATTAACTTCTAAGTCAAGAACTTATCGTTATGATCATGCTGTTGTCCCTGTGTGACTGAGAGTTTAGCTCCTTAGTTGACCACTTCCTCTTATGCAGGTGGTTTCCCCATAAACTCTGCCAATGTACTGGCTGTGATGCTCCTGCTAAGGCCAGAAACAATGGAAAGGGTCAACTTCTATAGTCTTTTTAAGAGGAAGAGTCTCAAATTCAAAGAGAAAACTACTTTCTTTTCCCAAAATTAAGAATTACTCTAAAATGCAAAAATAGGAGCTCTTGATCCACTGATATATTTAGAATTAACAAACTTTCACCTGATATGAAATACATTCCAAATGCATCACAGTGAAAGTTTTAGAGGCCTGGGGGTCATCACTGCCTTTGAGAGACCATGGAAAGCTGACTTAAAATTTATTCCTATACACTTCCACTGGACCACAAACATGTTAGCCTACTGACACCAAGCTACTCATGTCTCATTTTGCTAACAATCAAGACTGAGTAATCTGCTGAAGAACTGTAACAGGTACATTAGAGAAGGGAGGAAATGAGGTAAGAATCAATTAGATGCTAGGAAAACAGCTGCTTGTCTAAAAAAACTTAACTGAGCAGATAACTGCTGAAACTTTATAATTTTAACTCAAATTATCCTGAGAATCTGATTGCAACCTGACACATGAAACTAAATATAAAATGTTCTTTCAATCTCATCACAATAATTTTTATTATTACCTATATGAATAGAAATAAAATACATGCAATTTAATTAAGTCTTTTTCTGTTTTTAGCAGTGTGAACTTTCAACTGAGAAAAAAAATTTAAGATAAGGCAACAGAAAAATATACTTCATTGAAGAATAACCAAAAATAAAGATAAATCTTCAAATTAACTGAGAAATTAACAGAAGAGCCGTAGGAAACAGAAGTTTCCTCAGCAGCCAAGTCAGTTGGTGATGGTTTCTTCTCCATTCACAGGAACAAAGAAGGTACTGGTCCTGGCCAATTTTAATGGAAGAATTTCATTTTTTAATCAAATGTTTCATTATTTAAGAAATTATATATGACAGCATATTTTTTAAAATCACTAAGAAAGCTTGTATTTTCCAGTTCCTTAAAATGGGTAAGAAAGTGATGATCACACAAATCCTTGAATTCAGAAATGCTAGCATGAAATTTCATTCTAAGTTTTCAGATATATATGAGTCTAATGTAACTGAATTTTCCCTCCATGGGACTCAGAGATTACTTCCAATTTTTGCTCCTTTTGAAAACACTTTTCTTCTTTAAAGCTTTTACCTGTAAGTTTTTAAGCTTTTCAGATGTTCTGCTGAATATTATCTTTAGGAACCAAAAAAAAGAAATGTTTTCCACATCATTCCTTTTATAGACAGACCTTTCAAATCAAAATGGGACATCTTATAGCAAAAAATTTATTATCTCAGATACAGAAAAATAATCGACTGACTGCCTTCGGATTTCCTATATGCTAAGCCAGATGGCGAGTTTTCTCATCCTTCAAGGGAAATTTTTTTTGTCTCATGAATCTATCATGCTTGCTGGAAATGTGAGTAAAGGTAGCAAGACTAGAATCAGTACTAACACAACTTTTGAACACATTTAGGGGTACATGGCAGTAACAGAACAATCCACAATTCACTGGTACATGACTTTTGTTCCAACAACAAAAAAATGAAACATAAGCCAGATTGTGTTGAAAACGAAGAGTAACAAAGTCATGTAGATGTTACGGGCTAATATTTATGATATTTGATTATGAAATGGAAACAAACCAAATGGGACAAACAGAAAGAATGCTCAACCTACAAACTGGGAGGCTAGCTTGTAAAAGCTAAATGTGCATTTTCAGAAAATTCACCTCCCAAAAAGACTTTACAAGTCATTTATAATTTCCTAAGTCCTCTAATATAGCATTTGTTATAAAATACTGCAAATTTCCATAATATTGTAAATTGTAAAAGGTCTGTGACAAAGTGAGAGGTTTACAAAGACATACGACTTTAAATTAGTGCAAATCAGCAAATTTTATTCAAACCTAATGAATCTACGTACGACTGCGTGTCTCCATCTGCAGCTTCACTGCAGCACCGTCTTAGGGACTGTATGGGACCCTGAGGTAAACACGCAGCAAGAACACCTCAAACTGGCTGGCTCAGTAATTCCATCACAAACCCCCCAGGGGGCTCATTTCCCACTGAACTTCAGCTGAGCGCTACTCTCACAAGCTTTCAGACTGTCCATGTTTTCCTTTCAGGGTGGCATGGCACAAATGATGGCAGACAAAAACAATGTAAAAAAAATAAATAAATCAAATAAAAGGCTGTACACAAGAACTTATGTTTATTGTAAACAAAAACAAAGACAGAGTGAAAAAGAAAGAAAATGGTCAAAAGCACAACATATAAGGTTAAGAATTTAAAAGCATCTTACATTCTGCCCTAATGGCAGCATAATTAATAGGAACAAATGGCCGTCTTGCTGCCTGCCGCAGCCGGAGGGTATTTTTGCAGACCTGACGAGCAAATTTTGTGAAATATGTAGTGTGAAGAAAGAAAGCTTGGCGGGTCTTCACTGCAGACTTTGGGCTCCCGGTGTTCCGGACTGGCATCCCCTGCATGGCCTGGCGAGACATGTGACTTCTAACACGGGGGTCCTGCAGAATCGGACACCGAGAAATATGTAAAGAATAGAAATTGTCAAAGAACAGCACTACTCGCACCAGGCTCAAAGAAAAATGCAGCTCTGAGATCTTCCACTAAGCATCCATAACTAATGCATCCCCCCCTAAAAGGAGAGTTAAGAGTGTGCACTTTGGGGAAGGAGCGGACAGTAGAGAAGGAAGCTGGGGGATACTAAGTGAGGGTGTGGCTGCGGGGTGTGATCACATACTTTTGTTTTTACACTGACCTTTACACTCCAAAAATCACATTCACAACAGTATTTTTAAAAATGCCAGGGGTTAATTGGATTATCCCTTTATTACTGTTTTTAAAATGGAAGGAGTCCCGAGAGCCGTTAGCACTCAAAAAGAAGAGTCTGCCGGGTAAGCAAAGGTGCTTGATATCTTCAACCTGAGAATTTTACCAAAACCGCATTTCAACTGTTATTCACCTCGAGATTGAATGTACATCTTTTTGTGCCTTCTATGACAGCCCAGGAGTACAAAAAAAATGCTAAACTTGTATTTATCACTTTATGTAATAAGACACATCTTTCAACAGTATCTAAAGGTTGTAAATGGTTTTCGAAAAAGCAATTAAAACATTTAATTCAAAAGCCCTACTTATGGTAATACCTCCTACACACATTGTTCTTCCTTTGTCTTGAGTAATCTTTTAAGATCAATATTTTGAATACCTGAAAATTTTTCATTTGTCCCTGTCCTTCTCCACCCCACTCTGAATATATCGGTGGCTCGTGTTTAGCCATAAAAATAGCTTTGTTTTTAAATAATTCTACACCGTACTTCTGTTTCCAAGGTGTAATTCAGCCTTTAGAAAACGTGACATTTCTCAACACTAAAAACATTCTGCTGTACCTCTGCAGTTGGGCTGGGAGATAACTTCTCTTCTTCTGACTGGGTGGGCATTTTCAGGCCTCCGTATTTTTTCCAATAGAGCCAACAGGTTGCACATAATCTACACTGCATATTGGGTGGACCCCAAGAATACCACTGATGTGACTGCGTAGCTAAAGATTAAGGGGAAAAAAAACAGTGCTATATAATTTGTAATACCAGCATACATATAATCAGGCATTTCTAAAATAGTCCCAAACCATCTTTAGTTTATGTTATTTTTCTTTCGTAGATTATCAGAAGAAATAAGATAAAATAGAGTCATCTGAGTCTGGTTAACCAAAACAGCAGGATGCTAGCAAGAAGAGCCCAAATACATATATTTTTCAAGACTCAGAAGTTATTAAACCATTTTTTTTTCTCTATAACAGGATGCCTTTGGCAGCAATTAAAAGAGGCTGCAGGTGAAGTATCCTACATTACACATTGTGTTGCTGATGAGCTCGTGTTTTTAAATTTACAATATTCAGTTATGTATATTTCTGGAAACAAATTATTAGAAAGGCATTATTATTAGTGCTTAAAGTAAAAATCCAGGTTTCCAAACCTGTGGTTCAGAAAACTACTTCAGGGTTTAAGGTGATCATATGGACCCCAATAATAAAGACAGGAATCTGAGAGAAAAAGGCATTTGTTTTCCATTTCTTTATCTTAACCAACAGAAAAAGTGTATGAATATTTCTCCTTTTAAAAACATAACCCCTTTCAGAACGTTAAGTCCCTATCAAGTGAGCATGTGTAGCTGAGATCCGTTATGCTTCAGACCTACCAATTGTTGATTCATCACTTAGCTAAGCACTGCCTGTGTTAGTTTTCTTTTGCAGTTTAAGTTACTGCCATATAACATTTAAAGTATTCCCTCAATGAATCTAAATTTTAAGATAAAAAAGACTGATGTTGAAACATTAAGTTAATGAGCAAAAAAAAAAAAAAAAAAACTAATGCAATTCTTTAAGTTTGCCTTGGCATCTTCTTCCTTGACCTGTAAGTTACCGTCATTAAATCAAAATGTTCAGATAGCACATCAAGGTGTCAACTAACACTTTAAAAAACAACCTAAAAAGAAAATATAGTGACCACCATTCTTTTAGCTTGTTGAGAATAATACCATGCACCATGTATTTGTTATTTTTGGAGAACTCCTTGCAAACAGCGACCTAAAAGCCGTTTTCCTCTTATAATAAAATATATATAAATATATAAAAATTTTAAATAAATTTTAAAAATCCTAAATAGCAGACATGGGGCTATTCTGGACTCTGAATAGAAAATTTCACTCATATTTAAATATGCATTTTTACCCAAACTAATCATGACATGTCATTTAATTTGTCAACAAATGTCTTTCTCCTTACATAATTAACTCAAATTTAAAAAGCGACAAGTTGAAAACACGAAATTGTATGTTTCTACACAGACTGTCTTATTTGCACGTATTGATACATTTTATTATATTTTTTAATACATGGGCCTAAATTAAGTATTAGAAAAATAACAGAATGCTTATTTAAAGATACATGTGAGACTACCTATGAATGTGAAAATGTGAATCAAAAACTAGGTAGAATGGGCTCGAGACCCCGGGTTGGGGTGAGTTGGGGATAGATTAAACCATTACCATTTGGCTACAAGATTCTTTTTAAATTTCATTTTCACTTAAATATAAATGAATTTCAAAATCTAAGAACTCCCGATTCAAAGACATCTCTGATGCAATCCATGCAAAATTTTGACCAAAAGAATATTTTTCCATAATTTTTTCCCCTTTGTTTGTTATGGTGCCAAAAATGGTTTTGACATGGACCATTTCTATGACATCTGCAATCTGTCTGGCTCGCATCTTCCTTGATTTCAGGAGAGATAATTATATGATTTGGTTTTAAAAGCTTTTCTAATGATGAAAAGTGGAGTGTGGAGCAGAGTCACAGACATCCCTTATTTCTAGGTCTGTAGGGCAGCAGGTTGCACTGACGCCCCCAGCACTGCTGAGAGACAAAAACTGGGCACCAAATAAATTTCTAATAAACATAAGTTTTCTTCCCTCTATCATCCCAGGTCACTTTGATGGAAAGGAAACAGAAATGATAGTGTCACCAGTACCCTAGTATAAGATTATATCATTATGTGGCATTTTAAATAAACATAAAGTGTATCAACTCTGTAACAGCTCTTCTCACCCACCCTATTTAAAACACCCAGGGCAATTATAACACTGCCCGTCTCTGGTAGGATACTGATATAAATACATTGGGGCTCTGAGGTCAAAAGCAAACATAGACTAGCATAACCCAAACTGGTGCTCTGAACCAAGCTGGTCTGAGGATTCTAAATAGCAGTTCAGGCATGTCCTGGTGGCCTAGCAGTTTAAACCAGGTGCAATCCACATACATCATAAGGTCCCCAGTCCAAGACCAGGGGCCAGGGAAACAACCAGCAATGAACAACTGAATAAAATATATAAATTACCATCCTCTTTCTTTCTGCCTGCCTGTCTGCTTACTTGCCTTCATTCCTGCCTGTAACTTAAAAAAAAAAATTTTTTTTTAAAAAGGCACTTTATTTACATAAAGGTCTTTCCTACAGAATTATTTGGAGTCTTTAATTTTTCCAAGTACACTTTGGATTCTGCATATGAAATCAGAAACTGAGACACTTCAAAAGGGGATTTGGTATATTTCATGGGACTGTGATAATAATTTTGAATTCAGTTTAACAAACACTGCTGTGGAAACTCAGTAATAAAGGATCCACAGAAACAAATCAAAGGAGACCCAATACATCCAGCAGAGGGTAAGGATGGGCACAGATTTACTCTGAGGTTATATTACTCTGCCCTTTGTGCTTTGTGCAGTACTGACCTCACATGTCTCCACAGAGCTGCTCATCTCCCACCACACGGTGCCAGCAACACTTGCCTGCATGTCACAGTCTCAAATGAAGCCCGACTTGAGAACACTTACCGTAGCAGCTCTCACAGGCTCGCCCCACAAGGGGATTCTGTGGCTGGAAGGTGGTCCCCACAGCTCCATTCACAGTGCCAGGTTTGCCATTGCTGGTGGATATTTGGTTGGGATTTGGTTTGCTGCTTTCAATGAAATACAAAGTGAGGTGATGAAAATGACTGGCAGAACAAGGCAAAAGGCCTTATATCTCATTATTGAATGTATCTTAACTACACATAAACAAACATCTGAATGTTTGGTGAGGAAGAAGACATCACTGATAAAAGTAAGATGTTAAAATGAACCCAAACCTTTCACCTTTACAAAATGAGAACATGTAAAAACCAATCTCTTATGACACTCACGAACACAGCCGTAACTGTTCTCCATCCAAATGTGAATCCCTTAGAATACTCTCTATGCTTTTGAAGGATACCAACTACTTAAGCTTTATCATTTATCATTAATTCTGAGAAAAGTTTTTTAGATCAAATAAATCAAGCCAAAGGCAAGACCCACATTCCCATTCCTGCTGCTGGTGTGAAAGTGCTAACTCTACACACTGGTTTTCGGAGAAACTGCACAAGTCACATGCTCAACAGAGACAGTGCAGCTGTCATCGTGGCCTGTCTCCAGAGGTGAGCCAGCATTGCAGGAGATTTTGACAGCTCATAATAAAAATTTCTAATACATCTGAATTTTTATGAGAAAATTATATAGCATTTGAACTTAGAGACCCGATACATGTATTTTGAACTTTTCATTTTTTAGGGAAAAAAAAAAAAATGTATAGGAGAAAAAAGAAGATGGTTCCTAGAAGCCATATGTAAATTTCACAGAAGCCATAATTCTTCAGAAACATGACTGATTTATCTATATATTGTGCAAACACAGCCTAACTTTTCCCTATCTAAGGTAAGCTAGCCATAGTGTTTATAAACCAGGTCCAAGACACATTAAGTCCACAATAAACACATTGCTTGTTTAACATGTATTTATTCAATTCCTATTAAACAAAAGTGCCTAACCTCAAGAAACTTTCATGTTTATTTGCTGGACAGAAACTAAGCAAAATAATTAGCAAATTATTTGAAATAAATGTGAATGACTAAATGTAGATTATACTCTACTTTCCCATGGCTATGGAAGTAATGAAAACTTATAACTATGAAGCTACTTGGAGTTTCGAGATTCAGCTCAAGAATTTCCTCTTTGCTGCTTTGCTTTCCCACAGTTCCATTTACCAGTAAAAGCCTAATAAAGCTGGCCTGGTGGTAAATTAAAGATTTCTTTCCAGCAGTTACTATAACTCTTAGGTGACACACACCATTACTCCAGAAGAAATCATTTAACCTCTGTGTGCACTAAGGTCCCTTTTCTATAAACAGGGCTATTATTTACATTGCAATCTGTGCCAGCTATTTATTTTGAAGATAAATTGTTTTTTTAAATACATTTAAACAAGACAGAATGTGTATCTCTTCTTATAGTTTTTGGTTGAAAACATAAAAAATGAAATGCAGTAATTCAGAATGACTAAGATTTCCAAGAGTATGTACTGGTATTTTGGGTTTTCAAAACTCTGCTATACATAAAAGATGAGCCCTTGACATCAAATGACTGACACAATGTCAAAAGGCTTCCCAGAAATATGAAAATTTCTGACATTTAACCCAGGGCTAAATATGTATTGAAAAAGAGCAGATATAAATTTACCATTGAGCTGTCTGAGAAAGGAATGAAAGTAAACACAAATTTTGTTGTTCAACTGAATTTACAAAGTTGTTTAGTGAGCCACTGACCTTGATCATAATGAGCACAAAAGGAAAGTAAGTGTGCAAAGACTGAATACAGGTATGCAAATCACTTTAAACATTTTGCAAGATCAAGTACCTACAGATTCTCAGGGGACAAATGATTGATATCAGTATGACCATCTGAATAAACTTTCACTGTGAGACAAACACATACGAAAAATTTTTAAAGTTGTAGTCTAGGAAACTACCCTTCCTTTTATTACATGCCTGCACCTTCCCTCCTTCTCTTATTTGTGCTCCAGGTCCTACCACTCTTGCCCTCTCGAGAACTAGTTACACATGATTCTCCTTGGATTCTTCTCACTACCATGCAAACACATTTCTCCTATTTAAAAAATTCTCCCATTATATTTTATCCCAGCTTAGCCCTTAAAAGCCAAGAATTCTCAACTGCCCTTTCCAGCTTGTTTTCTTGAGAGCTGCCCAACTTTTACTATGAATTTCCTTGGCTGCAAATCTCACCACCATATCAAAGATCACCAATGACCCTATGTTGCTAAAGTCCCTGGTTATTTTTCACCAGCATCTTACACTGTTCATCCCTTCCCCTTTTTGAGACACACTCTCCTCTGCCAGCTTCTGTGATATTGCATTCACCTCACTATCCTTTTTGAGTTATCATACCCTATCTGATATAGAAAAACGGTATTCAACTCAAGGCTTGATCTCTGTTCTTATTGCTCTCCTAAGAAATCTCATGCATGGTTACAAACACATATTCTGATTAAGTTCAAAATTTGTATCTCTAACCCAGGACATTGCCCTGCGTGTAAGGCTAATGTATTTGATAACATATTCAATAACTCTTTTTTGACAAAGCAAATTCAAAATGACCTGAACTGGTTTTCCTGTCAGTCTCCGAGCTTAGTGATTAGCACAGCAACCCGACATCCCCGCTCTAAGCCCTCCAAAGAAGTTGATCACCTCCAAACAGTGCACTATTTCCAGGGTCATTACTCTCCGTTAAGCTATTATCTTCTCCTAAAATGTGATAGTTGGTCTGCTCACATCCATTCGTACTCTCCTCCCCCAAGACATTTTCTAAAACACAGCCAGCAATCTTAAAGCACACATTTTGATCATGACACTTCCTTGTTTGAAATCCATTCCAATTGCTCATAAGATTGGGTACATTTCTAGTCCTTGGCTACTACACCAATCTCCCATTGCTCCCCATTCTATTTTCATGCCAGTCGATTACCACGCTCTCATGCACCTTTCCCGTCTGTCCCAGGAGCCCCGCTGGCCTGAAAGACTCAACACCTGGCCAATTCCTCTTCCATAGTTCGCACAAATTCCCTTCCGCAGGAATCTTTCCTGGCAGCCATCAACTGAATCCTGTCCTCCAGCACAAATTCACATGACGAAGCTATTATTTTTCACCACAGTTCTCCTCTGATACTGGGTATTTAGCAACTGTCTCCCTCACACACAGTGTGGGTTCCAGAAGACAGCCTCTCGATCGTTCTAGCCAGAACTGAACAGAGCAGAGTGCTCCACATACAGGAGACTGCCAGGCTCACAAGAATGAGAGAATAAAATCATTCACCATCTAGTTGTCGTTTTAAAACACTATTTCAAAGTCAATTGGGAAATTTGTCAAAAGATAGATTCTTACCCAGTTCAAAAAAAATAGTTTCATATCATCCATTTATGTATATGACTTAAATAACTTAATAAAAAGTACAATTAGAAGCTGTTTGGTCTCCAAAAATCATTCACTTAGAGCAGGCATTTGCTACAGTAAATGTCTTCATCTTTGTAGATATTATAATTTTTGTCATAATCACAAAAACTGCCATCGCAGCACGAAGGCAGAAGGGACAATACATAAATAAATATGCTGGTCGTGTTTCAACATTTTATTTACAAAGACATTCAGATTTGGCCCACAGACTACAGTTTGCTGGTCAATGACTTAGATTAAGACTCCAAAGTCAATGCAAAGTACAACAGAAACAATTATCTGGTTACTTGATGAAAACTAGTTAAATTATTTTCCCTATGATGTGAAAACGCAGCAAAGTACAAGAAAGTTGGTATACTTGCTTTTGAAAACTCAAAGACACATGAATCATAACACTGTTTTCTTGGGGAAATGACTCTCTTACAATAATTTAGTCCAATAAAATGCATAATTTTCTAAAATATTAGAAGCCACTCGGCAGAAGAGATAATACAGCTGAATAAAAAATAAAAATTACAGATCTTGTAAATTATAAGTTTTTGAAATTAATCCAGAGTTATCTGTCTTGAGATAAAAAGATTAATCAACAATACTACATACAAGTCATTGTCTATGATGTCACCTACATATAAAAATATCTATTAGCATATCAAAATGTAGTATACAAAACAATGGGAATAAAACAACTACTGAATTCAAAGAGTGAGAGAAAACTTCAGGAGTGAGAGAAAACCTCAGGAGTGAGAGAAAACCTCAGAACAGTACACAGAACTTTTTAGTAAATTTCATTGTGATCTCTAAGGAAGCAGCCACGTTACATAGCATTGATAAAGAAAATGTACATAAACAAATAAATGACAGAACCCTACAGATCCCAGTAGAAGATTTTAATTCATTTAAAGCATACTAAATGAAAAGAAAATTGGCAATCATTCTGAAAGGACAATGATTTCTAAATCCAAAGAAAGTTAGACATCTGACATCCTCAAAACCTAGTTATTATTTACTCAGATGTACAAAGAGTGGTTTTAATTATTTCCTAAACCGTCTTCCCCATGCAAACATACCTCAAAAAAGCAATGCATATTACCCAAACAAAATCCATTCTATATGTAAAGTTTTCTAAAGTTGCAAGCTTTCTAAAACATTATTTGCCTCAAATAAGAATTTCAGAGTTTACTTTTCTAACTCTTGCCCTGCATTTGATAGATGTACAGTCCATGGCCTCTCCCTCCAGTCCTCTGCTAGTCTACTTCCTCTCACCAGCCTTTTTTTTTTTTTTTTTTCGAAAAACCAATGTAGTGGTTTAATGGGAATGGAAAGCAGGTCTTGTACTTTTAGCAGAAGAAAATAAGATAAACAAATTCAAGTTTGGATGACACTGACCAGAAAGACCTATTATGTACTGATAGAATACCATGACAAATATTTTGAAAGATTTCCATTACTTACTAAGTTGGGATATACACTTGTTTCAGTTTACTCTCAGCTTCTGCTGCTTTTAGACGTTTCTAATTCAAAAGATAGATAAAGTAATTTACAACAATGCCTAATAATTATTACCACTTTGCTGTCTTAAAAAATTCACAACAAAATGAAATATTAAAGCATTATTCAAAATTACCATTTCAAAATTGACTTTTTTCATATGCATATTCTTAAATTGCAGTAATTTGCAAGAAACATCGCTAGATTCTGGGGTTACCACAAGTATTAGTAACATCTTAGACATAGATTAAAAAATAAATAAATAAAACAACGGAAGAGTAAACATGTCATTCCTCCATGAGTGAATAACAGCATTTACAAGTAACCAGCTTTACTTTGCAGATTTAGTTTCTACTTTTTTTCTTGCCTTACTGAGAGGGGGGGAAAATAATCACACAATTTTTGTTTTTAGGAAAATATTCAGAGATGATTAGTTTCCAAAGTCCATGCAAAAGAAAGAGAGTAACTATTCTAAGTACAATTAAATAAGCATTTACCCTCAAATGTTGGGAGATATGCAGTAAGCTTTAAAGCTTGGCTGAACTCACACCAGATTTTAGGAACCAATTAGGAGCCAATGCAAAAAAAGGAATGGGAAAAAGATTATTTAATCGAATCCAGGATTGATCAACACAATAATGAATGCAAACAAAGAAGGTAAATAATATATGGTAGATATCCAAAATAAGATAAACCAGAATGTAAGGCAATTTCTCCCCAGTTTTTCGGTAATGAGAAAACAAAACCATTAAAGAGGGACAACTGAAACTATTCTAGAGAGCTAACATTTGCTGGAAATAATTTTCTATGAAAACACTTTTCAATCATCCTTGGTGCCATGTCCATCACTTTTAAAGACTGCTTTGAATAACACAGGTTTCCAGAGCACAGTCTTCGCTTCTACCTAAGTTGTTTGAAATAAGCATTTTTGTAATTACACACGATGCTGACAACAAAATCTTTTCAACAAGCCATGGGTATCTATTCATTATTCATGATCTCAAACACTCACTAGGCTAATTTTTAAAGTCGTCCTTAAAAAAATATTTTTACAGCATCCAACACTTGATTTATTTGCCCCTTTCTTGAGCAGTTCTAACATGTGACTCAAAGAGTATGATAATAAGTATTGACTGAGGTTGTTTCCAAAAAATGTACCTTTCTCTAGAAGTAACATTATTTTTATAATTACTCAAAATAAGTAAGAGGATCATCTCAATTTGGAACATTTGTGACAGACTCAAAAATAAGTAATTCCTTGCTTTTAGAAATAATCGTGGAGAAAAATTTATGTTCAAAACATCAAGCTAGTAAAAATATATAATTAAGGTCAAAGACTTGGGGGACTTATCCACACAAATGTAAGGTGATTTCAGAAGATCTTCTAAAATATCTCTAATTATATGGTTGATGGCATTGGTCTAAATTTTCAATACCTTGCAAAAACAACTTGTGCAAGACTGTGCTAACATCACAGGTCACTCCTGTCAACTATACTCACTAAAAGATGAAGAAACAGGTACCTGTAAGGAAAACAATGCCTCTGTAGAAGTATTGTTCCTCACTGAATTACCAAAATATTTATCATAAGAAATTCTGGTTAATATTATGACTAAAATCTCAATATCTTAAGGAGATGAAATCATGAGGTTTAAAATACTCTAGAATAGATGAAACAAAATAAATTGTAAATTAAGTATATAGCTAAGTAATATTAAAATACAAACAATAAAGTTTACCTCAATATAATCATATTGGTAGCAAGATAGAGAAAATTACCTGCTGCACATATCTGTCAGTAGTTTTCCACATGTAGTAATATTCAATGATGCTAGTCAATGATTTCCAAGGGAGCTGAAAAAATATTTAATATGATAATGACAACAAGTTACGGTCAAAGCTACTTTCTTTTAAAACCACTTCTTTAACATCATGAAAAAAACTATCCACATGGAAGATTCATTCTAGGAGACATTTTTAAGAAAATTAAAATTAAATCTTTGCAAAGGGTGCTCCAAACAGGTTATATTCAGTTAGACAATGGTAATACATCCCATTCCATTTCTTGCATCCCATTTCATTAAAAATCATAAGTATTGCAACTGATAATTATACTTCATGACATACTCGAGAAGGTTGTTCTGAGGCTATAGGTGGGGTTAAAGTACAATGTTTAGAAATGCTATTTAAGGCGCACCCTGGTGGCCTACTGGTTTAGTTATACCACTGGGCATAGTCCACATACATCCCACGGTCACTGGTTCAAGACCTGGAGCTGGGGAACAATCAAGAAGAACAACAAAATGAATTAAGTGGAGCACTTCTTCCTCCTCTCTCTCGGCCTGCCTGTCTACTGGCCTTCTTTCCTGCCTGCACCTTTCTTTTAAAAAGAAAGGAAATGGTACTTAAATAGATTCACTTGAGCTACTTTAATTTTTGAAGATGCCAGATACAACTGGGTATCATTTGGTTTATGGTTTAACATTTCTCTTCCTTTTCAAAACTGTTCTATTTTGACCTATTTTGTTATAAATAAATAAAACCTAACTCTGAAAGAGAACAAAGCCAAGTATTCTTCTAACTAGAAAGAGCAAGTTTGTCTTTGTTATTTTCCACTATTTTCAGAAGTGGCCAAATAAGCTCCTATTCATGAAATCCACAACCAATGAAGATGTTCAGTATGTTCCTTTCTAAAGGCAAATGTTAGTCATACAAGATGCAATTCAGGGCAAATCAAACCTTCACACCAAACGACTGCTAACGTTTCTGGCTTCAGCTTGGTGCAGATTTTACAGACAGGTGATTCAGCACTCTGTCCCAGGCAGCCTGCTCATAAGCACCATCGGGTTTGGAGACTTAAAACAATACTTCCCAGACCACGATGCACCTAGGGGTCTGCCTGTATCTTGTATGTAGAGCATCCATGCCATTCCTATTAACTCCACATTTAACGCACTAAAGAGCAAATAGATGGAGTTTAGATAAAGGAAATTATTTATTTTCATGTTAACTGGATGACAATTTCAACAGGACTTACAAATACATTCTCCTTATAGGATGAAATCAGCACAATCACTGGCATCTGCATTGCAGCTACAGCAAATACTGTTTTCTCCAAACCAACAAGCAATCTAATGTGTTGAAATTCTGAGGGATGGTGTAAGAAGCCTATAGGTTAAGACTTTATAGGACAGTCACTGGCATAGTTCCCTAGGGTTTGAAGACCTCTTCATTTCCTAATTGTTCTCCCCCTGAGCAACAATTCCTGACATGCAATTACCTAGAAGCCTAAGAAAAAGAAACCAAGTGACCACGGAACCCTGGCTTCATCATGAGCCAGACTTCACCTAAGCTAGAAAGTCCTAATCAGTGTGCTCAGCATCACTACTCTCTTAGCAAGAACTATTGGTGGTGAAGGCATGTGTAAAAGCACCAGAGTGTCCGCTCCTGATGCAGTACTTCTCGCTCAGCCCTCATTTATGGCTTCATGGGAGTTCCTACGGCACATCAATGGAGAAGGGTAAGCTCTGAATGGGCAGGTGGCTCTGCACGATACACTGGCACCAATCAGAATTACACTGCTGCAGCACTTCAGCCCGAGCAGGAGTAGCTCTGAAGCACAGTGAAGAAGAAAGATTCTTTTGGAGGACAGAACGTGAGCATGACCATCTGGTCCCTCCTTCCCTCCCTTTACAGGAAAGGAAGGCAGGCAGGAAACAGGTAGGAATGAAGAAAAAGGAGAAGCAGCACTTTCATTTAGTTAGTTGCTCATTTTAGTTGTCCCCGCCGCCTGGCCCCTGCACACCCCCACCCCAGGCCACAAACTTGGGTCCTTGGGCTGCATGCAGACCACTCCCCAGGATGCACAGACTTAGCACCTGAGCCACCAGGGCACACCTGGTTTTCTACTTTTAGTTGAAGGAGGGAAGGCTCAAGGAACTAACCTATACCCATTTGTAGCGAGTGCTTATTTACTTGTCACAATGATCAGGGACTTGACAGGGTAAGATTACAGGACTGGTAGCAAATAAGATTAAAAGTTTGTGGGACAGACACCTGGGGATGGACCCTCTTATGTGCCCCCACTCTTTCAAAGGCTCCCTCTGCAGAGGAGGTTCTCATTAACCAGGTGGACAAGATGACCTCCTCTATGACTATCAGCCAGCCTTTCCCTACCCACACCAATGACTGCTCAAAGGGTAAGGAAAAGGGACACTGAGGCAAGGAGACAGAGCAAAACGTGGACGTCCTCTCATCAAATCTGACCTGATTACTTCAGGTGTCCAATTTGCAAGGAACAAACTATAATGGTCCCCAACATGACTCCCTTCCTGGTAGACTCAGTATCCTGAAATAGCAGTTATTTGTTTCATTGAATAGACAATTATACTAAATGATTTGTCTTTTCAACCTGTAATGCATCAGCCAGCAATAACTAGTCACATTTTTGAAAGACTTATTTCCACAAAACACTGTATTTAACCTAGAGTTCAGAACCCTCAGGAATAATGATTTGGGTCACTTTAACAGAATAGGAATTCCAATCCTCTAAGGCACTGAGCAGGTAGGATAACAGTGGGGCAATTTAATTTTGAATGCAGAGAGGGAAGTTTCTGAAACAGAAAAGGAAGACTAAAGAAGTTACCTACATTTCCCTCCTTGCTTGGTAAAATTATTTTTCTTTGGTACACCAATTCTCTATTTTTATATAAGGACAGTTGCTGGTTGTTTTAAGATTATAATTTAGTGCAGACATTACAGGTTATAAAGGCAGAGAATGACTAAAACCAGAGGAAATTTGGGTCACCCTCTTTCAGGAAATGGTACCACATTTCTCATGATAATTACTATTGTTTTAAAAGTTGATGCATAAAAAGGAAGCATGTTCAAAAAGCAAGGATGGATGATAAGCAGCCAAAGAAGAGGTGTTGACAGACACTACATGTCAACTTCCAGCTCACTATCCTTGAAGTTCTAAACTACATTTTCTCCAGATGAACAGGATGCAGACAGGCGGCCAAGTTAGAGTAACCAAATCTGTAGGACCTTTAGATATAGAGGTGAGCAACATCAGGGTGAGGTTGCATGCAGGGCAATTGGAGTCTGGTATACGTAATGGTTGAGATACCATGTTCTTCCTTGCCATCTGGGCTGATCTTTCTGGCACCCAAACTTGATATCATGGATGCCAAGCAGCATTAAGGCCTGGATATTTCCACAGTTCCTGGAAGTACAGCCTTTAGGCCTAGTTATACAGTTTTAGTCTTACCAGAGATTCTATAAAAACTTAGTATCTTTCTACTTTAATTAGATATAGTAAATTCTGTATATAGCAACCTGTATATTTACTCTTTATTCTAAACTAAGTGAGATTCTAGTTAATATAAAAATTTGGAACAAGTGGTCCAAGAATGCCAATGCGTGGCATTTATTGACAGTCAAGGTAGAGCAGAAATCAAGCAAGATTAATGGTAGTGACATGCCATAGTGGCTCAGACGTTAAGTCTGCAGCTCCAATGTAATCCATGTAAGCCCAAGGACTCAGATTTGAGACCAGGGATTGGAGGGGAACAACCAAGATGAACAATGAAATTTTTTAAAAATGCTCCTTTCTCCTCTCTCTTCCTACCTGTGTGCCTACTTGTCTTCCTGCCTGCTCCCTTCTTCTAAAAAAAAGAGGATGATGGCAGAGGTAGCAGATGCTGCAATGGGATTTCTGCTAAAATACTGCCACCTCAGGGTTAGATATTGTTATTGGATTCACAAATCTAGGCCGTGAAGTAACTAAACTTGGATTCCCAACCCTTTTGGAAGTCCTGTTATCCTCTAATGCCTTGTAATACATTGCTTTCTCTTTAAACAAGTTCACTCAAATGAATTGTCATCTCTAATTATGGCTTGCTCAGTATACTCTCCAATGTCCTTTTTGTCAATCTCCTATAATGCAAAGGTTGAAAATCTAAACATGCATTTCCCAAGACGCCCTTGTGATTTATTCCTTCCTCTCAGATGTATGTGTCTAAGGTCAACATCAGAAGTGAATTAAGCAAGGATAAAGGGGATGGTGCATAAGGCATCTATTTTGTTGCAGCAGAGGTAGGAAGTACAAAATTATTCTAGAGTCATCAGCTCTGATAAGGGTTACCTACTGCCCAAACCGTAGCTAAACTCCTATAACCCAGCAGCTTCCCAGTTCCCACGGGGGCTCACACACTGAACCACTTCTGTGGGACTGTTCTGAAGTCTAGCCTGGAGCCTGTTTCTCCAAATCCTATCCGTGATTTTAGGTGCCTAATTCCCCAGATTAAACCATATTCTGTATAGGAGAGCATGTGTAATTCTGTTATCTGCAAGTGAAGCCTAAATGATCCAACAGCTAGGAAATACTCTCTGCTAAAAGGAGTTTCTGTGGCAAGGGGCCAGGCTGCATGGAAGGAAGACAGATTTTGCTCTTTTGAACTTTAGATTTTTGGGGTCCCGTTTCTACATAGGATGCAGAAATCCACAAGAGAATGTCATTCTCACCCTGAAAATGAGAAGAAAAAAAAAATCTAACCAACCATACCAATTCTTGAGCCCATCAAAGAGCTATAGCTAAAGAAAATCAACTGAATTGAAATTCAGAGTCACTCTGAGGAGAGACAGGACTCATGAACTATTTTTACTTTGGCAGAGCACAAAGGAAGTAGGTGGATAAGAAAAATGAATGTAAGAAAAAAATGATCAGAAGTATACCAGAGGATTAGAAGTCAACAGTGGACTAGGATAACTGTTTCGGCACCTGTGGGAGCTCTAGATACCAGGGGAATGCAGAAATACTTGCTACTGATGGCTATCAGGTGTTCTTCAGAAACAATGGGGTCAGAACAGGAAACCTAAGAAAGCCCTCGTTAATGCTGATGGAATTTGAATCTACACCAAAATATGAAGAGGGGTAGAAATGATTTAAAAATTAAAAATTTAATAAATTTAGGTAAGCAAGTATGAAAAAAATAGTTTAAAAATCTCTTTAAAAGATAAAAAGGAAAATAGGAATAATGCAAAGGAATTTAGAAGTAAAATGTATGATAAGAAAAGCACAAGAATATGAAGGAGGAACCAGAAGTGCCTTGTTAGATGGTTCTTATAATCTGTCATCTCAGTGGTATTTGTTTTGAAGACAAACTGTGGTATTTAAAGACACGCACTATAAACTGCTAAACAAATGTAACAAACATTTAAGATAAGGCATTGAAAGACAAAAAAAGAACTATGGGATAAATGGAGAATGTTAAGATGATAAAATTAAACCAATAAGTTTACAAGTGATAATTATATTAAAGTAAGTGGTACTGGTGGCCTAGTGGTAAGTCCACAGCCGTAGCCCAAGCACAGTCCACATACATTCCAAGCACTCAGGTTCTCGATCTGGGACTGGGAGGAAGAACCGAAACGAACAATTAAATAAAAAATAAAACACTTCCTTCTCCTCCTCTCTCCTCCTGTCTATCTGCCTATTTGCCTTCATTCCTGCCTATACCTTACCTTTAAAATAAAAAATTAATAGTCTAAATATTCCAAGTAAAAACCAGAGATTTTTGGATTGCTGTTCTTTAAAAAAAGATCTAACTGCATTTTCTCTACAAAAAGTCCACTACAGTCAAAATATAAAAGTAAGAAAAAGTAAAATAATGAACACAAGATACACCATGCAATAAAATAAAGCTGGTGCAATTAAAATAGGTAGAAAAAGTTGACTTTACCAGCAGGAAAATTACCATGAATAAAGAGACATGTAAAAACGTAAGTGTCAATTCATTATGAGGGCTTAGCAATCTTAAATGTATATAACACAAGAGTTTCAACATAACTAAAGCAAAAACCTAGAATAATCAAAAAGAAAAGCCCACAATTATAGTTAGAGACTTAATACTGGTCTCTCAACAAGTAATAGAACAGGTGGGCAGAAAGTCAGAGATAACGCTATCAAAACGGACCTAAGCTAGCATTTATAGAACATTCTACCTAATAGTCAAATACCTATTCTTTTCAAGACCACATGGAATGCTAATCATAATAGACTGTATACTGAGTTGGAATCAATCAAATATCAAAGATGTAAAATTTGGGTTCTTTGCAAGGTAAAAGATCCTGACCACAACAGAATTAAACTAGACTCAGTAACAGAACACTGTGGTGGAAAAGCCCAGTTACGTGAAACTTACATCTAAATAACCTGTGGGTCAAAAAAGAAATCAGAAGGAAAATAAAAAAAAATTTGCAGGAAGGAAAATGAAAACACAACATATCAAACTCTGTAAGGTGCAGCCATGCAGAGGAATCCACACACCCCTTCCTCCATCAGGTGATCAGCAGAGAGAACTGGGACAGGGCAGGGGGTCTAAGAAAACGCTCATTGAAGGTAATGTTGGAGTGTAAAGTGGTGATAGGTTGTCACCAAGAACCAGGTGAGAATATCCCTTGCTTCCCAGATTCTTCCTCTCACACAGAAAGCTGTCTGCCTCTGGAGAGAGAATGGAAACACAGGCCAGGTTCAGTGATCACTGGGAGAGCGGGAGAAACTTGCTGCACTCAAGAACCCAACAGAGAAATGGTAATGTAGCGCAGAGACTAGTTGCCACACAGAGTTTGGTGAAGAACAGAAATGCTTCAGGAAAACCCCCAGAGACTCAGGCACACAGCACACTAGAACCAGGGCTGGAGCAGGTTAACTAAGAAACCCTCTGCTCCCACACCTTACACCTAGGAACAAGCAACATCGTTCTACCACTGGGAGAAGGGCAAAAATATGAGAGGGGCTCTGAAAAGCAGGGTCTATTGAGATTGGGACAACTCCACACATACCCAACCCCAAATAAAACCTCAAACTTTTCTGCGTTCCAGGCACCACTTGACATATAGTAAGAATTTGAAGTCTGTGGATGTTTAGATCACATCCTATTCAGCAGTTCTGTGAGAAAGGGCTCTACCTGTCAAAAGACAATCAAACATACAATACACACGACATCGAAGACAGAAGTTTATTAGTCACATGTACTCGCAGCCCAAGGGAAAAGGACACTGCACACCACGTAGGGATTTCTGATGGTGGCACTTAAGAATAATGAGCCAGGCGCAACCTGGAGGTTTAGCAGTTAAAGTTTGCAGACTCTGGCCTACATAATCCACTAGCATCTCAAGGACCTGGGTTCACCACCAGGGGTGGGAGAAAACAACAAAGATGAACACGTAAATACAACAATGTTTCTTCCTCCTCGCCTTCATTCCTGCCTGCACCTTTCCTTAAAAAGAAAAAAACAGTGAAACTCTGGAAATGAGGCTTTTATAGTAACAAGAGGGTGGGGTTAGCCTTGGTTTCTGAAGAAGGTTCCCATATAAGAACACAATTGGCTAGTTTGAATAAGCCTGTGGGCTGGCAAGAAAGTGAAACCCATAAGGTTGAAGACTGGGTAAGGGGTCTGGGGAACTAGTCTTCCAGCTGCATGTCTGGTATGAGCAGGAGAACTCAATTTAAGTCTTGGGGACCCTGTGAGCTCAAAGACTTGATGTCAAGGCAGTACATGAGATTTTAGGCCTTTCAATACAGTCGTTCCCTAAGGCTAACCAGAACGACCGCATGCTTCCCTGATTAGTGACATTAAGCTCTTCTCACGCACCTCTTTTCCATTCTGAGAATGTTAGCTGCGGGTGTGTCTTATAAGGCCTTAGGTTTATGTACTACCTTGGAGGAAGGAAGATAAGCTTTAAAACACCCAAGACTACAAAACAAAACAAAACAAAAAACAAAAAAACCCAAAAAACTCTTTGGGCAGTTAGTTCCTGGTGTTCTTCTTGAAGGTTTTTGACTCTGGTAGCCAATGCCAGTCTCCAAAATACAACAAAGCTTAATATACCATCAACAAGTCTTCTAATCACTATCAGTAAAAACTATTCTATACCTTGCTATAAATTTCAAAAATTCTGTTAGCTCAAGAGAGCAAAAAAAAAAGTCAATAACATTATATTCATTTTTATAGTTATTTTACTATACATCGATGTCAGCCTCTATGTCCAAGAATGTTATTCCAATTTATTCTTCACTGAGTTATCTCCTAGCTCTAAGGGAAGTGCCTGTAACTTGCTGTCTGTATACAAGTTTCTCATCTCACAGACTTTTCAACCTGCTGTGTTCTTCCTCTGCCTTCAGAGATCCAGCTGAAATGTCAGCTAACACCATGAAGCCATTCTTGACTTGACCGCCGCAACTACTCGTTCCCTCCCCAATATCCCATAATACTTCTTCCTGCTACTGACAGAAATAATTATATTTTATTTTACTTGAGTGTATGTCTTTCAATCTCTTGACCTTGACTATCAACTCATTCCCTGAAGCAAGGACCACGTTAAATTTCCATTGCATTTCTAGTGTCTACCTGAAGGGCTGGTACGCTGTAAGTGCTCAGTTAGCATTGCTGAATTGAATTGAATTCTGAAGGGTGACGAGAACATAAAATGAGCACGCCACACTCTGCCGGGAAGGTAGTTTCTCTTTAGTGTTGTCTTCTATTCCTTATGGTCCAGCAGATTTTGTTCTTTAGGGGGTTTTGTTTTGCAGTTTCTATTTAGTGGTATAACTGTATAATATTAATAACTGCTTTATTAAAGCTATGTTACTCTGACCATCTGAAGTTAAATACCACCGATGCATTTAAACACTTCAGCTGCACATCCTATAAACTGAAATTATGACATTTAACAATCTGGGTACAAGTGAAGTTTTGCCAGAAGAATAAATGTCAGTGACACTAACAGGTGTAATAACCATGTTTGGGACATTAGGTGTCAACCCATATTGGTAAGTAATAATTGTGCTTCAGGTGTAGTTTTTAAAAGACGCGACAACATAAAAGTAAGATATAAGTTCACATCTAATAATTTATAAACGCTAAAGGTTCTACTTTCATAATTTAAAAAAATAAAAGATAATGGCTATATAAAGATATTTATGAACTTCTCAGCTAGAAGTTTCCCCATTTCCAAAGGATTTTATATTTAAAGTAACTCCATAAACATAAAGGCAAAAGAAGTGCACAGTAGTAAATACAGTATCTAGTATTCAAAATACAATAAAGAAAGACACTCAATAAGAGGAGTCAAAGATCAAAAATGCATAAAACAGATCTACTCTGCTTAGTACAAATCTTTCCATATTAAAGGTCCACATCAAATTCAGGTCTAACAATTAGCAAGACAACGAAAAAAACACTTCTAAAGTCGAAGAGAGAACACCAAGTTTAAAAAGAAGAAATCAGAAGTATTTAGGGCAACTGGTTAGAAAAACTATCCATATTTCAAATCTGGAAGTCAGGAAAAGATGAAGAGGATCCATTCAAATCGCCACGGTCTATAGCAAGAACTTAGGCCCTCTGACCCCAGATCTTAACTCACAATTACTTCCCAGAACAAATGTCAATCTTTTCCTCCACTAATCCGGCCTCCATTCTGTACCAACCAGATGAAAATGACTGAATGGCATGGGCTTGCAAAATGAATACTTGAAGGTTTATGAGATGTCTAAGAAAAAATTCTCACCACAATATTTTACCTTAATCAAAATTTTCTACTTACAAAGTCTTGACGTATGTCGTTGAAATCTTTGCCATATTTTTCCAGTGCCTCTTCAAATAAGCTCGCTTCAGAGGCTGACCATTCTTCCATTTCATCTCTGCATAAAACAGGTCCTCCAACTGGTACTAAGACACTAATAGCGCTGCTCAAATCATAACTGTGCCTGTACAATGTATCCATAGCATGAAACTACAGGGAAAAAGGAAAGATCAGTTAGAAAAGCCAACTTGCTAGATTACTTAACAACAGAAGTACTAAAATGCATGATGAATCTGATTAACAAATTATATACTAATGTGGTACTTAATCTTTAAGTAATGAAATAAAAATTTAAAGACAGTTATTTTAAATATTTACTGTTTTAAGAAAATGTTGATTTTTACCTTATAAGGTGTGTATTTTTTTTAATGCATTCATTTGTGATAGCAATCTAACCATAAAAATCTAGGACCTATAGATAATAAATTAGGAACCCAGTAAGTTTCAATATCCTTTTGGTTACAAATGCCAGTCACTTCAGCTACTACGCAAGGTTGACACAGCTTTCTTTGACAAGAGAAAAACATTATGTATCACATAGTGAGGGGGAAATAAAAGTCAGGCTGAACTGAGAATGATCTATTATGAAGGAGAGATGGGAAGAAAACAATGGAATTAAACAAAATTACATATCCATGTTAAAACAGTAATGTGGCTGAGGTTTTAACACTAAGAAAAGGTAACAACCAGGTTTGTCTGGAACAGCCAGGCTGATGGGGGTTTCCTATAGATTTCAAGAGAAAATGATTTGAAGAGTAATTTGAAAGGAGGAAAGACAGG
This sequence comes from Solenodon paradoxus, assembly GCA_004363575.1. Lineage (NCBI taxonomy): Eukaryota > Metazoa > Chordata > Mammalia > Eulipotyphla > Solenodontidae > Solenodon > Solenodon paradoxus. The sequence goes on from RJWH01000895.1 coordinate 79,503, forward strand.
TCAAGATAGTATAATTGGCTTTTTGCAAAAGTTCCTTGGGTTTAGCTTATTTGAAAAACATTTGCCTCCCGTCAGAAGCAGTGAATAAAATGGGTTCCAAACAAATTTTTTTTTAATCTGAAAAACTTGTGTATACACACACATACATATACATACATCACGTATGTGTTAACAGAAAAACTACAAAACAGGACAATCATATCTGTCTGTGTCCAAATAAGCATACAGGTGACACAGACTCTGTTGAGAAGTGATCAACTCCTTGCCAACACTAGCTTGTTTAAACTTTCTAATCTATGAAAAGTCAAATCTTTAGCATTTTCCAGAAGTATCTCCTGATATTAAAAATGTCACAACTGGGGACAATACCATATTATGAAATAACACAAAGATTTCGCTTATAAGCGATCCTTAAATAGCTGGTCGGGGATAGTGGATAGTTCTCTATAGGTTCAAGAGCATAAAATGAGCTAAAATAGCAACTAACATCTACTAAAGAGAAAAAATTATTATTAAGGATATGCAGTAAAATATTTATGCTGTGGTACATTAAGATATTGAGTAAGAATACAAGTTTGTTGTCAGAGTTAAAGGTAGGATTCAAAATACATAGACATGTTGAGAAACAGTAACTAAATGCTTTAATGAGTGTTGACATCACACGTAAAACAAACCAGTGGGCATGGCCTAGTGAGTAGTTGTTAGGTCAATCGCCTCTGAAGGAGTGCAGGTCACATACCCCTGGGTTCGAGTGCTGGGTCTGGGTGGGGGAAACAACCCATGAGAACTAAATAAAAATAAAATGCTTCTTCCTCCTCTCTCTTCCTGTCTGGCCGCCTACTTGCCTTTATTCCTGCCTGCACCCTTCCTTTAAAAAAATAAAAATACATGGTCAGTGAATTCCACAAAAGTAGGGATTTCATTAACCATTTCCTAGTTGTAATCAGAGCTAAGAATCGATAACTGTGTGTAATCTTTTGCAATGTGTGAAAGTTGTGGAATAACTTCAACTTTCAAGTGAACTTCTTACCCTGCTGCGACAGGTATTACATTAGAATTGATCTTTATTCTTTGCTTGTACTCTGCAAACTTCAGAAACTTCAGCGGAACTCCACTTCTCTAGCTAATCTCACTAGATGGACTTGGCAGTATATTTTTACATCATCCCTAAACTAAGCAATTATTTGTTTTTGGATAACTGATCAATGGAAGTTCAAGAGCACTTAAGGATCTCTTCAATTAATAATTCATTCCTGTAAGTGATAATTTTTAAAACTCCTAAATTTACAATAACAAAGCTAAAAGATTAAATGGGGTTGCAGTGGCTTCTAGTAATTTCCAGGCGGCTGAGATCAGGCAGTCCTGAGTCTGTGGTTGTGGCTACTCGGGAGCTGGTGGGAACAGCGGTGGTCAAGCTGAGTGAGGGGTGACGCAGGCTGGATCATGGTGAAGCAGATGATGCTGCCTGTGTAAAATGGCACTGGACAGAGGGAGATGCTTCAGAATGGTCCACAGAGAAGCTGAAACCATTGCTCTTAACGGTGCAGGTGCAAAATGAGTTCACAGATGTGAATAACTTGATGGAGAGGCATCAGTCAACAATCATAAAGGAAAATTTATCTTTTATGAGTGTCAAATTAAACTGGATAGGTACTACGGAATCTGGAGTACAGTACAAGGGACATGTGGAAATCTCCAATTTGTCTGATTTTCACAGTAAGGATAAAGCAGAGAATCGAGTGAGTCTTGCCAAAGATGAGCCTGACACAAATCTCTGGCTTTAAGGAAAGAAAAAGGGGTGAAATTTCTAAGTGAAGCAAAGAGAATTTACATCTGTGGGCTCAGAACAGAGTTCACACAGGGCATTATCTTGCCTACAATGAACGGAGAATGAGTAGACGCAACTGGGCAGTCAGCACCGAACACTGAGGAGTGAAAGGCAAATCTGCTCCTTTAGACACCCAGGCCAGACCTGTGTCAATGTCACCACCTGTAAGATCACCCTTTCCTGACATCCCCAGAAGTGCTCTATAGAACGTTGATCACCCGAGGGCTGGTCCAGGACCTTACCCACGCTCCTGCACTGCCAGCAGCAGACAAAGGGGGGAGTTTCACTGGGAGATGGCAGTATGTCTGGGAATTCACCGATCTGGTCCCTGAGAAACATACTCTGATGACATGGAGATCTGTATCTTAACCAGTCACTTTGCCACCATCACCCTGACCTTCATGGATAGGAATAGGGAAACTGAGCTGTGCAGGAAAGGCTGAGTCATCCCTGTCCTGGGAAGAGGGTGTGTCAGGGTTGGCAGCAATGCTACTTTGAGGGCATCAAACAATTCAGTCCAGCCCTCTCCTGACTGGGGCTTGTACCTCTCAGGACTCCACCAGCCCAACCAACAACTCGGAACCAGGGCTCCTTCCTCCACATCTACCTGACTTTGTGCATGACTTCTGCTAGGTGGGATCAGAGGGTAAATTCTCTTCTATGTGTACACATGCTAAATTAATATGATTTTTATGTCAAAAAGGATTATAAATAGAATCCACAATCAATAATTATACAAATTAGCTGGATGTTGAGATTTCTCTGGAGAGGTAGAAGTCATTTTCATGATTAACAAGTACTCTGAAACCAAAAGTTGTGGAATTGAGTTTTTTCAGTTGATACTGTAACAACCATGTAAAATACAAATGGATTTTCAATTGTGTGTTCATATTAGATGAATGAAAATGTTTTTATTATAGGCACTTTTAAAAATGATCAAGGGCTATTATCTAATAAGGTTTAATGAAAAAAGTCAAAGTAATATCTTAGCCTTTCTAAATGATTCTGACAGAAACAATGAAGGAAGACATTTGCTTTTGGAAGCCCCTGCTCTGTGTCATGAAAGAATAGGCCAGACTTACAGGTGACTGGGAGCCAGGAAACCTCCAAAGCCCACATTTATACCACAGTCCAGAGGAGAGGGCAGTAATAATCAGTATGTGAAAAAAACAAACCATTCATCAGGCATATGCACTACGGAACTATTCCTGAAGAACAGTTCTGTTGAAATCACTTGACCAAATTCACAAAGCAAAGCAGGGGACCATATTACTTGCTACAAGTCCATATTAATTACACCTTTTAGACACACAAAGAAGGTTCTTCTGAATGGACTCATAGTCTAATTCTATAGTAAAGCGCTATAAGTAAAATACAGAATATACTTTCTATAGCGAAAGAGATAATATCCAATAAAGACTCAGAAAACTAAAAAAAGACAGCTATTGGACATAAAACCAGTGACTTAAAGTTTATCATTAAGGCAATAAAAACTCAAAGAACTCGACACATACTGGCTGATTCCACTTACATGAACTGAAAAAAAATAAGAATCATGGTAAAAAGAAGTCAGAAAAGCAACTTCCTGGTCAGGGGGTGGGGGAATCACTGCCTGGGGAGGGGGCCTTTTGGGATTTTGGTAATGTTCTTTATATAGATCTGGGTAACAGTCATACAGGTAGCTAGCTGTACACCTGAGTGGAGGGACTGTAACACACTTCTCTGTGTGTTTAAACCAAGACACAGAATTTAAAAACTAAATGTAAAAAACTGAACATCTTCTTTCCAGATACTTTGCGAAGAGACCGTCTTTTCAAGAGATACAGATATACGACAAAATCCATTCAAATCTAAATTTTAAAAAACATAAGAACTCAGCACAAGCTGTTCTCTCTGCCAAATAGCAGTGAAGGTGTTGTCACATTTCCTCATTCATAGCAGATGGAGGTGACAAACAAGAGTATTTTAGGAGAAAGACTGACAATGAAATCTTGGCAGTGGAACTCTCATCTTTTGTTCATTAAGCAGAATCACACCTGGGAGACTGGATTCCTGTTCAGTGAACACTCCCTCCCTCCCCGGAGCTCCACAGGAGGGCACACTCTGCCACACGCGGATCGCTGGGCCTGGCCACGTGACTTGTCCAGCCAGTAAGAGGTGAACACACGTGACTTAATACGCGTTTATACCACAGCCCAGAGGAGAGCGTTTGTGCATCTGGACTTGCTTTGCTCTCCTCTGCTACTGACTTTTGTCAACAGGAGGTGAGGCAGACATAAGTCAGTCCATTCTAGTTCAGCAGAACCCTAGGCAATCTGTGGAGGAACACATAAGAAATTAATGTTTATTGTTACAAAACTACTGAAATTCTGGGCAGTGTTACAGATCGTATGTTTCCCCCTTTGAGAATAAAGAAATTATTCACCCAGTGCTAAAAGTGCTGTGAACAGATTCAGCTGTTGATCCTCCGTGGAAAGCACTCAGTTTAAGAATGATTCATCACCCAAGGTCATGTTCTCTTTATGGGGCAGCCTACATCCAAAGATGTGGAGTGTAAAGTCCCAGTCGTTCACTGATTCAGGAAAGTTCCTCAGAGCCCCATGAAGACAGCCGATGTCTTCATTCAAACTGGATCACAGCCCACTTTCTCCCTCTATTCAATTCTGCCTCCTTCCCTTCTCTTCCATGGGTATTGATCCCATGAGTACTCCCTAATGTCAAACTCTGCTTCCCAGGAACCCAACCTGTAACATGCAGCGCTATTGTGACAACATCTAACGAATAATATAGACATTCAGTCGTAACTATTGATTGATTTACTCAGAATTTTATAAACATTTTTCATGTACCTCCAGCACAAATTACAACATCCAAAACATCAAATCTATTTAAAAATTAATAAGCATATGGCTTTTTTCAAGAAAGAGGTGAATAGAAATTCTCATGAGTAAACCTCAAACATGATCAGATGAAAAAAATAAGTATGTCATTCACTCTCAGGTTTAGCTTCAATGCATAGTATTAAAAACAAAATCCCTCGGTTGTCATCAAATTTGTAAACATTTATTGTCATTCGTTCAAATCAATCTACAGGATGCCACATTCTTAGGTGTACTCATACTTTTTGATAACTATCAGAAAAAAGATTACAGGGGCATCAGGTCATGGCAACCACAAACAGAAGTCATTGCCAAACTTATCAAGAGCAGAAAACACGGGTTATTGTCACTGGTTGTGACTCTATACACAAGCTGCAATGGTAACACAAACATGTGAAGACACTGTAGAACACCTGTGTATATATATTTAAACTAAGATAAAGAATTTAAAAACTAAATACAGAAAACTGGATGTCTTCCCTTCAGATAATTCAGAAAGCAGCAGCAAGACAGGTGAGCTTCCACAATGACCCTAGCTTTTTACCTTAGGGGCATTTTCTAGACTGCTATAAGGGGAGTAGACCCAAATGTTTCCTTTTCACTAGACTGAGGTCGAAGTGGGTAAGACCTGGGGAGCAAAATCCTGGGGAGGATTATATCCCACAACTTAAAGGAAATCACAAGTTATTAAAAGAACTGAGCGTACTCCTGTTCTCTGACCACCACCCCCCCAAGGCAATTAAGATTCAATGTACCCCATTTCCTTGAAAACTAACATTCAGTTACAAAATTATATAGTAAATTAAGAAATACTTAGAACAAAATGATAATGAAAATACTTCTTCTGGGTATTTACCCACCCCCTAAAAAAAGCCCAAAAGAAACCCACACTAATTCAGAGATAAATGCACCCTCATGTTTACAGCAGCATTATTTACAACAGCCAATAACTGGAAATTACCTAAGTGTCCATCATCAATCATCATGTCCATCATCATGACTAAAGAATATGTGGTATAATACACAATGGAATATTATACAGCTCTAAAAGATGCAATCCTGTCATTTGAGATAATATGAATGGAACTAGAGGGAATTATGCTAAGGGAAACAAGTGAGGAGAAAGACAAATACTGGATCAACTCACTCATAATTGGACTATAAAGAAACAAAGCAAATAACAGACACAACAAAAATGAACCCTTGGACATTGACAATATAACCAAGGTTACCAATGGGAAAGGGGGAGCGGATGGGAAGGCAAGTGGTGGTGGGTCCAACGGTAGAGGCTGGTAATTTGGTGGTCATCGGGGTGTGTTGTCATATATTTAATGAATGATGAACTTGCACATATGAGTTTATACTACTTTATCAAAGCTGCCTGAATAAATGTTACATTTTTGAAAAAAGACATGTGCCTAACATTGAATATTACTGGCTTGATGTATTTAGAAGGAAGGAAATTTCTTATTTATTTATTTATTTATTTATTTATTTATTTTACTACAGTGGTAATCCATTAATTCAAATTCTCATTTTACAGACTTGGGAAATATGGATAGTATTCATAAGCAAATGGAGTTTTAAAAAATAATGAATTCTCGTTTTACCAATTTTACATTCATTTTGAAGACTACATTTCTGATGCAAATTGATGCCTAAAAATCAAAAGATGTATACATTCTGCTGAGTACAATTTCTTTAAATGATGTAATGACTGTGATTTGCAAACTATTCTCAGATTCTCAGTACTGTCTCAAGGCCTACGTGAAATGTGTCATCTGAACAGGACTCAGATGACGAAAACGAAATGCATGATTAATGGCCACCACTTTTACAAACATTATAACTCTTCACAAAGAGCTAATATCTGGAGAACAAAACTATTTATTGGTGAAATCAACTCTCAGGAACACAATTATTTTTTTTAACCTTTTCCTGATGGAAAGTTTTTATTGTAAAAACATTCTTGGTGCAACCTGGTGGAGCAGAAGTTGGGCAGCTGGGCACAGTCCACATATACCCAAGTCCCTAGGTTTGTGTTCCGGGGCCGGTACAAGCAGCCAGGATAAACAACTAAATAAAAGTTAAAAAATAAAAATAAACAACAAAAAACATACCTTGTTTTAAGCAAAGATATTTCTTTCTAAGTGAATCTAAATCTTACAGTGACTTCCTTGGAGCAATTAGATTAAAAGGCATGGGCAATTATAGTCTAATGACCCTATTAAAACTTGAGAATCTACTATAATGACAGTAAATATGACATGATAAAACTCCTTTTAGACAGTCAATAATACTATAAATTCAAAACAAATAAGACTCAAAAAAATTGGGAGGAGGGGGGGAAACATCATTGTCAGCTCAACAATAACACTGATATTTATTCAGCTCTTACATTATGCTAGTCACTCTTCTAAATAATATACAAGTCATATCTCATTTAATCCTCAAGCAGATACCCATGGCAGCTCAGAGAGGCAGATTTTTCCCATTTTCATTTAATAGCACAAAACAATTTATCTGCCGTTCATGTTCGTTTTGGAAAACAGCTTGCACAACTATTATCAAGGTATTATTATTAACTGTTAACCATTCCCACTCAGTTTTAGAGAAATGACTCAGGATCTTATATTTCAACATCAAAGTAGAAGGCAGGAAGCCACTGGGCAAACAAGATTAAAGATATAAATCATAGCATCTAAAGGGCATCAGTATCTTTCTGCTTTTATGACTCTTAAAAGATATCAGTGTCATCCTAAAAGATGACACTGAAAATAATATCATCGCAACACAAGAACATAAAGAGTATTAGTAACCGTGGACCTAGAGTGGTTAGAGTAGGAAACCAAGGCATTACAAAAAAATGTTGCAGACAAAAGAACAAATCTTCAGAACAGCCTAAACCAAGACAAACAATAGGTACTTAAACCTAAAGCGTTTTAATAAGAATGAAACAGAACCATGGGGGTAAAAGTACACTGGAGAAGGGGAAATTCTCATGAGTCAAGAATAGATCCAAATCACCTGAAACCAGCTGCACAAACATGACAAAAACCAACTCCCAGAGCCTCTGAGCGTACTTCAGCTTTAAAAAATAATAAATAATTTCAGGTAACAGATATAACAGGTTAAGTAACCTCTAAATTACTAAATACTAAATAAAACAGAAGAATTAAAAACACTGGAGGGTATGAGGGTACCTATTTAGAAGAAGCAGCTTAAGTAGTATTATCAAAAACAAACACAAAATCATATTTAAACTAATCAAGGCACATGGGGGAATGTCCGCTTTAAAATTCTTTTATACTTGGCCTTCACTAGCAGACCAGTACTGAATCTTGAAGTCCGTCCTCATCCAGAAGAAATCCACCACTGTCCCACCATCACCAGCAAGCAGTGGGAAGCAGTGCTGCTGCGGCTGCAACCAAGAGCCCACACGGGCTCTTTACCCCTCAGATCCATTTCAGGCAAATCAGTCCCAATAGTCACAAGAGATCCGTGTCATCTCAAAAACCGGTTTTCCACTCTCGCTCCTCAGACAGGGTAGAGGGAACCCACAGAACTATAATAGATAGAGCATTTCCAGTTATAATCTGGGAAGCATTAGCTCTTCAGAATAACGTTAAGCCACAAGAGATTGGTGATGTAAATAACAATGCATACAAAACAAGATCTTGTAACATTAGGAAAAAACATTGCAGGTTATTATGATGATATAAAAAAAAGTATATTATTAGCCAAAACATGGGGAGGAGGAGGTAAAGGACAAAATTTTGCTTTAAAGTACTCAACTATGTATTAAAAAGAAGGACTTCTCTTATCAAAACTTAAAGTGGAGTTTTGTTCAGAGGCAGACAAACAGGTCAACAAAGCTGAACAGAACAGATTAAGTATCTAACAGCAGATCTAAGCATATCTGGGAACTCAAAATAAGATACAGAGGACCTAACAAAATTATGAGGAAACAACAAATTTAATAAAAGATGTTGGAATGATAATTTTCCTTGTGAAGAAAAAACCAAAACTAGATCCCTACTTTACTCCATTCTTAAAAATACACTCCAGGATACAGTCTGGTGTTTTAGTGGATAAATCCACTGCCTCCAGCTTGATATAATCCACATACATCCTAAGGACCAAGGTTGGAGACAGGCTGGGAGGAAACAACCAAGATGAACAACTAAATAAAATAAACAAATGTTTCTTCCTCCTCTCTCTTTCCACTTGCCTACTTGCCTTCATTCCTGCAAGTATCTTTCCTTTTAAAAATAAAAATGTACTTTAGTTTTAAATATGAATAAAAATACAAAATAATTAGAAAAACAGATAGTAATGAAAAATGAAGACTGGATAAAGAATATAAAGTTAAAATACAAAGGAAAAAAACAAAAGCCAAAAAACCCGGAAGGACCAATCAACATGGAAAAGTATTATTTAACTCATTAAGTGGAGAAACACAAATTAAAATAAGAAGTCCCAACTTAGTAAAAAAATTTAAATACCAAGTATAAAAGACAATGTAAGAAATGGATGAAGAAACAAAAACACTCCTGCTTATGAGATTATAAATTTTTATGTTATACAGAATAATTCTGAGGCATGTGGTCAAATTCAAAATGAGCACTGCTGTATGAATCACTCTGAATAACTATTTCAATTCTAGTTATAGCCTAGAAAGCTCATGAAAAGGGACATGTGTTAGAATTTTCAATGCAGCATTATGGGTAAGAGTACATAAAAAAAAAAGTTTCTAAAACACTCCAGATGTTCATTGGCAAGAGAATACATAAATATACAAAACACTACAAATACTACAAAGATGTTAAAATGAGTGAACTGAATTGCATTTATTAACAAGGCTAGAACTTGATAATAGGCAAATGGCAAAATATTACAGAGTAAATTTAAATACATGCAAAACAACAGGTTTATGTTGTTTTTAGACACAGAAACACGGCAAAATTATAAAAACGGCTAGATACAGAACAGTTGTTATAGTGGCTGCCTCTTGACAGGAGGTAGGAGTGAAGGGAGTCAGAGAAACACATGGAAGAGGGCGAGTAAGACGAGGGGAGAATATCAGAAAACATTAACTGTAAGGATTGAATTTTAATGTTAAGAACTAAAATATTAATATTTTCTTTAAGCAACATTAGGTGGAGCTTTATATTATCTTCTGTACTGTTCTGTAATATGCTATTATTATTGTTCATAATGCATAAAAAGTGGCTGAAAGAAAATATAACAAATATAAGAATATTCTACTTGGAGTAACGAGAACAAAACTATTTTTTTGATTGCTGCTATACTGTATTTTTCAAATTTTCATATTAAGTACACATTGATATCAGAGTTGGGTAAAGTATTTTTGAACAGTAAAAAGTACACAGGTGGTGATTAGATTCCGTAAAATTTTGATCCACAGCACACCCTGGTGGAGCAGCAGTTAGGTCAATCACCTCCAAAGGAGCAAGCCACATACCCCTGGGTTTGAGTTCTGAGTTCAGTGGGGAAAAACCAGTGTGAACAACAAAATGAAAAAGAAAGTGCTTCTTCTTTCTCTCTTCCTGCCTTGCTACCTACTGGCCTTCATTCCTACCTGTGTCTTTCCTTTAAAAAAAAGTTCTGGTTCACATAAATAAATTGACAGGATTTTGAAGGACTTTACAAAAGTGACATGCGGACTCCTGCTTCTTCCTAAAATACTCTACAAGTTCTAAATAATCAAAATGCAAACCTGTCTTAGAACCCCTAAACCTAAATATATATATATATATATATATATAAATAATATATTAAAGTACAAATGGAAAGTAAAAAATATGTTCTATTAACAACATTCTAGTCTTTGAAAAAGGATAAAGAAAGGGGTTCCATAATGGCTATAGATTATTCATGCTGTCATCACTATCTATACTTGCACAAAAATACACGAAAGCATTACAAAAAACATTTGGTGTGCATTCCAGGATGATCCTTCACATTTATCATGATAAATATTTGGCACACTGGTGGTTTAGCAGGTAAGTCTGCTGCCTCCAACTGGCATAGGCTACAAACATTCCAAGGAGCAGGGATCATGACCCAGGGCTCAGTTAACAGCCAAGATCAACAATTCAATAAAAAGAGAAATAGGCATGCCCTGGTGGACCAGTGGAAAAGGTCACTGGACACAGTCCACATACATCCCAAGGACACAGGTCTAAGAACTGAGGCTGGGAACGACAATCAAGATAAACAACTAAATAAACTAAAGTGCTTCTTCCTTTTCTCCTTGCCTGACTGCTTACTTGCCTTCATTCCTCCCTGCCTACTTGCCTTCACTTCTGCCTACACCTTTCCTTCAACATTTATATAGTGGGAAGAATTTCAAACTGCAAAATAAAGAGAAATTAATTAAAATCTATCAATGCATTTTATTCCATCAGAAAAAAATAAATTACAAATGTAACATTGATAAAATACCCTCATCAAACTCAGTTTTCTCATCTGTAAAATGAACTTCCAATCATGCCTATCTCAAAGGGTTGTGGTAATCAAATATAGTACGTAACTTCAATAGACAAAACTCCAGGACTGATTTGCTGGAGGAAGGAGAGAAAGAAGCTCAAAAGGCAACTGCTACTATAATGAAATGAAATAATTTAAGAAAATATGGTGTGCCCTGACAAAGCAGTGGTTAGGTCAATCACCTCTCAAGGATGCAGGCCACATGCCCCTGGGTTCAAATCCCGGGCCCAGAGGAAAAACTACCAGGGTAAACAGCGAAAATGGAAATGAAATACAGTGCTTCTTTCTCCTCTCTCTTCCTGCCTATCTGCCTACTCACCTTCATTTCTGCTTTTACCTTTCCTTTAAAAAAAAAAAAGAAAACAATTTCCTTCTAATGAACAGACACAAAAACCTTTAAATACTAATAATCACGACACGACAACATACTCTTATAGCAATGGTTTCAAGAGGTGGTCAATTCGCTTTAAAAATCTGTAAAGCATTATGTATGATCTGCAGCTGCAATATTTAAAGTTTTTTGTGTCTTTTTAAAATACTAATAGCAATACCTATTATCTTCTGTTCACAATGCTATACAAATTTTGGGATACTGAAATTGCATCTAAGTCTATATTTTACATAACACCCACAACCAGAGTTCTAGTATCCCTTAATACCACCTTTTCCACTCTTTCCCACCCTCCCCAGAAAGCACAGTCCTGTGTCCTGTTAATTTTGTTGGGATTTGTACCTTTATTTGTTCCATGAACAGTTTATTCTTACCTGTCTCAGTTCACAAACATAGAAAGTGACTTAGAAATGATACCCCTAGTGAACACACCAGCCAAGTTCAATGAACCTAACAGTGAGAAAAGCTGAGCCAGAAAGCTCTCACATCTGACACTGCCATACTGGCCTTAAAATTAACCACATGGCAGAAGAAATCATGTGCTAAATTTCCAAAAGCGTCTTACCAGGGTAATGTCTCGAGAAGCTGCAGCTGCACTCATATGCAGACTGGGCTGCCTTACAGAACTGCTGCAATCGAGAGCTCGGGCGAATGTCCCAACAGCACTGAATAAACCACAAAAACAATGGGGAAAAATTAAGACTTTTTCTGACATGTCAAATAACACATTTAGGCAGTGAATGAAAAATTATGAAAGAAAAGTCAGACAAGTTCTTGGAAGTCTGTAATCAAATATCAAATAAAAATGTTTTCTCTAAGATTTAAGAACTGACAAGCCATTTTTACCATATATGAGTCATTATAATTATTCAGAAAAAGTAGCTTACATGGCATAAGGGAAAGATCTATTCTGAAAACCACTATGTAAACAATTTGATATTAAAATGTGCTCAAAAATAAGAAGTAAATTTAAGCTACAGTTTGACTATTATTGCAAAGTAAGTTCTAAGGACTCTTTTTTGCCCAAATGGTAAACTCTTAATAACATTTTCCATGAAATATTATCAATTATAACAACCTCTTCCTATATCGATATATAATAAAGCTCCATTAAAAAAATGCTACAATATTGACTTTATTTAATAATTTAGAAGGCCTTCTCATATGTAAAGAGCCTTAATCTCAAGACATAAAATGTGAAATGAAGATAAGACTTGTTACTTGTCTACATTTTAAACATATTGGCTGAGGAAGAGATTTTTTTAAAATTAGTTTATAATTAAAATACAGTGGATGTGCAGAAAAGTACACCTTGTACAGCTGTTTAGTTATTGCAAAGTGAACACAACCATGTCACCAACATACAGTCAAGAAACAGAACACGACAGCACCTTCAAAAGACTGGTGCTCTTCCAGCCACTACTCCACACCATTTCCACACTATCATGTGTACAATGTCATTAACGCCACCTATGTAGGTTAGCTTTTGGTGCACATATGTACATGGGCATTCCTGCTGGACACATGTTTAAAAGGGAAACTTGGCATGTCCTGTGGGGTCAGGCACTAAGCTGGTGGCTGGGGCACCGACTATGTGAAGAAGCCTAGTCCCGAGTTTATTACCCAGGGCCGAGGGAACGACCAAAAATGAACAAATAAATAAAAATGCTTCTTGCTCCTCTCCCTAGTTGCCTTAGATGACAGTAAATAGTTTTGCAACACAGTTACACCAAACTTACACTCCTACCATCAGTATATGAGTGTGCCATTTGCTCCACCCTTTGTTGGTCTTTAAAATTTTAACTACGCTGGTGAGAGCTGCAGCGGTATTTGATTATGGTCTTAATTTGTATTAAAGATGATTTCTCCCCTAAACTGAAAAAACACTAGGTGCATCTCCTTGGTGCTTCTCATGATGGCATCAAAATGAAGGAAACATATGACCCATGACAATCAGGAAAAGGAAGAATTAAAATCAAATCTGCAATGTTTACTAAATAATCCCAAATCCAGCTAGCCTGTCTGGATTCTACAGGCCAGTGGTTCTACCAATGTCTAATTTCTACTCCCAAACCATCCATCTCCTCTATCTTAATGGCTGGCTCTCCCCTCAAGGAGGTTCATCAAGTTTCTCCATCTAATCGCAAGTGGCTGAGTGGGTGACTCATTACACAATGAGTAGCACTATGAACAGTGCCATCTAAAAATGAGCTGAGACACTCTTTTCCCTTTGTATAAATGTTACAATATTTAATAAGTATTATACATTTTGTTAAGAGTCCCCTATATAATTCTCGGAACTCATACATACATACATACATACATACATACATACATACATACATATGCATATAAATACCCATTAATGAAATAAGATATGGTTTACACACTATAAAACCTTTTATAAGTGATCATACTAAGTGCATCCTCACTTGACATTATTTTGCGATTCATCGCTTCGGTACATATAGGTCTAATTCATTCATTTTAATGCTGTAAAGTAATACTCAACTCATTCATCAACTGTTTGCTTTTAGAGTTTTTCAGTTTTTCCACTATTATCTCATTCGCTTTTTGCTTTGCAGCCATTCCCCCTGAGCATCATTTACTTTTATAACTGAAAAACAGAAATTAGTTTCTCTTCCATCCACTTCCTCAAAAATGAAGAAGAAGCGGGTGGGGTGGGGCTGGCAGGAGAGAGAAAGTGAGCAAGGCTGTCAGGCAGCTGGGCTTCGGGCGCTCACAGCAAAGACCCATGCTGAGCAATATACAGCATTTTCACTCACGGGTACAGGGAGAGGAATCCAAGCACACACACTGACATCACTGAACAATTCCTATCTAGAGTAAAGGAAATCATTGCTTTCATTAAAAATACAGAATTTCGGGTGATGAATTTCTTCTTTACACTTTTCTGTAGTGCTTTCATTCTTATAAGAAACATCTTCTTAGTAACATTAATCTATTTTTGTTTTTAAAACAGAAATTGATGATAATAAACCCTATTTTTTGTGAACTGGTGTGCTATCATCAGCCTCTTTCTATAAGAATAAAAGGACATTCTTTTTTTTAAAAGAAAAGCTCTTTCTTGACTCCGCAGGACCATACTCACCGCGCCACAACTAAAAACTGGTCAATCTGTCGATCTGAAAGTGGGCTGTTTGGATCCCAAACTTTAACTTCCAGTTTTGACTGTTCCCTCTCATCTGATTCTCCTGTCAGAGAACAAAAGAAATGGAATCTTGTGATAAGACACATTATCATACATGGTTGACTGATGACTGTGGTCACTACAGCATTAGAAGTATAAGGTGATGTTCAGAGTTCTGGTACATTCTTTCTCACAGCAGATGCACAACACTTGATAAAGAGAAGGCTGATAATGGTACAACCAAACCAATCACACAGTATCTTCATTCAGACATTAGGATGTATTTTCCAAGTACCTGTATGTGAGGAACTAAGTTAAGTGATATAAAAATAAAAAGGAAGCATTCCTGCCACAAGATGCCTAAGCTACTGAAACTTACGCATAAATAACTATTGACTATAATACAAACAAAAAGAAGCAGATGTCGTAAAAGACATATAACTATGGCTGTAAGATTCTAAAGATTGGAGAAAACATTCCAGGCTAGCTAGTAAATAATGTCATGAAGGAGGTTGCATTTCTGCTAGAACTGAAGGATATGAATGTACTGGCAGGAGAAGAGAACAGAAAATAGGAAGGAAACAACATGAACACAGTTGTGAGGCTTCAAAATAGGATAGAGAGAAAAGGAGCTCATTTTGTCAGGAGTACACTGAGGAGGGTAAGGGGAGATATAATTAAGAGAAGTGGATTATGAATATACAGGACTGAAGATTCTGCATAGACTTGCTGAATAGATTTTATTTGGAGGTAATAAAAAGCCCTTGCCTTTTCAGTAGGAGAATGACAAGATCAGAACTGAACTTCCCATCATACTTAGCAATGACAAATGATTGGCTTTACAGAAATACCCGATGAAGGCAGACAGACATGGTACTGACAGTGACAATGAAGAACGAAGAGAGAATTATATTTCCCTCTATCTTCACATGAAAGATTTTAAGTAAGTAATGGCAAATAAAAAAAGAAAGAAAGAAAACAGTAAAATTAAATTACAGTTGAAATCTTTATTTAAAGAACACAGATGAAATAATGATCTGCTTCAGTATTAAACCCCTTCTGTTATATGCTCCAGAATGGAAAGGTAAAACTGATGCTTACTTTTCGTATTCAAGCTAGTTAAATTGATTAATTCGACCTTACCCACATTCTGCAGCATACAGCAGAAA
Source organism: Solenodon paradoxus (assembly GCA_004363575.1). Taxonomy (NCBI): domain Eukaryota; kingdom Metazoa; phylum Chordata; class Mammalia; order Eulipotyphla; family Solenodontidae; genus Solenodon; species Solenodon paradoxus. The sequence goes on from RJWH01000895.1 coordinate 95,434, forward strand.
AAATTCAGTATAAAGAAAACTAAATAAATATACTATGAGCAAAAATAAAACACTCCTGGATTCATTTCTACTAATACCTAAAATACAGACAAAATCATGAGATGAGAATAAAAATAAAAAGAACCAAAGAAGGATATAAAAATATTTTGTATTGGTCACACTAGACAAAATGAAAAGTCCATTTATCATATAAAAACATTTATATCATAGTTTGATCACTTCTTCAGAGGGGAAAAGCTTTTTAGAAACTCTTGAATGAATTTATTTAGAATTTTGAGCATTAAATACTCATCTATACGAGCAGTTGCCTTTGGAACAGCCTTGTAACTGCGGCATGAGCCAGAGACGAAACCAGAATTAAACCTGCGCTCGTCGTGTTCGTTTCAATCACGGCAACAATCCTACTTCCCTCCTTCACTTATAACACAATCTGGGCATTTCCAATCTGTTCCAGTCCTACAACAGTTCATGAAGATAACCCTAATCTCTGAATTCCTGCAAAATGTATCTACCAAGAATGACATCATTATACAGAACATACTGTTTTTGCTTCATCTGCTCCTCTTCATAATCCTTAAGAAATGCAGATTCAGCAGTAACTTTAAACGTGTTAACCCTAAACCTCCAGTCATATTTTAAGATTTTCAAACCATACTAGCAAAGTACTTCTTCAGTAAATCCCCTAAGAGTGCATGTTGTCTAAAGACTCCGAAGAACTATTATTGCATGAAACTGTCATTCTATATGCTCCTTTCTGGACAACTGGAAATATTCTTTATCCTAATACAATTCATTTTCTTTGCACCAACAATCAGAGTGCTACACTTTTAATGTTACATTTAATTCAGAAACATACAAGTTGCATTATTTGTCAACATTTCTGTTTAATATTGTTTTGGAAGGTCTAGCCAATATTTTGAGTTCTGAATCAAAAGAAGAATGAACTTACTAGAAATAAATACAGTATTGTATGACTTTTATGTTGGATCTTAAAAAACCAAACTATAAAGACAGAGTGGAACAGTGGTTACCAAGGAGTGGAGAGTGGGGAAAGCGTGATGCTGTTCAAGGTCATGAATTTGCAACTAGTGGATAAACAAATCCCACAGAGCTGATGCACAGCACAGTAATTACAGACCATAATACCACATTACCAACTTCAGCTAATACAAGAGTAGTCGGCAATTGTAGACACCATAAAGATGAAATTACAATTATGTGATGCGACAGAGGTGTAGCTAACACTAGGGTGGTAACAATATTTCAATATATAAACATACTAATCAAGACTTTGTACCCCTTAAACTTACACGTTACATGTCAATTATATCTCAATAAAAATAAAAATCTGAAATAATATTTACTAGAAAGACAATAAAAATGTGAATATAAAAACCTCAGCAGCACTGTACACAGAGAAAATATAATGCAAAAACAATTTTTGTAGCAACATAAATATAAAACACTGGAAGTATGTACATATAAAGAAAATATAAAACTTACAAAATTAGTAAATAATGAGTAAAGAAAACTTAAAATCTTAAGAATACTTTGCACACGCACTTTACAAGGTTATATTTAAAAAAGTTTACTTTGGAAGACAATAAAATGACTAGAATATTAATCTCTACAAATCAAACAATATCACTATGAGAAGGATAAGAAAAAGGATGAACTGAACTGTATGGCATAATATATAGCAACAGTAATCAAACAATGCTGTACTGCATAAAAAATAAACATAATCGAAATCCCAGAAGTAGACTGGATCGTATAACTTACACTTGAAATGGTTCAGTGTTTTCACTGAGCAAATATTAACTAACATTTATTTGTGCTCGCTATGTTCCAAGAACATTACAGCAGGGTTTCTCAACTTCTACAGTAAGGGCAGTTTGGGTGAAAAACTTTGCTGTGGGAAGTATGCCTCGTACATTAAAGAAAGATAATACATCCCTGGTCTCCACTCCCTGAATGTCAGTGACAGCTCCCCTCCTCAGTTGTTACTGCTGAAAATTCCATAGATATGAATTGAATGACTGTTCTACGTGGTTGCAATCAACAGCTGTTTGCACTTAATTGTTACAGGCTGACTGATGTTTTTAACACTGGTTAATATCTGCCACTTTGTAGAAAGCACATTCTAAAAAATTACACACTTAATACTCACTTTAAAAATAGGACTTACGGAAAAAGAGGGCAAAACTGAAAACCTATAGAACATGAGACTCAAAGAACATTTTTTTTAAAAGTTAGCAATCATAGTAAAAATACCAGCACAGTTAGTTCTCCACTGACATTTGTACCAAGCACAAAAGTCAGATGATCCTTTATCTCCTAAACCCCGAACTCACGCACCCTCCGCTGAGATGGAGGCCACTGTGTACAGATTCCACAAAATTAAAAACAGAATCCACAGTCGATCTTTCAAAAACCCTGGTAAAAATATCCTCATAGTTCTTTCATTTTAAAGTCTAAGTTACCCCCATATAGTTTTAATATAGTGGAGAGTGCCACAGACACTGAGGTCACTAAATCAGTCACAACTTGCACCATAGAAGGCACTTCTGTAGAATTCCCATGTTTTTTCTCAAAGTCTTTCTGTGAAAACACTTACTTGGAAAAGCCTCATATGAAGGGACACAAATTTCACACTACGCTGATATTTTCCTATTTACCAAGTGTTTATATGTGTTCGTTCAAGTTTAAAAAGCCTGGAGTTATAACTGAAGAGATCATCTTAATTCTTTAACTCTGAGAGAGGAAGACATCTCCTGAAATCCCAAACACAACTAGTTGTGTTAGTTAATTAGTTAACTAATTAGCAGAAGTAATGGACAGGAGTGGTCAGGGGAGAAGCAACTGTAATCAGGGACACTGAATGTTGAGCATTGGTTAAATGGCTTTACAAGATTACTTCACTTAATTGTCACACTACTCTGATCATGCACATGTATCATTCTCTTTTTAAAGAGGAAGAAATGGAATTTTGGGGAGCTGACTTTCTCCAAGGTTACTCACTTAAAACACAGTACGGGTGCACTCTTGTGACTTAGATGGCTAAGGCACAGACCATGTAAAGCCAACAGAACAGTTCCAGAGGCTTTTTAAAAAAAACCCAAAAGATAGTACAGACAGGTTTCACCAAAACCTGCAAATCTAGAGTCATTTTAATTTATTAATTTAAAAGTTATTATAACATTTGTAACAGTTATAAATTTTAACTCAATATTTCATTTCCTTCTTAAAATTCCAGTGCTACAATACAGTTAAATAAGCACTAAAAACTTCCCACAGATGAAATCTTTTTCTATGAAAATTTCTCTAGGTGGTTTATTGAAACTCAATACAAGATTTTAAATCTCTAAAGAACCTTTACCTTCCTTTGCAAACTATGCCCGCACTTTTCAAGGTCTCAAGAGTTCGTCAGAATGAAGTAGTCATAAATGATTTTTAAGATTCTAAGACTTACTCACCAGCAAGACAAATGCCACAATGATGTCTTAGAATCTATCAAGATACATTCACAAAGAAAGCATGTGATGTACTGTGTGGCACTGATGCTGCCACTACTTAGGATATTAATTCAAGTTCTACAGCCTTTGCCAGTGCAAAGTGGAATGTGGTCACTGGTCGAAACGTTCCCACTCAAGAGTGCAGAGTGCAGCAAATCCTAAGCACCTGTTTGTGAATATGACGTTCTCTATTACTTCCCTTCCCTGCAAACAGTGACCAGCTATGTACGGTCGTTTCTGTGACGGCAATGTCCAAGCTTTTCAACTGTGGTTTGTTAGTGTACCTATTTGCCACTTTATACCTTCTCCCTGAAATAAACTACTGAGAAAGAAAAAGAAAGGGGTTCTTTAAGTCTTGAATCTAGTTGTTTGCCTGATTATGAGTGAAAAGAAATGTTTTGGATATCTAAATGCTTTAATGTTGAAATGAGTCCAAAGTAACTTCTTCATTTATCGTGAAAGAGATGGTGCTTTTCTTTGCAAATTTGTTAAATACATACAAATTAAGCTGCAAATTATACACTTAGAAATAGTTAATTTAAGGCATATTCCTAAAACTCATCAGCTAAGGTGCAGGCCCAATAAAACCCAAGAACCTGGTTTTGAGTCCGCAGGCAGAGTGGTGGTGAGATAAATAAATGAATGGATAAATAAAGAAACAACCAAAAAAATATATAGGTGGAGTGTGGTGGGGATGGGGGTAAGGGGGAGGAAAAACAGATTAGACAGATACAACTTAAAAAAAATTGTATAAAATCTTTATTTAAAAAAATTCTGGGTGTGCTGTGGTAAAGTAGTGGTTGGGCACAGTCCACATACATCCTAAGAACCTGGGAACAACCAATAAAATATAAATGCTTCTTCCTCCTCTTTCTTCCAGCTTGCCTCTGCTCACCTTCATTCCTGCCTCCAACTTTCTTAAAAAAAAAAAATTCCCACAAGACCCCAAAACAGCCTTGAATAAAGGGAAAGAACACTTCAAGTCTGGTTAGAACCTTTCAGAAATCATCAAAATGTTTATTCCCCTAAATTAATTACACAAAAAAACTGCTGCATTTTTATATGCAAAGTGAGCTAGAAGGAAAAAAAAAATGAAGAAAACAATCCCATGTAAAATTGCATCAAAAAGAAACACCTAGGAATTAACATAACAAACAGGGGAAACACCTGTACAATGAAAACTACAAGACACTGTTAAAAGAAATAGAAAATACAATAAGAAAGATTTCCCATGCTCAAGGATAGTAAGAATCAATATTGCCAAAATGGTCATCTTACCTAAGGCAATTATAGATTTAATGCAATCCCTATCTAAATTCCAATGGCATTTTTCAATGAAAAATAACAAAAAATTCTAAAATTTGTATGGAAAAAAAAAATCCCAAATACTCAAAGCAATCAAGAGAAAAAGGAATAAAAATAGAGGTGGCATAGTCTAGAATTTCAAACCATACTACAAAGCAATAATAACCAAAACTGTGTGGTACTAATAAAAACATAAAAACATAGATCAATGGAATAGAGTTGAGACCCCAGAAATAAACTCACATATATATGTTCAGTTAATTTACCACAAAGGAACTGAGCACATACAATAGAGAAAAGAGAGTCTTTTCAATAAGTGATGCTGGGGAAAATGAACAGCCACATGCAAAGAATGAAACAGGATGATTCTTTAACACTATACACAAAAATTAATTCAAAATGGATTAAAGACTTGGATTTAAGACTAGAAACCTAAAATACATAGAAAACGTAGGTGATATGTTCCATAATACCGGCCATAGAAATGTCTTTGGGGATCTGACTCCAGCAGCAAGGAAATAAACAAAATAAATAAGACTGTATCAGACTAAAAAGCAAAGCAAAAAAACAAAAAACTATCTAATCAGAACAAAAAGACAGTCAACACAATGGGAGACAATATTTGCCCATCACACATTCAATAACAGGCTTTATTCAAGATATAGAAAAAATTCATAACTATTACAAAAAAACCCCACAATTAAATAAAAATGGACAGAAGATCTAAATAGGCACTTCTCCAAAGAAGATCTATAGATGGTCAACAAACACATGAAAAAAGTTTCGTCATCACTCAATATTAGGGAAATGCAACTTAAACCCACTATAAGGTATCACCTTGTACTGGTGAAAATGGCCTACATCAAAAAATTATAAATAAGCATTGGAAAGGATACAGAGAAAAAGGAACTTTCACACAGTGTAGATGGGGATGTGGACTGATGCAACCACTTTGGAAAAAAAGTATGAAGATTCCTCAAAAAATTAAAATAGAACTAATGTACAATTCAGCAATTCAACTTCTACATATTATCAGAATATGAAAACCCTATTTCCCCTGTTTACTGGTGTGTGTGTGTGTACACACCAAGGGAATACTACTCATAAAAAATAAAAGGATGAAATCCTGCTATTTGCAACAATGGAGATGGAACTAAAGGGGATTATGCTAAATGAAATAAGTCAGAGGGAAAAAGACAATTACCAGATGATTTCACTCATTTGTGGAATATAAAGAAACAAAGCAAACAAGAAGACACCACAAAACAAAAATAAACTCTTGGACTCTGACACCAGAACTGAGGTTACAAGAGGGGAAGAGGAAAGGGAAGGGGCTGGAATTTAATGAACAGTGGTAAAAGATAATTAGAAATTTGGTGGGGAAAGTGGTGTTAGCATGTATTTTATGGAGACTACACCTGTACTCCTAAAATATGGTGTTGTGAGGAAAATGTTAATGCAATAAAAAAAATGTTTCAAAAACTTAACTGCAACCCCAACAAAAATGGAAACTTATTTTTCTGGTGATAGTCAAAATGATGACAAAGTTCATTAAAAACAATGAGGCGCTGCACACCTACATAGCTCATCAGCTAAGAGATACAGGCCATATAAAAGCACAAGGACCTAGGTTTGTGGCCTGGGGACAGTGGAAAAACAACACGTAAACAGGTCACTAGCTTCACCAGATAGTAACAAATTATTTGACTTACCTGAGCAATACACAAATATTCCTAAGCTTTCTATACCCATGGCTTATGCTCCATGTTCAAAAAAGAACCACACAATAGCCCAGGCAACCAACATTTTAAAAGTCAAATATTAAAAAGAGAATAAAAGATTCATGACCAACTTAGCATTCAGTGTAAAGGGGGGAGTAATAAAAGTTCAGAGAGGAGTAATAAAGGGTTGCTTAGACTGTAAGACTTAGGCCGTCTGCCGGGCACACATGAGAAGCAGGGTCTTTGCTGGCTTCCGGCCTGCTCGCTCGTGGAAGGGTGTTCTAAACTAGCTCTGCTACAAAGGTACAGAACTCACAGGCCTGTACAATAAAAAGATGAAATTATTACTTATAATGTATCCCTAAATTAAAAAAATGAAACTAATCACCTGTAAACGTGATCTGCAAGATAATTTGCATTTTGTATATCATATCAAACATGTGAGTCCAATGACTTAGCAAATCCACTTTGGGAAAGAAATTTTTCAGTTATATCCAGAGTACAAAATAATCTTTCAAATCAAAGTATTCTCATTACAACAATATTTGTAAAGTTAAAAATGTGAGGCTTAAAAAAATATTTAGTGAACCTTTATGTATAGTAATATAAATATAATATCAAATATGAAGGACTATAAACATGCAAAATTATTTCTGGGAGGCAAGCTGATTTAATCAGATCAGAATGCCAATTAATGGAATCTTCTCTAAAAGAAGCTAATTCACTATTCACAATTAAAAACGACGACAACAACAAGCAATTCTGAACAGCTGGGTACAGACATAGCATCCTCCAAGTTTAATCCTTATTAGCAGATCTTCCCTGGTACTTAGGCTGTGGCCTGGCATTAATCACAGCAACCCAAACTATGCACCTGAACACCAGCGTGTACCATGGTTCACAAATTCTAGCACAGGTATCTGGTTATTTAACATTACTGCATAAGATTTGCAAAAGTTGGTCAACACAAATGAAGAAAAGAACCTATAGGAGAATTCACATATTTTAATAATTAAAGGAAATCAATAGAAGTAGAGCTCTTTCGGTGAATAATGCAAATCATAAAGCCCTCAAAAGGGCTTTCTGTATGACAAAAATTCTGTATGACAAACAGGTAAAATACATTTTAACTTAAAATTACTATTAGAGGAGAGGAGTCAAGAAGGAGACCTGGTAGCAGTGTGTTAGGTCTCCTCCCCTCGGAGCAACTGGAAATCACCTATTCTTCAAACACACGTGCCATGGAAAGACAGATCTAGAGGCTGCAGAGACAGGGGCAGGCACCACCACCACCACAAGGATAGAAGGCATTGGGGCTCAGAGCTGCATAACAGATACAGAAGTCCCAGGTTTGAGGGATGAAAGGTCCGCGAAAGACTAGCTGGAACCTGGGGAAGAACCAGGTTTCCTGCAAAGTCATTCCAAAAGAAGCAGAGAGCCCACCCAGTGGAACCAGGACATGAGGCCGGGGGAGAGTCTTGGTGCAAGGCAAAAGCACCAGCATCATGGTGGTCTGAGCAGGAGTCCCCAAAGGAAAAATTATACAGGGTGCCACCATAACCAGAAGGTAGCTAGGGAAATCCTACCCGCTACACCATATTGTTCCGGAGCCATAGGACCAGGGCAGCAGAAATCCCACCCCTAGGCTTAAAGGAAGAGAGTCTACCAGAAGAGAGGAGGTGAGGAACCATCAAAGCTACTCACCCTGTGGACTCAGGTGTAACTGGAGCCAGATTGCTGATTGTGAGCCAGTGACAAGGTGGTCACCATTTAGACCTGAGATGCTGGGGGAAAGCTCAGCAAACCCCATACAAACTACAACTCCATAGGCTGACCTATTGGGACCCAATGCAGGGTTCCCCTATGAACTTCAACAAATCAACCAGTGGTGATGCCACAAAACTCAAAAAATCCCAGTGTTCAAACAAAGGTCAAGGCTTACTTGGTGCCAAGTGAGCATCATACACAAGGTCATCACTGCAGGGAAATCCAACCAACAGTCACATAAACAGAATGCCAAACAGAGTGGAGACACAGAGAAATATATGCGAAATGATGGATCCAATTAAAATCCAAAGGGAAAAGCTGAATATAGTAGACATGTGCAAACCAACTGAGAATGAATTTAGGGCAACAACTATAAAGTCCTGGAAATAAAGAAAACAACTGAGGAAAAAAAGAGAACAACAAAGAGAGAGAGAAGAAAGGAATTAAGATGTTAAAGAAATGAAGAACATAACACATGAACTAAAGAAATCAACAGAGGGACTCAAGAGTAGGATGGATGAAGACCCAAACAGAATCACTGAGTTAGACAGGGCAAAGGAATGCACTCAAGCAAATCAGCAAAGTGAAAAAAGAAATGAAAAGAAATGAAGACAGCATTCTCGACCTGTGGGACAAAAACAAAGGAAAAACATTCACATTATAGGGGTACCAGAATCAGAAGAGAGAAAAAAGTGGGCAGAAACTGTATTTGAAGAAATGATAGCTGAGAACTTCCCTAACCTGAGGAATGATGCAAGTCTCCAGACCCAGGAAATTCAAAGAATTCCAAGCAAATGACACCCAGACAGACCCACACCAGCACATGCTGACATCAAAAGGTCAAAAATACAAGATAAGGAAAGAATCTTAAGAGAAGTTAGAGAAAAAAGAATCACATACAAAGGAGTCCTCATAAGATTGCCAGTGCATTTCTCAACTGAAACTGTATATGCCAGGAGGGAATAGCATGATATATTCAAAATGCTAAAAGAAAAGGATTTTCAACCCACAGAGATTATCATTTATATCTGAAGGAATGCTAAAATATTTTCAGATGAGTTAAAGAAATTCATCACCACAAAACAAGCTCTACAAAATATAATAAAGGTCTATGAAGTATAAAGAAATCCCACTTAAAAACAGTAAAACAGCAATATATAAAAAATGGGGAGAGGAAAATTAAAATGTGGACTGTTACAATGTGTAAAACTAATCTTTCAAATAAAAATAAGAAATAAACAGAATTCACAATGCTAACCACAAGATAGCCTCAAAACACATCTTCAAGGAAAAAGCAAAGAAGGAAACAAATAGGAAAACCAGTCAAAATATAACTGACCCATTCCACCCAAGAAAAGAAAGAGAAGAACAAAGGCACTGTCTGTAACATCCAGAAGATAAAAAAGGCAATAAACAGCTATATATCAATAATCACTCTAAACATTAATGTATTGAACTCACCCATCAAACACAGAGTAGCTGAATGGATTAAAAAGCATAACCCAACCTTTTGATGCATTCAGGAAACTCACCTTTCAAAAGATAAACATAGGCTCAAAGTAAATGGTTTGAAGGCAACCGTATAGTCAAATGGCAACCTCAAAAGAGCAGGAGCAGCTATACTGACAAGGGATAAAACAGTTACAATTAAAAAGCATAACAAAGGATAGATAAGAACATTAATATAATGACTAAAGGGCCAATCCAGCAAGAAGACCTAATGCTTATTAAAATATACGCACCAAATGAAGGAGCATCAAAATACATTAAGCAATTATTATTAAAACTGATAAGCAACATGGACAGCAACAAAATAATAGTAGGAGACTTCAGCACCCAATTAACAACAATAAACGATCAACTAGGCAGAAAATTAACAGAGTAATGGCAGCTTTAAATGACCATCTGAAACAGTTAGGTCTAGTAGATATGTACCAAACACTTCATCTAATGACTAAAGATTTCACTTTCTTCTCAAGTGTACATGGAACATTCTCAAAGATAAATCACATGTCAAGACACAAAACGTCTCAATAAATTTATAAGGACTGAAATCATACCAAGTATCTTTCCTAATCACAATGGCTTAAAACTTAAAATCAACCACAAAAATAAAGCTGGAAGGTCCCAAATTAATCGGAAACTAAACAATATGCTTCTGATTGAATCTGGGTAAAAGAGGAGATCAAGGAAGATTTTTAAAAGTACTTAGAGACAAATGAGGAAATGAAGAAATAAGCTAGCAGAAATGATGGGATGCAACTAAGAATAAAGTTAGTTCATTGCAATCCAAGCCCACCTCAAGAAACAATAAAAGACAATCCAGAAGATCAATGAAACCAAACTGGTTCTATAAAATAATAAACAAAATTGACAAACCATTGGCTAGACTCACAAACCTCTAATAACCAGAATCAGAAATAAAAGGAAACAAATCACAGCTGACACCACAGAAATACAAAACATCATAAAAGACTACTATGAACAGCTTTAGGCCAACAAAGTAGAAAACCTAGAGGACACAGACAGATTTTTAGAAAAATATAGCCTACAAAGAATGAACCAGGAAGAACTGGATAAACTGAGAATAATCACAAGCATGGAAACTGAAGAGGTAATCAAGTCTCCCTAAAAATAAAAACCTAGGACCAGATGGCTTTCCTGATGAGTTTTACCAAATCGTCACAAGAATGAATACCTATTCTTCTCAAATATTATTTCAAAATACTGACAAACAAGGAATCCTTCCAAACACTTTCTATGAGGTTAACATCATACTGATACCAAAAGTTGATAGAGATGCCACCAAGAAAGGAAATTACAGATCAAAATCTCTAATGAACATAGATGCAAAAATTCTTAAAAGGCTCACCCTAGTGGAGCAGCAGTTGGGTCAATCGACCCCAAAGGAATGCAGGCCATATATCCCTGGGTTCAAGCCCCGGGTCTCAGGAGAAGCTACCAGTGCGAACAACTAAAAAAAATAAAATAAAGTGCTTTTTTCTCCTCTCTCTTAAAAAAAAAATTCTCAACAAAACATTAGCAAATTCAACAATGGATCAAAAGGATCATCCATCCATCATGACCAAATGGGATTTATCCCAAGGATGCAAGGATGGTTCAACATACATAAATCTATTAATATAATATACCACATTACCAAGAACAAAGAGGAAAAACCATATGATTGCATCAACAGATGCAGAGAATGCTTTTGACAAGATCCAATACCCATTAATGGTAAAAACCCTGCATAAAAGGCATATAGGTACATAGCTCATCATAATAAAGGCCACATACAATAAACCCACAGCCAACATCATAGTCAATGGCAAAAAATTGAAAGCATTTCCTCTAAAGTTAAGAACAAGACAAAGCTGTCCACTGTCACCACTGCTATTTAATACCATACTGGAGCTATTAGCCATAGCAATTAGGCATGAAAAATAAATAAAAGGAATCCAAATTGGAAATGAGGATGTAAAACTACATCATTTGCAGGTAACATGATTATATATATTTAAAACCCTAAAAACTGTCAAATAACTAACAAAATTAATCAACAAATATAGTAAAGTGGCAGGCTACAAAATCAATGCACAAAATAAAAAGGAAGTCTCTTCAACAAATGGTGTTGGGAAACCAGGACAGCACATGCAAAAGAATGAAGCTAGACCAGTCTCTAACACCATTCACAAAAATTAACTCAAAATGGATTAGAGATTTGAACACATGATCAGAAGCCATAAAGCTCATAGAAGAAAACATAGGAAAGACATTCCATGATAGCAGTCATAGAGAAGCCTTTGGGGACTCAACTCCAACATCAAGGGAAACAAAAAGAAAGATAAACAACTGGGACTACATCAAATTAAGGAGCTTCTTCACGACAAAAGAAAACATCACCAAAACCAAAATGAACCCTACTAACTGGGATAAGATATCTGCATTCAATATTTCTGACAAAGGCTTAATATCTAAAATATATAAAGAACTCATAAAACTCAACAACAGAAGAACAGGCAATCCAATCAAAAAATGGGAGGAGAAATTGGAGAGACACTTTTCTGAAGAGGGTATACAGATGGCTAACAGGCACATGAAAATTATGTTCCTACTCACTGGCTATCAGGGAAATGTATATTAGAAAAACAATGAGGTATCACCTTACACCTAAAAGACTGGCTATTATCCAAAAGTCTGGAAACAACAAATGCTGGCAAGGAAGTAGAGAAAAGGGAACACTTTTGCTTTGTTGGTGAGAGTGCAAATTAGTATAAGTCCTATGGAGAACAGTTTGGAGATTCCTCAAAAGACTGAAGATAGAAATCCCATATGATGCTGTCATTTCACTTCTGGGCATCTACCCAAAAGATACAAAAGCACTTATCTGAAGAGATGTATGCATCCCCATGTTTATTGCAGCCCTATTCACAATAGCTAAGAACTGAAAAATCACCTAAGAGTCCAATATCAGATAAATGGATAAAGAAGATGTGGTACATATATACAATAGAATACTATACAGCCCTTAGAAGAGATGAAACCTGTCATTTGAATTAACATGGAGGGAACTAGAGGGAATTATGCTAAGTGAAACTAGCTAAAAGAAGACAGACAGATAGATACCAGATGACTTCACTCATAGGTAGAACATGAACAGACAAAAACTAAGGAATAGATGAATCACAACCAACCGTGAAACATTTGTAACAGAACTGAGGATATCAAAAGGGGATGGGGCGGGAGGGGGCAAATGGTGGTGGAGCCCACTGGACAATGGGGAAGAACACTTGGTGGTTTGGTGGAGAGCATGGTGTACTGAAATATATCTAAGAAATGGGAACCTATACATAGAAAATTATTTTAATGTGTAGATTAATTACTACAATAAAAAAACCTGTTGCAAAAAGAAATGATATCAAGAAAACCACTCCATTTAAAATAGAAATTTTAAAAAAATCTAACATCTTGGATTCTACTTAACAAAGGAGGCGAAAGACCTATACAGCCCTTAGAAGAGATGAAATCCTGTCATTTGAATCAACATGGATGGATCTAGAAGGGATCATGTGAAATAAAATAAGTCAAAAGAAAGTCAAAGAAAGATAGATACCAGATGATGTCACACATAGAAAAACTGAATATACAAAACAAAGGAACAAATGAAAAAAAAAAACAAAAAACAACCCTTGGACACTTGCAATAGAACTGAGGTCACCAAGAGGGAATGGGATTGGGGGGAGAGAAATAAAAATTGAAATTAAAAAATAAATGCAAAATTTTGAATCTCTGTTATGTAAACTACCTAGATCAACCACACCTTCCCACTACAATTTAAACTGCCCACTAGATTCCATGGCCACCTCAGAGAGATGACTTAATAAAGACATTCAGTATCTCAGGGCAGAAGCATGTCACATTAAAATTCAAGTTCAATACTAATAATATTCTTAAAGTGGTATTTAAAAGAAAAACAACAGAAAATTTGAAAAACGTGAAACCAAAAGTGAATAATTTTCATTTAATATTGGTGTTAATTCTAAAATTGGAAGAAGTTACAACTTTTTAAACTTTAGTCTAAAAATTGTTTCTCCCATACAAGGAAAAGAATTATTTGAGTTTCAAGACAAATTTGTTTTCATAGGACTTGAAACCCAAAGGAAAACATACCTTCTAAGAGCATTTCTGGAATGTCTGCTTGATATCTAGGTCCCACTCTGATTTCACCTTTGTCTGCTAATAGTGTTTTCACTGAGGGGTCATAGACCAATGAGTAGAAAAAGGTATCCTGGAAAATAATGACAGAAAATATCTAGGTAAACTTAACTCCTACTTATTATAAAGAAATAAAACCAATGACACAATAACAAAACCATAAAATTTCCAAGAGTGTATAAAATTTCAATTTGGCAAATAAATTCATAAGTCTGCAAGGAGAGCATGATGTTACTGTTATCATATCAATTAAATCAAGCCAAAACAAATAGCTTATAATAGGTATTGATTATAAAGTGCTGTTATTTGTATTAGTCTAAAAAGAAAACTACTTAACTACTCTACAGAGGGTTTTGAAAAGCTATCAAGGTGAAGCCACAAGTCAAAGACAAGACATCTGCAAATCAAGTAACCATTTAAACCTCTAAAGCCCACACCAAACAGTAGATGACTTCATGAAACTATGCATTATTTCTGGAGTGCCCATTCCACATTTTACCGAAAATATTACAATGTACACATAATTCAAATTCAACTATAAAAGACAAGAACTTAAAAGCAGTTTACTAACATGTTACATTGCATACATTTAAACAACTATTAACTATAATTCTTCACTTGCACGTATATGTTGATAGATACAACCATATATACCATCACCACCACCAACACACAAACCTAACTTTCCATGGGCCCTTCAAAGACAAAAAAAACATCCTAGTACTGAGTGTAAGGAATAAAATGACCTGGCCACCTGTCCTTTGCTGACTTCTGCATAAACAATGGAAGTCGTCTGAATCATCAAAGTCCTGTCCCTGTTTCCCATTGCGATTCTGAAGGTGCACCACTCTGTATATTATATACTGAAAGGGCCTATCCCTTCCATCAGCACTTTATCAGGACCCAGCTGAGCAGGCTGCAAATCAGAGATAACCTGTCAGATCGTCAAACCTCTCCTTTCTGGGTCTTGTAAACTGTGATAAAGGGAAAGGAGAAAACAAGAGACGGCTACCATCCATTGAAAAAGTCTGTGCTGTGTTTTAATCATGAGTCACTACATCAATAGATCAAATAGTAAAACTGTTTAAAAGTCACATCAATATGTGACATTTCATGCAAGTAGGAAAAAAGTGCTCTCTGAGGATAAAATAAATGTGCAGGAAAATAGAAACCAATCTGTGTAGTAAGTCGAAAGAGGGTAATCAATATTAAGCAGAATTGTTTTTGTTTTTTTTTTTCTGAAGACAAGAGCAATCAAGAATTTTACTAGGTAACTAAAATTAATGTCACTGGTTCACCATCAAAGGTAGAGACACTTTAGAGTAAAATTATTTTTTGCGTGACATAAGGTGCTTAGATTCATTAGATTTACATGTACTGACAGGGGGAAATATTTTAAATGTTTAGTGAAAATACAAGTTGCAAAAAAAAAAAGGCATCTGAAGAGTTGTTTAGATAAGGAGTCAATTTCAAGGACAGAGAGTTACAAAATAAAAGTGATTATCAGAAAGTTACCATTTGAGTGGTCATCTTCAAATACACAAATCTCAATATTTTAATATGACTAAAACACAGGGCTGATATTCTCAAGGATGGTCCTATAATAGGTAAAGTAGCAAATCTAAATTACAGAAAAAAATTTTTTAAATGAATAAATATAATGAAGGTGCCCCTCTGTGGCTCAGGTGCAGACCACATAAAGCCTATGGGCCTAGGTTAGATTCATGGGGGCGGGGAGGAGGGTGGGATACAGATGTGACAGACAGATAGACGGATAGATAGACAGATAAGATAGATAGGTAGATAAAATGAGTAATATAATGTAAGTAGCTTTATTTTTTCTCAAGTGTCCTTCCTGCCTTAAAAGACTAAGGGATTAAAAAAATCAAGTGACTAGGAAAAGAAAAATAATAGACTCTAAAAACCTTTGCAAATGTTCATCTACTACAATCCTCAGCATATATTGTACATATAACAACAAATCAAGAGGACAAAGCAACCACTTTTTAAAATATATTCCACTGTCTTAACAGTCAATACAGCAATAAAGTACACCGAAACACAGTCAATGTTTCTTTTTATTTCTGCTCTTGTGAACTGATACTAATCTCTGAGCATTATCACTATTTATCTTATCATCATCCATCATTCTGGTGGTCAGACAACAAACCCTAATTTCCTTTTTCAATTTCACAAGCATAAGCTATAAAGACTATTAAACTTTTTCTCTGTTTTGAATATTTACCATCTTTTCAGTTTTCCTCTTTAGATTTTTCTAAAGTACAGTAGGTCTATGTTTGTATAAACCTTTTTGTTATGGTTCCTTCACCTGAGATAAGGATAATACTTTTCAGTATAATAATAAACTGTTTTAAGAGGAAATACAACCCTTTAATTCTTTAATAATAAACCACCCAGTATCTGAGGAATGAGGAACCTGCACATACGGGTTTATATTATTTTATAAATCAATGTTACCTCAACAAATAATAAATTTAAAAAATAACTTAAACATATTTATAATAGACATTGGGAAAACAAAATTACCACGAAATAATAAAGGTTAAACATTAAAACACCATCAACAGTAAAATATTTTTCCCATAATATAAATAGTAAGTTACATAAAACTGGATGAAGTAGAATACTGTTTATAAGAATTTCTTTCCTTCAGGGAAGCACATGATCTAATTCAACTTGTTAAAAAATATTTAAAGATTTTCTTGTTGAGGTTCACAGAAAGAAGTATTTTTAATTGACAAAGTTTATTAGCATTCTAAGAAAGAAAGCAGACCACCAATCATAAAATCTCATCTGGAAAACATCTTTAAAAAGCTGTTTATTTAAAAAAACAATAAACAAAAAAATAAGGAAGACCAAGTACACTAAAGCCACTTATTTCACAAAGTCAAAAATAAACCTTCTACCACCAACTAAGCAATGTGCTATATTTCATACATTCTTTCATTACTAACTGAAAAAGACAGAAATTTTTGCCAACTGTCAACCAGAAAAATCAAATTACCCATATACATTCTTGTCACTATATTTTTACTATAATACTGCAGAGTATGATCATTTGGTAAAGAAAATAAAAAATTCGAAGGTAGAGCTTCATGTAAAGCTAAAGGGGGAAAAAATAGGAAACTAGTATAATTGTTACCTCTTTATCAAGATACGACAATACTGACTCTGTCTCATTCAGAAGGGCAACACTGCATTTTCCCCTGTTGAAAGAGGAAAAAAGGAATAAATTTAAGAAAGGCCACCTTTAACTTCACAGTGATGACAAATACAGAGTTAAAAATACTCAAATTGTAACACTGGAATAAGAAACTAGATTAAGAGGATGTGTAGATGCTTACATTCACTTAACAACGCTGGTGCTGCATTAACCTAAAGCCTGTGTAAACATTCGCTGAGAGGCTAATCTGCGGAAGAATTGTGTTAGGCATTCAATTCTTATAATATGAAACACTTCACCTTATAGGTAATTCCTAATCAAGGGGGGAAAAGATGAAACCTGAAGATTAATAAGTCAGTCTTTGAATCAAGAGTTAATATGAGGTAATTTTATTCAAGGGATATTCAGACACAAGACATCACCATGCAGAATAATGCCTAAAATAATCCTCAGATTTCTTATAAAATCACTGTGTATGAGAGGCTAAAAATAACACACATTCATGTAAGGATTAAGCTAACGTACCTTTAATGAAAATGCTCTGAAGACTAGCAAGGGGTAGAATAATAAAGATCAACATCCACCTTTAAGTCTGATAGTGTTTACCTTTGACCCTAGCCCTGGGCATGAATTTAGAAATGAATGTCTATTTAAAAAACAAAAACAAAAAACTTGTCGGACTTGAGAAAATTCAGGTTGTACAGGTAGAAGCACTTATTATAAACACTTTTAAAATGATCCCCACCAGTTTGAAAAATTACATTTTAGCACAAATTTGAGTTTTCACAAATCTGTGAAGTTATCGTTAGTGATATCGGTCATGGCTCACAAAATATTTTCACATGTCATGTCATTTGATTTTCTCAACAAAAGTCATTACTTCTCACTAACAAGAGAAACAAACATTTCACATATTCATGAAATAGGAAGCTTAAATAAGAAAAGGACTGTTGCATTATCAAAGTGGAATGTAATTCAAAGGAAAAAGTATCCAAAGTAAAACAAAATAGTCTAAGTAAAATGTTACACATGGGTCAAAAACTGAAGGTTTCTGAACATTTCGAAACTGTATACTCCCATTTTTTTTTAAAAATTTACCTTCATTAAAACACTTTTCTGGTAATCATCTTAGGCTAGTATCACTTCAAAAGATTTCTGTGAGAGCAAGAGGTATTTCCATATTATCGTGTCAAATCTCTAACCTGGTTGTCAGCGTTATAAAAGTTTAGTTTTTCTAATATATTTTATTCATGCATATTACTGAAGCAGAAAAAGTATTACTTCACTGTACATTACAACACTTGAAGTCAACAATTACCTGACATGCTCTTACAAAGGACAAAATTATGAGCAGGGAAGATGTTCCGTTGCTGTTAGCTCATCCACAGCTGCCCGTGAATATGAGCTCACACACACTGCATGCTGAATAAATGTAGTTTCCAAAAATAGTTTTAATTTACTTTTTTTGCTTCAATAACAGCTGACAATGTAGTATTTCTAACACTTAATGTTCAATCAATAGAAGAAATAAAATCTTTCTAATGTTCCCTAAAGTTAGATGCTACTTTTTAAAAGAGGAGCAAACACTGCTGCATATTATTTTAATAAGTATCACTAAGTCACTTGAATTCTAAGGGTTAACAAATATTGAAAATTCATGTAAACAATATAGTATATTTGAAGTCTCCTGCATATTGTCTGAAA
The DNA here is from genome assembly GCA_004363575.1 of Solenodon paradoxus. NCBI lineage: Eukaryota > Metazoa > Chordata > Mammalia > Eulipotyphla > Solenodontidae > Solenodon > Solenodon paradoxus. The sequence continues at coordinate 114,348 of RJWH01000895.1, forward strand.
TAAAAATAACGAAGGGAATTTAAACTAAATCATGAAACTATCATTTTCATAATTATATCAGGACATAAGGAAACACTGGTTATACCGTTTTAGAGGTATAAAATGATTACAGAATCAGTAGAATATCCCCATCAATCTAAGATATAAATTAGTTCTCAAACAGTAGTTTTTGTGCAAAAGTGAAAGGATAATAGGTGACTTTAGCTTTTAATTTTTCCTTACAGTAACGATATTGCACTTTTTTCCATATTAAAAATGAAAAGCTTACCCTTAAAATTTTAACGTACATATATTAACATCTAACCAGTAAGAGGATGAGTTAGAATTATTTTATGAAATAAATGTGTACATATAATTAACACATACTACCACACCAAGAGTTGATAATAGTAGTTTAAAAAGAGATTTACAGAGCTATTTTCATTTGTGCCAAACAAATCTTGGTTTGTAGATAAGTAACATGAACAATTTTAAGTTAACCCCAAACTAAAAGACTCAACAAATTCTGAAACAGATAACTCAACTGATTTATGCTGAACTCAAGCAATGATTCTAATTTTTCTTCCACAATACTTTTATCCTTAAGGACTCAGATATATCCAAACATGATGATATAAAACATATCAAAGATCATAACACAAAGAAAGATCACGCCAGGTACATATAATTATTAACACTGTTTTTTTTCAGGGAACCAAAGACAGCATTGATTTCCCATAGTAACAATATACCCTTCCCACAGATCGACTGAAAAAAAAATTTAATGAACTCTGTTTCAAAAACTTGGCTGGGTGCTGGGACAGAGAGACATGTGAATAAATAAGACACAAACAGTTCCAGGTTTAATGGCAGCTGCTGATCAGCCCGGAATCTGCTATTAGCTTAACAGGATGTCCAGGATAAACCCGCTAGCTAAAAAATAAATACCACATATAAAAATGTACATACATAGTTATATATTTATTTTCTCTAAAGATGCTACTTATTTGTATAAATGAAAGAAGATAAAGTTTAATTTAGCATCCACCTTCCTACGGCCTGAAAATTCTTCTTTAGAGTCATACCAAACTATTGAACCCAAATATCTTGGTGAGAGATCCAGAAATGCAAGTGATATTAAAAAGCATCATCAGGCAATTGTCAGGGACTTGGAAAATCACTACTACAGATGCAGAGCCTGACTTTCCTTCTTCAATAAAAATCACTATTTCTTCATTAAAGAACATAATTTTCCTATTGGCTTTATGAGTATTACATGTGCCACAAACTGGATAAAAAAAACCAAGCTAAGCTCTATGATTGGAAATTCAGCAAATAAGATTATTTTATGCAGTACTTAATCCATTCACTATAATGAGCAATCAAATTTTTTAAAAGTTAAGTTCAAGGACCCAAAATCCATTCAGAAAATTACATTTCTCAACAGCATCTCTGTAAGATAGGACAAAAGGTAAGATTCAAAATTATGAGGGAAATAATTTCTAAACTTGAATAAAAGGTCTAAATAAATTGGCAAAGTGTGGAAAACATTTTCAGATAATCAAGGACTAAAAATATTTTATACTTTATGAAAGAAAAAGAAAAAAAAGCATTAACTCCAAGGATAACAAAAAGTTACTCAAGAGAGACTACCCTAACTGTAGTAATAAATGTTAACATGTTAAAATACAAAGACATGGGCATGTCCTGATAGAGCAAGGTTATGTCAATTGCTTCCAAAGAAGCAAGTCACATAGTCCTGGAGTTCAAGTCCAGGGCACCTGAGCAGGTGGGGAACCGGTGTGAAAAACTAAAATAAAATGTAAAGTAAAGGATGCGTCTTCCTCTTCTCTCTTCCTGCCTGGCTGTCTGCCTACTCGCCTTCAGTCCTGCCTGTACCTTTTCTTAAAAAAAAAAAATTAATGTTAAAAAAATGCAACATCTTTATTAAGCTAAAAATTGTAATATATTGGAAATGTAAGGGAAAGGGGAGAAATTTCTAAAATTGAAAAAATTAATAGCAGCTGTACGAGTAGTATAAATGCAAGTGCCACAGCCAAAGTTGAAAACGACTTCAGAGTGGGAAACAGGCATATGACTGTCCTGGATATTATTAGACAGTTATACATATAGTTGACTTAAAAAAATAATGAGCCCTTGGTGTACCCTAGTGGAGCAGTGGTTTGATCCACTGCCTCCACTAAAAGTTGAGGCTACCTCCCAAGGATCTGGGTTCATGTCCTGGGGCTGGGGGTGGAGGGTTGTGGAAGGGTGGGAATAACTAATATGACCAGCTAAATAGAAATAAAATTAAATGCTTCTTCCTCCTCTCTTCATGATTACCTACCTACTTGCCTTCATTTCTGCCTGCATGCCTTTACTTTAAAAATAATTAAATAAATAAGTCTCCCCAATCAAAGGAGGAAGGGAGGGAGGCAGGGAGGCAGGGAGGGAGGCAGGCAGGCAGGCAGGCAGGCAGGCAGGCAGGCAGTAGGTATTCAGAAAATCCTGTTCTCCAAGATAGGATAACAAGTAACTTGTCTTGATTACCAGGAAAATCTCACAAGCATTTCCACAAACATGTGGGACCCAGTACTTGGGACAATATGCTGGACATGCTTTCATTTAGTCTAGTGTTCTACTGCATTATGATTTTTGGTTGGGGAAGAAGATATTTCAACCCATAGGAGATAAACTGATCATCTCAAAGGAAAGAGTACATAGTATAACAACACTCAAGAAAAAAATGAGCTAGGCATGTAGACTTTTAACTTTGAAAGGTTAAATTGTCATGTTTTTCATTTCATATTTCTGGTTCTCCTCCTGCTAGCACTCCTAAGAGCCTAAGCACACTAAGCAAACTAACTAACTTCCTTCTGTTAAATTATTTTCTTAAGTAGCACTACTTAGTCATCAATAGTATCTTTCTGGCTAAATCAGATTTTCTTTACAGATACTAAGAAAATTATAAAAACGCAACATTTTAAGATAAGTATATCGGCATGGACAGTAGAATAGAGGCAATAATAGAATTAAAGAAAAAACCTATAGAAGAAAACAGGAAACAAAAAGCTAATAAAAATATTGGCATAATGAAATATGAAGGAAGTCTTTATGAAAATTTTGTTTAAAAATTTCAAATAAGTTCCTTTAGCTTTATTAATAGCTTTAGTAAATAGAGACTGCTAATCCAAAGTAGAGTTCTATTTTAATACTTACATACTTAAAAGTCAGCATTATTATTTATTTATCTACCAATAAACATACAAATTGTTTAAAGATAACAAATGAGATCTCAACATTACATATTAAATTTACAAGCTAAAAATCCTTCTGTTGAATCATCTGCTTTCACCAACAGAGAAATATAAGAAAGAAACACAAAATACAGAAAGCATAATTAGGTCATTTTCAACTAGTAAAATGTTATAATACATTTTTATACATATCTTTGCAATCATACATGTGCGAATGACCCATGCACCAATATATTCTTTGCAGTGTTATTTTTAACAGCAAAAGACTAAAATGAACCAAATATCCATCTGTGGTTCAGGTGAATAAAGTACAGATCACACAAAGCCTATGGACCCAAGACCAAGACCTGGGGCCAGGGGTTAAACAAACATTAAAATTTAAAAAAAAAAAAAAGGAAAAGACTGAGGCAGATTTTTATATGATTTAGTTATACTCCGAACATTTCATTAATAACATCATAATTTACTCCACATTTACACACACACATTAGGAGTGAGACACTTTATGGTAAACGTCGTACTTTTATTCATAACTGTGTCAGTATATTACATTTCCCTCTGATCTACCCCAAATGTCTAAGTTTTTATAAGGAAGGAGTTTGGTCAGTTTTCTATGATCCCGACAACAAAAGACAGTTCTACCATCCGCTTATTTTGAAGCCCAGGCCAGTCCAAGCATTCATCCAAATCCTACACACCACCCCCACCCACAAGATACGTCATAAGCTCACTGTGGCGATCCAGACCCACAACTCCCATCTACTGTTTATAGCTTTGCAATCTTTAAAACGCTTTTTTGTTTATAAAAACTCTCTTATACATAGGCACTTTCTGCTCATGTATTAGTTTCTAAATGCATGGTCACCTAAAGAAAACCTCTACCTTTGAAAATTGCTCGGCATGACCTGGTGGAACAGTGGTTAGGTCCCTCATCACCAAAGGAGGAAGCCACATACCCCTGGATTCAAGTCCCGGGTCCAAGGGGAAACAACTAATATGAACAACAAAATAAAAATAAAATAAAGATGCTTCTTCCTCCTCCTCTCTATTCTCGTCTGCCACTCTACGCGCCTTCATTCCTGCTTTCATCACTTTTAGAGAAAAAAACTGTTAATTGTTCTAGGTAAAAAATGAACCAAAAATCTTTTCAACTTGTACCTTTTGAAATAAATGGAAATGTTTTTTCAATACTGAATGCCTTATCAGAGTCACAAAGCATCTTCTAGAACAGTCTGATAACTCAGTTCTACCAAGATATATTCCAATATTATATAAATTATTTGTAGTCAGTTTATTCAGTATTTTATTTTGAAATAAACCTCAAAGAAGTTTAACAGCATTCCAGTGGGATCAAGGGGAGGTACTCTTTTTAAAGCACCAACAAATTAATAAGGAATTAAATGACAGGCAAAGTCCATCATGTGTATACCTTCTCTTTTCTGAGATGTCTCTAACTGATAGCAAGAAAATTAGAAACAACCTAAATTCTCAGTAAAGAGGTAGTTACCAGCACATGAAAGAGTTCGGAAAATCCTGGAAGACAGATAAGAGAGACTAAGCAGGGCAAATCAAAGGCCAGGATGACCATTTCATTTAAGAGGGAAACACTAAAGATATTTCCACTAGGATCAGGAAACAAAGCACAAGCTCCCACTACCTGCATTACTGTGAAACAGGACACTGATAGGTAATCAATCAGAAGAGAAAACAATTAAAGGACGAACACCAAAATATGCATAGAGAGAACTGATGCTAGGAAAAATGAAATTGATCTACCTAGCAGAAACCTAGGAAAACTCTAATCTTAAAAACAAGACCTAGAAAAGCCAGCTCCACATTCTAACTAGAAGCATACCAGAAGCAATGTTCGCCCACATATGTGCAGCCCCTGGTCAGCCTTGGCTATTTTCTTGGCTCTCAAAAAGAAAACTTTTACTCATTCAATATGTGAGGAAAGACCATATCACAAAAGATAAATACAAACTGAAAAGTGGAACCTGGAAGAAACAGGTAAATTAAGAAACAAAAGTGTTTTGAGGATATAAATCAGAATTCTTCTTAATATTTATGAGCATATTGCAGTCATAAAACAAAAATAGGACGAAGCACTGGACAAGAACATTCAGAAGACCAAAAAAATACCCTCAAATTTTAAATATGGTTGGCGAAATTTAAAAAACCACTAGATGTGCTGGAATGGAAGGTAAAAGCCAAAGGGGTTCAACACAGAACCAAAAACAAAACAAAAAAAAATTGAAAATATGAGAAAATACAGGAGGCATTAAAGTCAGGAAAGTTAACATAAAAGCAATAAAGTACTCCAAAGAGAAATACATACATATAAAGAATCATTAGGGAAAAGATTCCCAGCTGTAAAGGAAGACAGGTATCTTATTCAATTAAATGATCTGCCAAATACCCTTACCACTCACTGAAACATTACTGAGATTTCAGGATACAGGGGGTAAGAGAATTCTACATGCCCTGATGGAGCAGTGGATCAATAGCCTCTTAAGAACAAGTCACAAACCCCTGGGTTCATGTCCCAGGGATTAGAACCAGTTTGAATAACTAAATAAAAATGAAATAATGATGCTTCTTCCTCCTCTCTCTTCCTGCCTGCCAGCCTACTCTCCTTCATTTCTGCTACACCTTTCCTTTAAAATAATTAATTAATTAATTAATTAATTAATTAAAAGAAGATGACAAAAGTTACAAATAAGCATTACATATGAGAGGTAACTAAATACACACCAACAATTCCTCTGCCAATCCAAGTAAATTTCAGCACTGGATAAACAAAATCCAATGACTGTACATAAGATTAGAAAAGAAAAATGCATTAACGATATGCATACACCAAAATGTTAGCATTTGGGTGTGTCTGGGTGTATGTGTGTGTATCTGCAGGTGTGTGTGTGTGAGAGAGACTGCATTTTCCATATGTCAACAATGAATTATGACTTTCATTAACATAAAAGTTTTATTTAAAAAATTTAATATGCAATAATGCTGAGGAAAGAGCAAATCAGCCATAATTCATAGTATGCTGTTATGGGGATATAAACTTCAAGAATAAGTCTTGAAGGAAACAGCATTTTGCAACAAAAATATTTTAAATATGTACCTCTAAAAAAGAAATAGGTCTGCCATCAAATAGTTTGCTATTACTTTACTACACAGCAAAATGGAGGATAAAGAGGAGCCTGGGGTAGACATCTACCTATTCTGTCTCCATCAGAGGAACCTTGTATACTTAAGCACTGAAGGGGATAAAAACAGAATGTGAAAGCGCACCTCTGTGACTTCAGTGGCTAAGATGCAGGTCAGGGAAAATCCAAGGACCCAGATTTGAGACCCAAGGCCAGGGGAAGGGGAAAAAAAAAACCACAAAATAACATTTTCCCTCTCTAATTTAATGCCCAAATTAAAATAGTGCTATTTCTCTTTATACATCTAATGTGTTTTCATTTGAAAAACTGAAAATATAGAAATGCATGAGGATGAAACTGGTTACATTTTTCTGGTATCAAAGTAATTCTAAAATCAAATACCAAATTCTTATTTATATCTGTGATACAGATGCATGCTTATAAATGAAAATGATATCAGTTATTCATAAAGTAAAACTAAAAAAACATCCTGCAATAAAAATATCAATACATAAGTGTGGCGTGCCCTGGTGGCCTAGTGGTTTAGTCCACTGAGGTGCAGCCCACAAACATCCCACAGTCCGTGGTTTAAGATGAACGACTAGATTTTAAAGGAAAAGGAAAAGTATGTGCATGCATTGACACAACATGCACGAAAACTTCTGTTAGAAAACATCTAAAAAGTGGAATTTCTGGGTCAAAGAATAAGCACACATTACAGTTTGATTTTTCTGAGTATACTAACACTTGAATATGGAAAAATTATCTGTTTTCTTACCCACAGAAACAGCGGGTAAGAAGACAAGCGCTACAGTATTCCATGCTCCAAATAGACACTTTTTCAGTTTCTCCCTTTCTAATAGTTGCTATATGCTGCTCATAAATTCATTTCATTTGGTGACAATTTGTATACAAATTGGATTTCCTATCGTCTGCTTGATGCTGATTCTGAACAGGTCATCCCTTAGTGTTTTTAGCACCTGTGTCCCCATACATCCAATCTTTAATTCTCATGAAAAGAGAAAGGCATGCAATGTAAATTTTCATCCAAGGTCAGTAGTAATTTAGAAGATACTATTATAGATTGATAAATTTTATTTACCTAAAGAATAAAAATGCCAACAAGGCAAATTTCAAATTCTGGTTGGCTGCTGTTTGTCATGCTCCACAGCATGCAGGAAAAAAGGAAAGAAAAACAAAGAAGACTCATCCTTTAAGAATGATGGTGTCTTAGGCCCCAAGATTTTTATCTGCTGCTCAATGTGATTTTCCCCTGAATTAAGAAAGACAAGTCCTCATTTCAGAATGAAAAGGCCATGTAAAAAGCAACACAGCACCTCTTAAGCCAAGAAAAAGTTTTCTATAAATTGTAATTACAGCCAGTTTTAAAAGTAGCAAGAGAGGTGATATAAGGATGATGACAACAATTATTCTGGAATCCTAACCTAAAAATTGTTTAAATAGATAAGAACACGAGACCTACTGTGAAGCACCTGACATTGAGAGACTTCCTCAACACTGAGCTTCAAGACCTTTCTGACAACTGACCTCTAATTTAGGTTCAGCAATGGCTTCTCTGGCCTTTTTAAAAGGTGTTGTCAAGGTTAAGCAGTGAGGTGGACAGCGCTCTCACCGAAGTTCTGAGCCAACACCAGGTCTGCAGACACAGCTGTAACAGTGTCTGCTACTGCTCACTCCTCATAGCAGACTGACTCAGAGAACACTCACCAAAAGGCCAAAGTCCTTACTGTGGGGCAAACTGAGGTCAATAATCAACAGATACCTGAAGAAAAATCTTTAAGACACCCTAAAGCGTAATTTTAAAGCCCGTGGTCCAGATCCCTAGGACAGCAAGCAGGAAAGGGCTCTTTTTTGATGTGACTAGCTGCACCACAGGTGGGAAACAGGCATTAATCTTTACGCAGACAATACTGTACATTTGCAGCTTTTAAAAAGCCAGGTTTTGTGTCCAAGATGTGGAAAAACTGACAATGGGCCATTTGCAGGACACAACCATAAACTTAGGCAAATAGTGAAGCAGAGAGTTCCCAGCTGCTATTATATTTATATAGCTTTCCAACAGCTTTGTAACATCTTTTAGTTAAACAGGATACTTTTTTTTTTTTTAAGAGAGGAAGGAGAGAAGTAGCATTTTTAAGGAAAAAAGGGAAGAAGGGAAGGGAAAAGGAAGCACTTTTTAAAATTCATTTTGGTTGTTTCCCCAGCCCCAGCTCAGGAATTCAGGGCCCTGGGCTTCACATGGTCCACAGCCTCCAGCTTAATGCCTGAGCCATGTGGCTGGGCCTAAACTGAATACTTTATATGTGCTTAACTCAATCTGTTGGTGCCAATCGAGTGTCAAATAGAAAAATTATATGAAAAAAGTATAAAATCAAAGCTTGCTCAATATAACAAGTACTCAGTATTTTTCTGTCTCTGATGCTTTTTAACATGTTTTGATAAATCATAATACAGTGTATCTGCAGTCAGGTAATTTGGGTTCAATTTCTGAAGTGGTCATTTATGAGCTCAAGACTGCCAGGTTACTTAACCTTCTTGGTTTTCAATCTCCTCTGTTGAAGGGGGATAAAATAGGACCTACTTGCATGTAAAGTCACTGGAATAGAGCCTATTCTAAAAATTGACTAAATATTGGAATTTTTAAAAGTCACGTTCAATCAACATGCATTATATAGCAGACTGGGCTACACATAAAATTGAGTACAGCATTATATATACATATAACAGGTCTAGCAGCTAGCATAATAAATTTCATAGTGTTTTTAATACATATAGCATATAATCTATTGTGAATGTCCTGTCATATGCATGAAGCATGCTGTCTCTCTCCTTCCCCCCCAAAAAAATTCCAAAGGCATTTTCATCATTCAAGTCTAGATTCTAGCTCACAGAAACAAAAAGGGAATCACTAACTTTACCCAGAACTGTCCCAGTCCTGTTCATTCTCTCTCCCTGTGGAATCAGAAAGAACGGAGTTGCTCCCCTGTCATTTCGAGAAGCTTATAGCATCCAAGGAATATTATTATTCATAAACTACAAAGAACTCAAGAATGCTCAGTTGAGTTTTCTCCTATATTCCATATAGTACCAAGGAAATGCTGGGCACTGGATAATGTCCCTGAGAATAAAAAGCCAGTATTCACCAAATTACCCCTCTTTGCTGCCAAAGAACAATGGGGCTTCAGTAATTTCTCCTGTTATAGCAGAAAAAGACAGGGCATGACTTCAACATTAGCAATTGTCAAGACCACACCAATGTGCACTTGTTCTGTGTCAGCATGAGGGCTGGTTAGCACTGTTCCATGCTTTGGCCGGAGACAGTCCCTAACCCCATTCAGCTATTTCAAAATGAGAGACACTGATGGAAATATGGTTCTATATTATCCCTCTCAACTTGGGGAAAAAAAAAGCCCCAAATGTTTGTTATCTCTTTTTCCTAATTGAAAAAGAGTCACATCCAGGAACCTATGATCTCCAGCATCTAAATTTGCCTTAATTATCAAACACTCAGTAAACTCCTTAATCTAGAATATTCTCAAGAAATATGTTCAACAGCAGCTGATCATTCAATGATCATGAAACATGTGATTTCTATGTTCAACATGAATATCCTGATAATTGTATTTCAATATATTCTCAGTCCTTACGGAAGAAGAAAAATACATCACTAGTTTCTCCATTCCAAGCAATCTGTTAAAGGAAACCAACACTACTTGTAAACAGATTCCAAGCTATCAGGAGGGTAAATTAAAAATACACTTGTGTATTTTGGATACATTTTTAAAACCATTTGTCAGATTCTTGTTCTGGCGAGAGTCTTATGATTGGCCACATAACTTCTTGAGCTTAAAAATAAATCTTTGCATTCAAGTTTCCTCCAATAAAATAATAAATGCATATGGCTCTTTAACATTTATTAGTTACATACATCTTTAAGTGAATTATAAAATATGTCTTCATGTTCCATCTCTGAGGAAAAATTAACTTTCTAGCCTACTTCTTAAAATACCCCTATAGTAGGTAAAATGACTATTCCCACATTACCTATGGTCTGATTATCTTTTCCAGAAAGGACCTGAGTTACACAGAATACACTAACTCTAGTCAATATAAATATACTGTACCCTAAAAAATAAAATAAATAAAACAATGATATGATATGAACTACAGAAGAGAATTGTCATTTTTGAAAAGATTTGGAGAAGAAGGAATTCCAGTATCTTTGTCACATAAAGATCTGTGTCCATTTCTGAAATGAGAAGCATACGCAAAGGTCTCTGGAGGAGTGTGGGTGTGTGCATGTGCCTGTGTGTGTCTGTAATACAAGAACAAAATTAGAGCACTGGGTGTGTGTGGTGGGAGTTGTACAAGAACCAAACCACAGTAAACGAAACCTCCAAATCTGGGCCCCAAAACCAACGATAGGGGATAAAGATGAGAGAAAATTTTACAATAAAGAGTTAATACGCTTTATTTCTGTATATAAATAGAACCTGCTTTCTAAAAAAAAAGGAAAGCTACAGCCAGGAATGAAGGTGAGCAGGCAGGCAGACAGGATGAGAGAGGAAGAAGAAGCACTCTGAGTTGTTCATCTTGGTTGTAACCCCATCCCTGGTAGGGAACCCCGGTCCCTGGGATGCATGCAGACTGAGTCAGTCAGAGGTAGCAGATCTAACAGTTAAAACAACCAGGGCACCTATAACAGATTTAAACTAGTCATGACTGGTAGAGGACTGAATAAAAAAAGTACAGATGTAAACAAAAGTGAAAGGAATACCTTTAACCTGAGGAGACTGACACACTGTACTCTCTCACACCCATCACTCTGACACCTGGTACACCTTATACACACACCCATGTTCACTTGCTCTCTACCTGAAACACGCTCCACACTCCCTTGAATACTGAGTAAGCAATTCCTGACCCTGAGGGAGAGTAACGGCCTAATGTAGGTCATTTTGTAAGACATCCAATTGGACCTAATTTCACACTACACTAAAGACTTCAGCTGTATGAACGCTTAAATGGTACTACCGCCAGTAGACTGTAACAGACAAGCACCAACCCTCAACAACCCCCAAAACTCAAACCATGGACTAGATTCTTTTACTTCTACAGCCCATCAATGCACAGAGCAAATGCCAAGTAAGTATGTAATAAAGAATGTGAAGTTTTCATTCCGGAGTTTTTGAAAGGAGGCAAACCCTCGTGGCTCCATCACTAAGTCAGTGCTAGGACACAGACCACATAAAGCCAGAACCCAGGTCACAGGACCTGGTACGGGGAAAAAAAACCAAAAATTTACAAATATGTAAAAATGCTTCTTCCTCCTCTTCTTCCTTCCTTCCTATGCCTGCCTTCATGCCTGCCTGCATTCCTTCATCTTTAAAAACCAGAGAGAAAAGAAAAAGCTGTATACTCTACAAGATCAAGAAGCACCTGGCTGGAAAACTGGTCTTGGGCTCTAGTTCTTGAAGTCTGCTGGCTGCATAATTTCCTAGTGCTCTGGAGAAGACTAGCATTTCCCAAATGTTGTCTTCTGGATACTGTGTTCAAGATACTAATAAACACACAAATAAACTGGAAAAGTCAGGGTTAAAACAAAGCTAAAAGGGTTACTACACAACATATGCAGGACTTAATATGCTAATATACACCATACATTTTCAAGATTTCAAGGTAAGATTCCTTAATAAAGTCTTTAGGAAACCACTTTAAGCAAGACTGTCTGATGGTGGAAAATGCTTCAAAGAAAACTGTTTGGGTTTTGTTTAATTGTCACAATATTACAGAGTACTTCAGATCAACTTCTTAAGTTCTTACCTGATGTGTGTTGCAGGCAGAGATTCATACTGGCGAGACAAGAAGAGTTCCCTGTGTTTCAACTGATGTTTCTGTTTATCAGTCAAGTCAGTTTCAATGGTTGTTTCAGATTCTTCCTCAATTTCTTCTACATAAACAAAACAAAAGTCAAACAATTCATTATTACAAAACATCTATCTGGATGTTAGATCAAATCAACCTTTCCGTCATTATTTTCTTCAAATTAATTGCTTTTAAATTTGCATATTTAACGTGTCATTTGAATTAAATCAGAAAATTAAGTTACCAGCGCTTCAAAGGAAAAAAAACTCCAATATAAAAACGGCGATGGGCAGCAGGTTAGGTCGACCGCCTCCAAAGGAGCGCAGGCCAACCAGTCCTGGATTTGAGGGGGGAAGGAGGGTGGATACAACCAGTGTGAACAACTAAATAAAAATAAGATGCTCCTTCCTCCTTTCCCTTCTTGCCTAACCTCCTACTTACCTTCATTTCTGCCTGCACTTTATTCTAAAAAAAAAAAAAAAATGGCTGAAGGGCACGCCTGGTGGAGTAGTGGTTAGGTCTACTCCCTCTGGTCAAAGTTCACATATATCCCAAGGACCCGGGTTCACATTTCAGGGACCTGGGAAAACAACTAAGATGAACAACCAAAATAAAAATGAAAATATAAAATGCTTCTTCCTTCTCTCCCTGCCTGCTTGCCTACTCACCTTCATGCCTGCCTGCACCTTTCTTTTCGAATAAATAAGGCACACACATCCTGGTGGCCCAGTGGACAAAACCACTGGACACAGTCCACATACATCCTAATGGCCCAGGATGAAACCCAGGGCTAGGGGGAGCAACCAAGATGAACAACTAAATATTATTTAAAAATAAATAAATAAAAATGGCTAACAGAACTTGTCTCCTCATCCCGTTAAACCACACCAAAATGGCAATTAAAATAGATTAACATTTCAATGACAATGAAAAAGAAAGCAATAATAGATGGAAAAAAAAAGTTTTTAAAGGAAAGGTGCAGGCAGGAATGAAGGTGAGTAGGCAGGCAGGGAGGAAGGAAGAGGAAGAAAACATTTTATTTGTATTAGCTGTTTGTTCACACTCGTTCACAGCCATCCTGCCCCCATCCTGGGACTCAAGCCCAGGAATGCGTGGCCTGTGCTCCTTTGGAGGTGAATGATCTAACCAACACTCCACCAGGGTGTGTCAAGAAAAATTTTTTATCCAAAATAAAGTTCTAAATGAAGGGAAGCAGATGTACTTTTTTAAAAAGGTACAACCTTCTAGCCAAGAGGACCTAAATGTACAGAGAGAGGGATGCCACTGAGAAGGGAGCAGTGTCTGTAGCAAGGATCTCCAGCACTGTGAGAAAGGAGTGAGTTGAGACTTCCACAGAGGAAAGCTTGGAAGTTTATCCAAATGCAAGAACTGAATCTGAGAACACAAGAAATAGGAAGACACATTTCAAATTTGGTAACACAAGTAAAAAAACGAACAGGAGGTTAAAAGGTGATGCTAAGGAAATCTACCAGAAATGAGAACACTAACATAGGTAAGTGACTAAACACCAGATTAGAATAAACGAAGTCTAATATCCTAGTAATAACAGCTCTAGAAATAAACAACAGTTTTTCTTTACCTCTTTTGCCGGGAGGAGTGGGAGAAGACGTGTAAGAAAACTACGGAAAAAATGTCTCCTTACTAAGTGAAATGAGAGTCCAGATTGAATTTTCAGCATATTTTATTTTTAGAATGCTAACACGAGAAGATCACAAATGTTTACAGAAAGGAAGCGGTAGGTCATAGGCAAAGAAACTATATTCAGAGTAGAATCATACGTGAATAACACCATATGCTAAGGTAGTAGAAAAATGCCATCCAAAAGGATAAATGGTATTTAATCTCAAGTTGTGTAGGGAACTATTGTAATTACATAGTAAACTCTGAAAACAGAATATAAACAACCTTTCATTCATTCAGCCAACAATTATTAGGTGCCCAAATAGACAGGTTCAAAGTGCTATAGATAAGCATGTGCAAAAAAAGTTACCAGAGGAAGCAATTCTAGATGTGTGCTTTTGGGAAGCAGTGTTAGAAGAGATGAAAAAGGCAAGTGACAAAATCTTACATGAGACTTCTTTAAACTTTAAAAAAATTTTTTTAAAGGAAAGGTACAGGCACGAATGAAGGTCAGTAGGCAGGCAGGCAGCAAGACAGAAGAGGAAGAAGCACTTCATTTATTTTTGTATTTAGTTGTTCATCTTGGCTGTTCTCCCCAGGCCCAAGGAGAACCAAGAACTATGGGATGTATGTGGATTACACCCACTGAACTAAACCACCAACCCACAAGAGTGGGAAGAGACTTTTTTTTAACATTATATTTAATAACCTTTTTAAAGAAAGAAAAATCACCAAATGCCACTTACAGATATAAATCCAGTTAATTTTAGATATGGATTTTTTTTAATATAATATCTGAACCAGACTGCATGGTTATGGAAATAGAGGGGACAGCGAGAACTCAGAGGGTGAGACGGAAGCAGAGGTGTATGCAGGGGTGCTTGCTCCTCATGCAGGAAGCAGAGGCCTTGAATTGTTGGACGATGATTATTGATGCACAAAACAACACATTCTTGTTCTTCACGATTCTTATAAATTCTTACTTATGGACCCAGGACATGAAAAAGTACTATGCAGAACCCCCTAGTTGTGGCAGTTCTTTTGAACTGCATGAGGGTAGTGAGTGAGCTTAGCTTCTGATCTTTTTTTCACTTTCAAACTTTAAAAACTCTGAATTGAAAGTGAACCTGAAAAACCGATTTAGAAAAGGACTTAAGTAGCTCAAAAAAAGAATAAAATGATTTAAAATTATTGCATCCTCTTTTTAACGAACTACTCAAGAGCCATTTACCTGCAAGTCTAATACCACCCAGGAATGGAGATGAATGAAGGGGACTTACTGCTTCGCAGGAACTATCAGCACCAGCAAGTGTCACACACAAGAATCTACTCTTTACCTAGTTAGGATCTGAGATACTGCTGTTCTGTAAAACACAGCAAACTGATTCTGATGCATACCCCGAAGAGATGACACAACAACCAGATCTAGAATAACAGCAGCAAAACTAATCTTCTTATATGACCTCTTAGTATACAGTGAGAAGGACTAAAATCTAAGAAGCACAAAAGACAAAAATCACAACAGTAACTAAAATCCATTTTTTACATTTTATTAAATTTCACTTGCATATTTCTGTAAATTTATAGTGGCTTCTAAACAGAAATGAAGGTATGATTCCCAATCCACTAACATCCTAAAAACACTAAACAACCATAATGGCAAAAAATGGCATTTAAACAATGAAAATTTTGAAAGACCAAATGTAACAATCATCAAAAATCATGCACAAGCTAATATACTAATTATTTTAAAAACCATCTTACCAGGCTTGATGGAACATCAAACTTGCTACCTTCTAGAAGTTATTAAAGTAGAAGTCCTGCATTATACAGTGATAGAAGAGATGAATATCAAATGATTTAATGCTTTTTCTTTACTATTAGAAAGGTTTCAGTCCATGTACCTTATCAGCAATAAGACACCGGGAGCATGCAGGGGAGAATGCAAACAGAAGCTGTACAGAGGAATTCTGTGTTTCACAATATAAATACCACTATATGTAATTCCTTTAATCCTGTTTTAGCAGCATGTGACATGCAATCCAAGACTCAGCAAGGCTCCTACAAATTTCAAGGTTTTAGACTACAGGATGAGAAAGAAGCCATGGACAAAAAGGCTCAGCAAGGCCAATTACACATGCAGACTGCAAAGGGATGAGATAAAGCTACACGTGTCCAAGAAGCAAGAAGAAAAATCGCACTAGCATCCAGCTATGGGGATACAGGAGATCAGTCTCAGCAGCAGATTACAATCAGGGATGCAGGCAAAGCTTTATGTGATTATGTACCAGATCAGAGTAGGAGACTAATGAATTAAGTTACATAACAGAAGACAAAATTTAGGTAAGAATGAGCCTTTACTAATCTTCAATACCTGACCTGAAACTAAGTGTTTTTCAGAACAAATCAGAATTATAATGTCTACAAGTTAGTTGGGAAGGACAAAGCAGGGAATAGGCAGGAGGAGAGTTTTCCAGTTTTTCTCGAGCATCCTTAGGTCTCTACTTTAATGAAATATCAGCCCACAGTGATAAGATGTCAGCTAATACAGAGTCTGCAGAAAAGCAGGTGGTAAAGATTTGCCTATAGATACTTTTAACACATGTCCAAATGTTTGAAGGCATATTACTGGACTGAAAATAACTCATTATTGATGCAATTCAAGCCTGCCTGGGAAGGAAAATAATCCTCAAAAAAGAATAAGCAAGTTGAATAAAATTAGGATTTTTATGACTTGACATTTCAGAGAACTAACTGAATGAAGAGAAACAGTCTGGCAATCAAAACAACCAGCAAAAGCAAAAAACAATTATATTTTTCCATCACTACTAATAAAAATTCCAAAACTTAAATTAAGAAAATAATTTCATGTACAACAGCAACAAAAGCAAAAAAAAAAACAACAATTTAGGAATATATTTAACAAAAGACAAACTTGCATACAAAAGCTACAAAGCATTGTTGAAAAAAAATCAAAGGGACATCCTGGTGGAGCAGTGGTTAGGTCAGCTGACTCCTTAAATGCAAAGTTCAGATTAGCCAAATCTAGAGAAACAGGAAATTAGATCAGTGGTTGTCAAAGGATGGGTAGAAGAGAATAGGGGAATGACTGTTAATAGGCACAGGGTTTCTTTTTGGAGTAATGAAAACATCCTGGAATTTAACAATGGTGATGGTTACACAACCTTGTAAATATACTAAGAAACAGTGAACTATACACCTTTCTGAGGGTAGATTATATGGCATGTAACCATCTTGGAAAGAAAAACTAAACTTGGTGGGGAAAAAAAGGCCAAATGAAATACAAAGCCAAAAGATGAATGAATGAATTTCAGTATAATCATGTAAAAGAATTGTATTCAGAGAGCCTGGTGGAGTAGTGGTTAGGTCAAACACCTCCAAAGAAGCATAATTCATATAACCCTGGGTTCAAGCCCTGGGTTGTGGGGAAACAGCCAGTGTGAACAATTACATAAAAAGTAAAATAAAAAACATGCCTCTTCTCTCTTCTCTCTTCCTGCCTGCCTACTTGCCTTCACTCCTGCCTGCACCTTTCCTTAAGAAAAAAAAAAAAGAAAAAAGAATTTTATTTAGTAGATAAAAATGAAACAATTCACATGAATCTATCTCAAAACTTGATATTGAAAATCAAAGCAATCTGTTGAAGAACATCCATGTACAATAACATTTTTTAATGTAAAAACAGTGCTCGAGATAAACATGCACATATATAAAAGCATGAGGTGGGAAAAGGCACACCAGAGTTAAGACAGCAATGCACCAGTGGGGAAACAGAAAGAAAAAGGGGTTGGGAAGGACGCACACAGCACTGTAAGATCTACAGTCATTATGTCAAATATCATGAGAAGACAAAGCTGGTTGGTACGTTCAAATTCTCTATTTTCTGCATCAAAAAAATACTTCAAAATAAAAAGTAACTTGGACTTAAGAGAACGAAACACTTCTTTTCGTCTGTAAATAAACTCTAATCCATGTTCAACAGTTTGTCTTTAACCAAGAAAACCACCAAAGCTGATAATCATTTCTGTACCTATTATCTTCCTTCTCCCCATCTCCTTTAATCATCCTGCAAAAAATATAAATTTCAACTGGCGTTCTGTATAACATTAACCAACTTTCAAACTAGCCACATAAATTTAGGATTTAAAGATTAAAAAAGAGGAGAGCAAAACAGAACAGTGGCCCATCTTAGGCGATGAAAAGCAGAGAAAGAATTGAGAGTTGAATGTGGTTGAGAAGAAATGTGCCAGGTAAGTCAGGGAGACTACTGGTGTGGATGAAAGTTAACAGAAGAAGATCAAATGTAAAGCTGGATGAAGTCCCAGAGATTCTGGTACCTGATTCAGGAAAGTTTTCACCAAACTGCAGACAGGTGCCTCTCCTCTGCTACAAAGCAGCACCCACATAAGCTTAAGGTACTTGTCACAGTATGCCTGGCACCACAGTACTCTAATTCACTGACTCTCGAGAACAAAGAGGTCATGTATCTTTGTATCCATGCTATTTTATTTATCAGGTAAAAGATGTGGAACCTCAAGAAATGGTCATAGTAAATGAGGCAAGAATTTTTAAGTGTTACTCAAGTTGGCAGCTGTAAAGATAGACTCACGAAGTTATGACATAAAAAACACTGCACAGAATAACCATCAAAAAGCCACTGTTCAAAGATGAAACAAAGCCAACCCTTGGACGCCTGCAACAGAAGTGAAGTTACCAACAGGGAACAGGACTGCAAGGGGGTGAATTAGGGGTGGTGGGAACACTCGGTGATGTGGTGGCCAAGTGTGGTGATATGTACTCCGGAATGGGAAAACTGCACACATGGGGAACCTACACATAGGAGTTTATTTTAATGTGTAAAATCAAAGTTACTGCAATAAAAAATTAAGTCACTCTTTAAGGGGCTCTAACATGTGACATTACATTCCAGTGTTTTCCACAATTTTTCAAGATCTAACACAGGGTAGGTGAGACACTAGGCTTCAGAATCGCACTCGAATTCAAAGCTATCTAGCTCTGCGTCTTCCTGAGTGACACTGAACAAATTATTTACTCTTTGTAATTCTTAGTTTCTTCATCAGTCAATACATAATTCCTTCCTCATAAGGTTATTGTAAGGATTAAAATTATGCACATAAACTGCTTAGCACAGAGCCTGAGAGTGCTAGATAAAAAAAATTATCCCTATTTTTTAAATAACATTAATATGTTTTTCTTGGACATATGGAATACAATTTCTAGCTCCTGAAACAATGGTTCCTAATTAAGAAAGCAAATAATAATAAAATTAGAATGAATTATTTGTTTTCATTTTTTATAAACAAAGCAGATATCCAGACCCACCCCTGGAGATCCTGATTTGGAAACTGGGGTAGTATCATACCAGTTAAGCCTCAGTTAAGGCTCAATTAAAACACTAATTTTAAAACATTCTTCTGCAACACCCATACAAGCAGTTCTCAAACTTTTCCATCTCTGGAACCCTTTATACTCAAATTCTGTTGAGGACCTCAAGAGTTTTATTTATTATGGGTTACATGCACAAGTAATATAGCAGAAGTTAAAACAAATTTTAAAACACAGGAATCACAATGACAATCCATTCTCAGAAGCATGATGATGTTGTCAAGTGCCAGTCAGTCTCTGGAAAAACTCCACTGTGTACTCAGAGAGAACTGGGGAAGCAGTTAAATAACAGGTTAAGTATTATTATGAAAATTGCTTTGACCTCACAGACTCCCTGAAAGGTATTCAGAAATGACTGAACTATGTAACACCAACAAATATGTGTGTTTGTTGTGTATGTGCGTATAGTTATATACATTAATACACACACACACACACACACACACATATATATATATATATATATATATATATATATAAACTTAAAGTCTAACCTGAAAACAAAAACTGGCTAAAGCAAAAGTGTTTACTGAGTTTTTGAGAAACCTGTCACAGGCACGCCCTGGTGGAGCAGAGGTTGAGACAACTGACTCTGAAGGAGTGTAAGCCACATACCTAGGATTTGAGTCCCAGGTCCAGGGAGAAACAACCAGTGTGAACTTGATAAAAATAAAATAAAATAAAATAAAATAAAATAAAATAAAATAAAATAAAATTCTTTAAAAAGAAAAGAAAAGAAACCTGTCACAGAATTTTTCCCCCCAACCCTGGATCTCAAACTCAGGTCAACAGTTTTCAATTAGCCTGCACCTTAGCCACCTAAGTTATAGGGGAGCTCTTGTCACAGAAATTTTATGTGCACCTTGTAAGACACAATGATTCATTAAGTTATTCCACAGCAAGTTAGGATCCCATCAGAAATTACAGCTACTTCTGCTTTACATTCATGCATTCAAAGAACACTGCATCTGGCAAAGGCTGCCCAATCTTATAATGTATTCAAAGTCCACCTGGAATTTTATACAGCCTTAATATGCCATCATGCATCTCTCCATTTCCCACTGATTTTAGAACTTACACAACACAAACAGACAAGAGGTAAGCAGCGTCCAGCACCACTGCATCAGCATCCTCTCTCATTCATTAACGACGACAGCAGGCATCCTCCTACAACTCACGTTTCTCCCCTGCTTTTGTCAAATAAATGAATGCATACATAAATAAAATAAACAGCTAAATGGCTTTCAACCACGACAACATGAAACTAAATCCTCCTGTGGTTTGTAAATCTCCTAACAATCTGCCCTGCTACATGTTTCACTTATTTCTCCCTCAACTCCACCCTACTCGCAGCAAGAAAGCAAAGAAAATGCACTGCTACAAATACGGTCTACCGTATTTGGTCTGAGGACATCTGAGGAAGATATGAAAGTCCTACCCTGTTTAAGATTTCAGTGGCTCCAAGATGGCAAATAAGAATATAAAATTTCAAGTGAAATAAGTTCTAAAAGTTATATGGGGTGCTCTCAAAGGATGAATGACAGAGGAAACTAATGCAGCCTAAGCGGCCGGTCTTCTCTGAAGATACAGTTTAAGCTGAGACCTGAAGGGAAAAGCAGGGACAGGGGAATAAGGTCCATGTCTTTTTTCCCCCCACTAACCCTAGTCAGCAGGCTTATACAGTCTGCAACTTAGCAGACTAAGCCATTGAGTGGGCCTCCATGTCTTTTTTTAACTAGGGAACACAAGTAGGTAAAGCTGGCCGCCCAGGTCCTTGTCTGCACTGGGGCTTGGCTTGCCCATGAGAATCCTTACTTTTACGTTCACATTCTGCTGACTAACTCAGCTGAGAGTTTCATTTAGAATGACTGGGACTGCCCTGAGGGCCCAGACAAAACCAGGGCAGCTGTCACACTAGCCCTCATATTATTCCACCTACGTAAGTATTATGCTTTGGCCTACTAACAGAAAATGTGTGGTAACATAATGACTAAAGTTTAAAAGACTGAAATAAACCAAATCTCATCAAGAACATGGTCCTTCTGAAATTCCCACACACTGAGAAAGTGAAAATTGGTTTAACCACTTTGAAAAACTGGCAGAGCCTTGAAGAGCATTCATTTCCAAACAACCCCACTAGAAAAACTCATAATTCAGGGTATACGAGAAGAACACGCAGAAAAGTCTCGCCTCAGTAATGGGAACAATTAAACCCTAGACTGAGCACTGACTGCTCCATACCCACTTAACAGAAATACATTAAGTTGTAAACAGAACCACCAACAGGATCAAATTGCTTCTAAGTAACTTAAGTGCATCTCAGAACAAAGGTCAGTAAGATAAATAAGAATATTAAAAATATCCAAGGCTTTAAGAAAGTAAGATTTATAGTGTCTACTACACACTTATTAGAAGACCTAGAATTAAATCAACTGTCAGAAAAAATGTGAAGAAATCAGCATTCTTTTATATTACTAGTGAGAATGTAAAATGGTACAATTACCATGCCAGTTTGCAGTTTCTTAAAAACCTAAAAATACTCCTACCATATGATAAAGCCATTCCACTCGAACCCAAGAGAAAACGTTTTATCTATGCAATGGTTTCTACACAAATGTTCACAGCAACTTTATTTGTAATAATCAAAAACTGGAAACAACTGAAATGTCCTTTAACAGGTAAGAGATAACTGAGGTACAACCATAAACAGACTACTACTCAACAATAAAAGGGAACAATCACTGATACTGAGACCTACTGTGTTCACAGAAGACTCAGTATTATTAAGATGTCAGTTCGCCCACAAATTAATCAATGGAATTAATGCAATACCAATCAAAATCCCAGCAGGCTTTTTAAAAAAGAAAATGACAAGCTGATTCTAAAAAAAAAAGGAAATACAAAGAATTTAGAATAGTTAAAAAACAACCCTGAGAAAGAGAAATCAAAGTTGAAGGGTTAATGCTATCTGATTTCAAGAAGTGCTAGAAAGCTATATAATCAAAGATGTATTCCTGGCAAAAGCAAAAAGTGGGAAAGCTCTGATGGAGCAGCAACTGGGTCAGTTGCCTCCAGCTATGTATAATCCAAGTACATCCCAAGGACCTGGGGTTTGTTTGGGGTGGAGCAGGCCCGGGTGTGGGGGGACTGGACGGGTAGACAAGGAGAGTTGGGGGAGGGAAAACAATGAAAATGAACAGCTAAATTTAAAGAAAAAGTAATGAATGCTTCTCTCTCCTTCCTGCTTGCCTGGATAATCACCTTCATTGTTGCCTGCACCTTTCCTTTTAAAAAAAAAAGAACCGAAGTTATCAACAGGGAATGGGCTTGGGGCGGGTAGGAGTTAGGGGGACAAGTGGTGGCAGAACCCACCGGACAGTGGTGAAGAACACGTGGTGATTTGGTGGAGAGCAGGGACTATTGACATATATCTGAGGAATGAGAAAACTGCACATATGGGGAACCTTTATTATCAGTTTATTTTAATGTATAGAATTAGTACTACAACTTTTAAAAAGGGCAACAAATAAATCAGTGTAACAGAACAGAGCCCAGACAGAGTCACACATATATGACCAAATGATTTAATAAAGGCATAAAAGCAAAGCAGTAGTAGAGAAAGAAGACAGCCTTTTCAACAAAACGGTACTGGAACAACTGCTTATGCATATAACTCTCCTGTATAAAAAGGTGGGAAGAGATCTGAATCCATACCTGGCACTATATACTGAAATTAACTAAAAAGGGCATAGTTTTAAATGTTAAATATAAAACCGTAAAACTTCCAGAAGAAACTATAGAAGAGTAAACAACAGCAAAGTATGAAAGTAAAACTGAATCATTCTTTCCAGAAGTCTTTTGGGGAACATACTATCAAAAAGTTTAAAAATTGGGCAACACCAACCCCTATGGAAAACAGTTTGGCGATTCCTCAGAGTTGATATGGAAATCCCATATGAACCCACCATCCTACTTCTGGGTATTTACTCAAAAGACACAAAATAACATTAATTCGAAGGGATGTATGTATGCGCTCCATGCTTACTGCAGGCCTATTCCTAACAGCTAAGAACTGGAAACTACCTAGTGCCCATTATCAGATGAAAGGATAAAGAAAACGTGGTATATATACACAATGGGTATTACTCAGCCCTTAGAAAAGATGAAATTCTGTCATTTGAATTCACATGGTTAGATGTACAGGGGACTATGCTAAGTGAAATAAGTCAAAAGAAGAAAGCCAGATACCAGATGATGCAACTCACAGGTGAAATGTAAATAGACAAAGCAAAGGCAGAGATAAAACAAAACCAACTTTTGGACACTGGCAACAGAACTGAGGTTACCGACAGGGAATGGGATGCGGGGCGGAGGGATGGGCGAGTGGCGGTGGGGCCCAATGGACAGCACTGAAGAACTCTTTGTAATACCATAGAGGGCAGGGTGTGTTGACATGCTTTTGAGGAATGGGGGAACGTGCACATATGGAGAACCTACACAAACAAGTTCACTTTAATTTGCAAACAAAGTTACCTCAATAAAACACTAATTTAAAAAAAAAACAAACCAAACCTGGGCATGCCCTGGTGGTCTAGAAGATAAGATCACCAGACAGTCCACACACATCACAAGAACCCAGGGTCGAGACACAGGGCTGGGGGTAAAAAACAAGATGATCAACAAAATAAAGCAAATTGTTCTTCCTCCTCTCTCCTCATGCTTAAATCTTTCCTTTGAAAAAAAAAAAACAAAGTTTGGTGCACCATGCTGGAGCAGCGCATCACCTTCAAAGGAACACAAGTCACATACCCTTGGGTTTGAGTCTCAGTCCAGGGGACAACCACCAACCAGTGTGAACACAAAATAAGAATAAAATAAAAAGGGCTGCTTCCTCCTCTTTATGCCTGCCTGCCTGCCTGCCTGCTCACCTTCATTGCTGTGGGCACCTCTCCGTTAAAAGAAAAATCCAAACTTGAAACACTACAGCTTGGGCAGTTTTGGCAGCTAAGGTGCAGGTCACGTACCACCTACAGACCCAGGTTTGAGATCCAAATCCAGGAGTTAAACAAACAGCAACAGGCACACCCTTGTAACTCACGGTGTAGCTCAGGTGCCTCTGAGGCAGCTGGGGTGCAGCCCACATGAAGTCCAAGAACCCACGTTTGACACCTGGGGCCATGGGGGGGGGGCGGGGAGAAGGGGCACAGAAGCATCAAGAACGAAAAAAAAATGTTTAAAAATTGTATCTGCCTTCTGATCCAACCATTCCACCAAAAAAAGATACAGAAATTCATGAGAAAGTATATGTTAGAATAGTCACTGAAGCGTTTTTCTATTCCTTTTTTCTATAATCTTCTAATTCTACAACAGTACTTTCTTAAATTAAGAATTATGTGATACTTTAATATCAATATAAGAAACACAATCCCTATCATACTCAAAGATGCAGCCTTCTGCAGAGCTTGAAGCAGTCTGGAAACCAGCAGTCAGAAGATGCATACTCTGACTTGGTCAAAAGAGAAACAAGAATCAGTCACAGGGTACAGGATCACAACTACAATTCCTACAAACACTTCTGTAGGGTATTTCCTTCTGGGATCTTTTCACTAATTAGTTCGAAATTTCTAAACATGTCATAAACTTGTCATCCTTTGCCATCCTACTTGGAGCTATATATACTGAAAGATGTATAGTCACAAGCAAGTTTTTTTTTTTACAACATTTTCCCAACTATATAGAGTACAGAGCAATCTGAAAACAATCTAAAGAGAAGAAATGGATTTGTTGCTTAAACTATGAAAACCCAACAAAGGAGTTAACCATATTATACCTTAAAGACAAAAAAGAATTATACAAAACCAGGAATAAAGTATCTCTTCTTTTTATATCCAGGGATGTCTTTGTAATATCCTAATCTTGAATAATTTTCCTACCAGGCTGAAATTCATTCTTGTCAGGAGGTACTGTCTCACTCACATGAATTACTAATACTCTTAAATGTAAAGGAAGTTTTGCTAGCCAGGTTTTTTACAACCTTTCTACAAAGACTCCACAATATGAAAATGTTTATGCAACTTTAGAGACCAATGAAAGTGGGTGTGCCCTGGGGTGCAGTCCATGTACAGTCCAAGGACCCGAGTACACGGGCTAGGGAGGGGGGACAAGCAAAACCGACAACTAAAAAGATAAAAAGCTTCTCCCCGCTCTCTCTTCCTTTATTCCTGTCTGCCTTCCTTCCTCTTTAAAAGGAAAAATAAAAAATTGTGTATCTGTTCTCTATTGAAGAGGCAATTTTGACACATATTATGATATTTTATTCACCCATGTCCCCTAGAAAAGACGATAACCACAACTTGCTGCCAAGAAAAATGGAAAACTAATATATAAGGTTCTTTTCAGTGTCTCAAAATATTATTTATTACACACATTGAATAAAAGGAGTCCCTTCTTACATCTTCGAAAAAGAAAAAGAGGAAAAGGGAATAGTGAAAAATGATAGATAACACCTAGACTCTAGGCCTAGAATTTGTGCTATGCCAGAGATGGCTGCTGGGCATCTTTACTGAAGGAATATGGCCCCTGCAAACTTCACAGGTAACAATGCTAAAATGGACATGACCACATCCTCAAAGATGCCTCCTACTTCAGTTCAGGAAAAAAAAAAACTTACTGAATGAGAATTTTCTCCTCTTAAGCATTGTCTGTCGCTCTGCAAGAATCCCTCGTCTACACTTTCATAATCTTAACAAAAATTATCATATGGATCTAGAGGAGATTATGCTAAGTGAAATAAGCCAAAAGAAAGATACCAGACATCTCACTCAAAAGTGGAACATGAATAAACAAACCAAGGAACAGATGAAACAAAACCAACCCTTGGACACTCGCAACAGAATTGAGGTTACCAGTAGGGAACGGGTGGACGGGGTTGTGGGGTAGTGGTGGAGCCCACTGGACAATGGGGAAGAACACTTGGTGATTTGGCAGAGGGCAGGGTGTGTTGACATATATACGAGGAATGAGGAACGTACACATGAGTTTATTTTAATGTGTAGTACAAGTTACTACAAATTTTAAAAAGAAAAAAGAAAAAAAATTATCATGAAACAATTCTCTTTGCTCTTTTATAAAATGTAGACAACTGGATACTCGACCTTATCGATGACCATTTCATAAAAGTGTTTGGAGTCGCTTTAGATGTCCCCCCAACATGGGTCTGGTGTCCTTTCTGAGTACTTCATCTCTATCACAGCACTTAATGTGTCTGTCACCTACAGGAGGACTAAAGACTCTGTGGGAGCTGGGACAGTATCTGGTCATTGATAACATCCCCAGAATAGACACCAATTCACAACGTGATGCTCAATTATTTACTGAATGAATAAATAAGAAGATACTGGAAGGAGCAAGACCCACAGAAAAGAACTAGATTTGAGATTTCCAGTTTAGTTCTAGAATGTCACCCACTTGATGTAAAATTCTGAATGAGGTATATTTAAACACAACAACAGTAATCCTTATCTAGCTCCATTTTTATCACTCATCATAATGCCACTACCATAGATATTTGGCTTTTCTCAACTCCCTTCCTTCTGTATGTTGGGGAGATCAACAAACTTAAAATTAGTCCCAGATTCCCACACAGCCTGAGCGGGTATGAGATACAGTGGGAGGCAACGGGACAGGGGCCATCTTCCTGAGACTCTCAGCTACCAGCAAAGTTGAAAAGATGAGGCTTTTATGTAACTATGTCCATTCTCCAGGTTCCAGGGTACCAGTCAAGTAAAGGGTGTGAGCACTTGCTTCTGGATATAACTTCTAAAACCTTGGACGGAGGCTTCAGGTGATCGTGTTCTAACGTGTTGGCTGTGAGAGGCACCTGAGAGGGAAGCTGCAAGCTTAGATCTTCAGAGACCAGATTCCTACGCCTGTTAGCTATCTGTGTCGCTCTGGGAATCTTCCAGGGGCTCAGCCTACAGTCTGTCAGCATTCCCATCATCTTCTAAGAACTTAATTCCTAGTAACAGATCAAATCCAGGCTGGTTTTGACTATATTTTATGATACACATTTTCTTTTTCAAATCCAGTGTTTCTTTCACTAACTCTTAGGCAAAAAAACAAACCACCACAATTTTCTGCATGTCTTGTGATTTGCCAGGCATAATTTTTTCACTTAATGTCTACAACAACTCTCAAGACCTGGAAGATAAGGTAGGAAACATTAGCAAGTCCTCCCTGCATTCCCCTGTACTTTTTTTTTTTAGCATTTTATTTTTATCTTTTTTTAAGTTGTTCACATTAGTTGTTTAACTGCAGACCCAGGAGGCGAACCCAGAGGTATGTGCCCTGTGCCCCATCAGAGACGACTGACCTAACTTCTATTTCACCAGGGCATGCCAAAAAATGATTTTCATTCAACTAGTCATATGAAACGATAAAACACAAACCTGTATTTTTCCAATCCTCAAATTAGAGCCAACAAAAAAGCCTTTTAAAAATCTTAAAATATCTAATTATTGGAATAGTTCAATAATCAGTAAGCAATGTAACATCAATAATAAAATTCTAACACAGTACGTGCTTTGTTTATAAAAATAACAGAGGCACACCCTGGTGACTCAGGCTTTAAGTCTGTGGCTGTAGTGTAGTGCACAGGAAAGGAAAGCCCAAGGTACTGGGTTCTCAAGCCAGGGGGTGGGCAGGCAGTGGAACCTCCGAAATGAACAACTAAATAAATAAATGTTTCTTCCTTCTGTCTTTTCCTGCCTGTCTATGTGTCTTCATTCCACCTGCTTCCTTCCTCTTAAAAAAAAAAAAAAAAAAAAAAAAAGATAATAGAGGGAAACACCTTGTGCTTCAGGCAGCTAAGGCTGCAAAGTCCAAGGACCCAGATGCAAGAGTCCAAGGGTTTAAAAAAAGATAATAAAAGCCGTTAGCATTCAAAGTACAGATCAAATGTGTATTGGCTCATCCTAGCAGAACAGCAGTTAGATCAATCACCTCTGAAGGAACAGAGGCCACAAGCCCTGGGTTCAGGTGGGGATGGGGGTCTGGGGGAAGAAAAACCAGTGTGAACAACTAAATAAAAATAAGCTGCCTCCTTCCTCCTCTCTCTTCTTGCCTGTCTGCCTATTTGCTTTCATTCCTGCCTGCATCTCTCTTTCAAAAAGAAAAGAAAGAAAAGAAAAGAAAATGTGTACCATAAAATATAATTAACTTGTCAAATATTAAACCTCTATAATATTTACAGTTGATAATAATCTGGCTAATGAGACACAAACTTACTACAACTAATTATGTCATTCACAAATATCAAATCATAAAACAGCAAGAAAAAAAGTCCTTATACACACACACTTATTACTTCAAATGCTGTGACAGAAAGTAGATTTTATGCCAACCCCAATCAACTGGTAGCAGCTGCCTGGAAAGGGTCCCCAGGGACAGTTAGGGTTCATTTTCTCAAATGACACAGCTTTGGTTCTGGATTCAGAAGACTGTCAAGCTGAGTGAGAACTCTGTACCCACACTTCATATAGATTAAGAAACACTGGCACGCCCTGGTGGAGCAGCACTTAGGTCAATCACCTCAGAAAGTCGCAGGTCACACACCCCTGGGTTCAAGTTCCCAAATTCAATCGGAGGGAAAACAATCAGTGTGACCAACTAAAATGGAAATAAAATGAAAAGTGCTTCTTCCTTTGTCTTCCTGCCTGATTGCCTGGTTGCCTTCATTCCTACCAGCCTGCACCTTTACTTTAAAAAAAAAGAAAAATAAAGACAACAAACACTGACTATGGCCTATGTCGTTTGTCATATCAAACCTCCTACGAAAACACAGCAGATATCTACAGATAAGCGTTTCACCTTGGCACGCCCGGGTAGGATAGTGTTTAGGTCAAAATTATCTCTGCAGAGACACTGGCCCCATACTCCTGGGTTCAAGTCCTGGGCCTGGGATGGGAGTGTGGGGAGGGGATGGGGATGGGGGGAAGTATGAAATAAACATAATAAAAAGTAAAAATAAAGATACTTCTCCCTCTTTTCCTTTAAAAGAAAAAAAAAAAGTTTAGCTTTATCCGTGCTGTTAAAATTTTCGTTCAAAGTACAAAAATCAGAGGCAATGAAAAATTCTTCAGATGTCAGGGTGACTGTTTTATTGTTCCCTCTCTCTTTAGTACTCCTAGATGAAGTATTACAACAAATGGGGTGAGAAGATCTCAGAATAGATAAATTTGCCATTCAATAAGAGAGCTGGAAAAGAAGTTCTCCTTTTCCTTCCCATTTGCTTACCTACTATGGCCTACTTTCTTTCCTACCTTCACCTTTCTTTTATAAAAAAAAGAAATTGTAGTCAGAGTAGCTAATCTGAAAGACACAAAAGGTCTAAGAAATGAAAAAATAAGATCAAGTTAATAGAAGTCACAAAATTTTCCAGAAATTCCATAAAAAGAACAGAGAATAGAGGGACACAGAGAAACAGAAGAAAATTCCCTGAGTTGAAAACAAATGAAAGGTCCTACTTTCAAAAATGCATAAAATGGTTACTAACATAAGTTCAATATGTACATAATCTGAAAAAATTTCAGAATGCCAATTCTAGAAGAGGAAATGCTTCAGAGAAAAAAAACATGACCTACAAAAGTGTATCAATCAGACTGACATCAGACTTCTTATCAACAGCACTGGATTCCAGAAGACCACAAAGCAAATGCTTCAAAGTTTTCAAGACACTATTTTAGACCTAGAATTCTATAAAGAGCAAAACTAGTATTCAAGTGCATGCTCTGGTGGGCTAGCAGGCTAGTACACCCTGGGAGCAGTCCCATATACATCCCAAGGTCGTAAATTTAAGACTCAGGGATGCGGGGGAGGGGGGGCCACGAATGTGAGCAACTAAATAAAAATAAAGTGCTTCCTCCTCCTTTCTTTTCCTGACTCTCTGCCTACTCACCTTTAGTCCTGCCTGTACCTTAAAAAAACAAAACAAAAATAGTATTCAAGTGTGGTGATAAAATAAAGACACTTTAAGGCATGTAAAGATTTAGACAGTTCACCATCTACAGATGCTTTCTGAAAAAAACTTAGATGAGGACCTTATTCAGCAAAACAAAACATATGTAATTCAAAAATAAAGATAACTTGGAATGGGTAAAACTAAAAAAGAAAACTTTAAAAAGTAGCTACGTAAAATGGACACGTGCGTAAAGAGCAGAGAAGTGTAAGCTGCAATACTGTTATCATCAAGTCACTATAAAAACTGAGTAAAACTCTAGAACTGAATGCTGTATAGGAAGACAGGATAAGGAAGAAAATGTAAGCTAAATGTATTTCCTTATTCTAAGAGGAAAATAATTGGTAGAAAAATAGGTTAAATATTTATGTTTGAACGAATATTTGTTTCCCACACCCCGCTTTATTTAGTTAACTGAAGATCTGTCCCCCTACAAAGTAAACGCAACATAAAATAGTCAAAGGATATAAACAACACCCAGGAAATTTAAGTGCTTTTATAAAAAAGCCGCATTTTCATAAAGAGAGAGAAAAAAAAACTAAACCAAGGTATCATTTTCACCTATTAGAGTAGTAAAAATATAAAGACTGATAGCAAACCACACGGGGAGAGGTGGGAGAACAGGCGCTCCCATTCCTTGCTTGTGGATGTACTCTGGCACCTTACCTGAGGCAGGCAGTTCGGCAGTATCCACCACCCTTTTGAGCACCTAACTTCAACTCTGAGAATCCACCTACATACAGACGTTCTACTTCTGTTTATGCCACATATACGCCTACATATGAACTCGCCCCCAGGCTATTTGACAGTAAAAGAGAAAAAAACCTACTGTTCTAGCAGTAGAGATTAGATTATAATGTATCAAAATGTGGAATACAATGCAGTCATTTAAAGTACTGATATGGAAAGATTTCCATGATAAACATGAAAGAAAGCAAGACCCAGGAAAAGTGGAATAACTTATCACAAGTGTTCAAAAGGTGAATCTGAACCCCTCTGGGGGAACATGAAGACATTCCGAGGGGCCCACAGAAACACGGGTTTAAGGAGATCAACTTTCAGATCAACTTCCACATTCATGAGTCCCTAAGGATCCACTGAGAAGCCCCCCAAGGCAAGGCTTCAGGGCTGCTCCTCTTCTCATCTCCACTGACCTCCTGCTGCTTACCTCTCAACCATACTACATTTTACAGCAGAGCAAGTGGAGGCACCAAACACCACTGGCAACAAGACGAACAGAATACAACTGAAGAAGCCTCGTTAGAGCACTTCCCGATGCAGCAGTGGTGTGGTCACCGGGGAACAGCCTCCCGGATTTGAGCCCAGGGTGCAGGTGGGATGGGATGGGGCGGGGATGGTAGGGGCCGTGGGGTGAGCGGGTGAACGGCCAGGATGAACAACTAAATAAATGTAAGATATCCTCCTCTCTCTTCCTGCCCACATCTTTCCTTAAAAAAAAAACAGAAGCCTCCATAACCAAGAGATCAAAAATTCAATCCATACAGCTTTGTGTTTTGTGTACATATTTCAGTTACACAAGTGTGGTATTAGAATTGGAGTGTTTGGTCAATGTTATAAATGCAGAGATTTGAGACTATAGCATCAGATATCTCTATCTGATCAACTGACAGAGAAATGAACCATTTTTACTTAACGACTTCCAAACAACTGAATAGCAGGCAGGAAATACACAGATGAAAAAAGTTTCAAGGAAAGAAACAAACAAAAAGCAGTCTAAAAAATACTGAAGACCTTTATCCGTCACAACAAGGCTCTCAGCATTTTCCAGGAGTCTTAGAATTCAGAAGGAGATTGATGCAATTTGGGAATGGATAATATTTTTTGTTGTTGTAATTAAAGCTATATAAAGTTTGTGGATTATACTACTCATTTATTAAAATTGGAAAAAGAGTTAAGACTTTCTGGCAGAAAGTCAGTGTAACTTAGCTTCCTGGCTTAGCTTCAATAAGGCCTGGCTTCACCACAAAGGTTATGGAGGTCATTTTCCATTACTAAATAAATGAAACCCGTAATTCCAATACTTTGATGAAAATATATTTAAAGTGCTCACATTTTATACACCAATTTACATACTACATATTGAAATTTTTTACATACAGTATGCCCTGGCGGTCTATTACACCGTAAGCACAGCCCACACAACATTCCCAAGGTCCCAGGTTCACATAAGCAAGATGAACAAATAGTTTCTTCCTTCTCTCTCTCTCTGCCTGCCTACTCACCTTCATTCCTGCCTGCACCTTTCCTTTAATAAATATTTTTAAATACATACACAGTATAAGAACTGAACATTTTACTAGGCATACATTTAAGAAGCAAAAGTTTACTTAAGTGAACATAATTTCAACTTTCCCAAACCTTTCTGAGTACTGCTTTAAGTAAGTCCCTATAATGGTTAGTTAGTTTTGTTTGTCTACTTGGTTAGGCTATATAGTTCCTAGTTATTCAAACAAACTCTAATTTAGGTGTTGCTGTGTGTTTTGTAGACGGGATCAACATCAGTTGACATCAAGGAAAGGAATGATCCTCAATAATCTGAGTGTGCTTCATCCACTCTGTTCAAAGACCTTACAAGTAAAAGGCCTTTCTGAGGTTTCCCCAAGACCCACCTACCAACCTGAGCAGCAATTTCCAAACTTGCCTAAAAGCCTGCATAATCATGTAAGCCAATAAATCTCTCTATATTTATATAAACCAGTTGGAAATGTGTGTGTGTGTGTGTGTGTGTGTGTGTGTGTGTGTGTGTGTTTATACAAATAATGCTCAACTGGTTCTATTTCTCTGGTAAAACCTTAAGTGATGTAATCCCTATAAGGAAAAAAGTAAGAAGTATAGTTACCAGTCATTTGTTAGATGTTGGTAAAAAGTTTTTATGTGCCTCTTAGAAAATGAGACCATCAATGACTCTAATGACTGGTTAACAAACTTTTTCCAATTCCTAGTGGTTTCAAATTCTCAACTTTCAGCAAAACTGAAGGAGGACCTAATTGAACTGTCAACTACTAAATCATTCAAAATTACTTAATGAAAAACTATTGTGATTTTTTTCACCTACAACTCAGAGGAACAAAGAACAAGAAAAAGTTCTGAGGGTAAGAATTTCTGCTGCTTTGTTCACTGCTTCACACCAGTGCTTAGAAAAGTATCCAGAATACAGGAGCTCAAAATATATCTGATAAATGAATAAAGGAGCAAAACACCATTCTCATCTTCTTACTTATATGAAACAATTCTGTCAGAACCTATATCTATACATAAAAATTAGGAAAAGAATCAAGGCCAAGCCTGTTCCATTCTAGAAATCATTAAGTCAGTTGGGGTGAGAGGAAGTGCCAACCATCTCATTGAGATGATTTCCAGTAAAAGTGTATTTTTATGCTTAGTGATAATCAAAAAAAACTTTAATATTTGTGCTTTAATTATAATAAATGCATAAGAAAAATTTAAAACTTGAGTTTTAGGAACTAAAGAAATGTAAATGGTTTTTAAATTTTAATTTTTAGGTACATTTTTGCTGTTTTTAAATCTACATGTATATTCTATTGTTGCTGTTTTCCCCCAGCCCCAGGTGGTGATCCTGGGTCCCTGAGCGTAACATACTCTGTACCTTAGGGGCCTCAGTCTCGTGGGCCACAAGGGTGCACCTACATCTTTGAAATATGAAATAGATTAGGCTAAAATTCTGTGGAGAAAATAAAATGGAAATGAGTTCAAGGAGAAAAATGATCACGTAAAATGGCAAACTGTTAAAGCAGATATTGTCCATACATTTCTTTAATCTGTGATGGTGGGCAGATTGTTACAGTATTTCTTTTTCACCTGAATACTTAAAAAATGCAATATGACAATTTATTTTTGAAGCCTTTTTTAGAAACATTCATTCATTGTCTTTAGTTGTTCATCTCAGCTGTTCCCCCTTGAAGCTGAGTTCCTGGATGCATGTGACTATCTCGGTGGCCTTACTCTCTCAGTCACCAGGGTACACAATCATCTTTAAAAGTCACTATTTACAATACACTAGATATTAAATCTCCACAACTATTCAAAGTTTTTGATGTCAGCTTTCAGTTATACAAGTATAAAAAATATTTTAGGAGCGCCCTAGTGGAGTGGCACTTTGGTCAGCTGCCTATGGCCTAAGCACAGTCCACATATATCCCAAGGGCCTGGGTTTGTATCCTGCGTTGGGGAAAGCAAACGATATGTATAACTAAATAAAAATAAATAAAACGCTTCTTCTCCTCTCTCTTCTGCCAGCTGACCAGCCTACCTCCTTTCCTACTGCACCTTTTCTTTAAAAAAACAAAAGTATTTTAAAGTATTAAGGAAATTGAAGAGTTAAAAAATGTAAAAACCACTATACTATGCTATTAATTTTATAAAAAAAAATTTTTTAAAGCAAAGGGGAAATACTTGTATACATATTATATATGATTTCCTTCTATATACATTGATTTCCTTTAGAAGAGATACTAGAAACTAATAACAGTGGGGGAAGAGAGGACTTTGGAGATGTGGGGAATGTTGGCACTGAATATACTTTTCTTTTAAATTGGACTCATATTCAAATATCTTTCAAAAAACAAGAATTTTAACAATTAAGTAAAAATGTGGGCCCAGCAGCTTGGATATTAAACCTATGCCTGAGGTACCATCCACAGTATAGCCCAAGGACCAGGATTCCTGGTCCATGGTAGGGGGAGAAGGGAACTAAAGTTAAAAAACTAAATAAATAAATAACATATTTCTTCTTCCTCTTTTCCTTCCTGTGTGCTGCCTGCCACCTTCACATCTTCCTGAAAAGTACAGAATTTGAAAAAAACCAACACAAAGAAAAGGCAAATACACACAGGAATTAAAATATGATTAAATACACAAATATCTTTAATGAAGTTAAAGACTCAATAAATTTAAAAACATACCGACACACACACACACACAAAACCAATAAATTCCAGTTACATGTAACTTGAAGAGAGATGACACTCTAAAATGGAAATAGCAATAACATCAGGGGGAAAAAAATCAAAAGTGAAAGGCATTAGAGAAAGATGTTTTGTACTTTTTAAAAAAATAATTCATCTAGAAGAACCACCTTTTAAGTACGTAAGCTATAACCTCAAAAACTGCTAGAAAGGCAAGGGGAAATGAACTGACATACTTAACAGATTAAGAAATTAAGTCTATTCATGCACATAAACATTCAGTTAAAAAAGAAAAGCTACAGAATGGGCTGACTGAAATTTGAATTGGATCTAAGATGCACGAAGCAGAATAAAGTATAAACAAACAAGATGATGTTAAGCTCTACAGCTCAGTAGTCTCTGCTGTGCTCGCCCACACTTCTGCAGCACTACTCCGAAATGAATGACCAAATGTTACAGCAAAACTGTGGGTGAGAACCACAGGTCATATGTCATCTGAAGAACATTTACAGGAAAACGAGAGAAAACGAAAGAATTTGATTTTATTTCCCACTTATTTTTCTTGCCAAGTTCCATATGAAGTTCTATTAGGATTTTGATTGAACTTTTATTAAAATAATGTATAGATTAATTTGGGGAAAACTCAAAATTTACAATACTGAGTATTTTAAAGAATTAGTTTCTAATTTTGTAACTTCTACATTTTTCTCTACTTCATTAATTTTTGCTTTTATATTTAATTCCTTCCTTCTTTGGGTTTATTTTATTTTTCTCTTCTATCCTGAATGCCTAGATTTAATAATTATTTTTAATCATTTTTTTAAGGATCATTTTAAAGGTATTCTGTTTTCTTAGAAGTGTCATTCTGGCCTTATACTTTAGATTTTTAAGACACACTACTTTCATTTCATTCATTTTTGAATGATTCACAATTGCAGATTTTCTCTCTCCCTCACCACAAAAACTACTTGTAACATGCTTTTGAAAACTGCAGCTTGGACAGCCACAGTGCTGCTGGTCTTGTCACTGCTGTGTACCTCACTGCCTCACAGGCCATTTGTATAGTTCCTGTGCTTTGCGTTCGAACAGTTCTCTGGGCCTAATTTCCAGATGAGTGTAACAAATAACTGCCTATCTTTTACCAGGAG
Source organism: Solenodon paradoxus (assembly GCA_004363575.1). Taxonomy (NCBI): domain Eukaryota; kingdom Metazoa; phylum Chordata; class Mammalia; order Eulipotyphla; family Solenodontidae; genus Solenodon; species Solenodon paradoxus. The sequence goes on from RJWH01000895.1 coordinate 150,798, forward strand.
AATTTATTCCATTCACATTTCTTGTCACTGATATGTTTAAACTCATTCTGCCATCTTATATTTGTCTTATTCTTTTTTCCTCTTCTACTGAGTTGGCATCTATTTGGGACCATTTGAAATGCCCTATTAATCTAGTGATATAGATGAAGTAAAATAAATGACTCATCTGCAGTCTTCTGCTGGTTATCCTTAAGAGATATATTATCTCCTAGCAACATAATAAATTAAATAGTATCTATAATTTTCTTTTCCCCCAAATAACAGACTTTTAGAAGACTTTTACTCCCCTTTCCCTTCTCTAATGTTCTAATAATCTGGAATTTTATTCCAAAATTATGTATGATATACTTATATGTTGAAATATACCTTTATTTGGTCATTCATACTGTTAATGAGTTCTCAAAATTATTTGTTCCTCTAGTATCTAAGAAATCTAATCCTCATTCCATTATTGGTAATTTTCTCCCGAAAAAATTTACAGGATCCTCATTTTTTTCTTTGTTGTTCTGATATAAAATATCTGTCTTTGTTCATTAAATCTAAATATTCTTATCATTCATCTCTGGTAAAATGTTCTTTTTAATAATTTCTAGGTGCACCCTGGTAGTGTAGCGGTTAAGTCAACTGCCTCTAAAGTGCATAGACCACATACCCCTGGGCTCAAGTCTGGGGTTTAGGAGGAAACAACCCGTGTAAACAACCTGTGTGAACAACTAAACAAAAAATAAAATGCTTCTTTCTCCTCTTCCTGTATACTCACCTTGATTTCTGCCTGTACCTTTCCTTTAAAATAAATAAATAAAAATATAAACAACGAAATAAAATAAATGCTTCCTTCTTTCTCCACCTGGCCTGCCTGTCTGCCTACTTACCTTCCTTCCTGCTTATACCTTTCTTTTTAAAAAAAAGGGGGGGTGGGGGGTGGGGTTATAACTGATATTCAATTTCTAATTCAATTATATATTGTACCATCTTTCTATGTTGAGATACATACATATATGTATAAATCTATTTCATTCACTTGAAAGCCTGCAAGGCATTCCAGAATATGCACAGTAAACAACTTCTTAGTTCAGTATCTTGCTGCTGAACACTTAGGTGTCTCCTAAGTTTTGCTATTACAAAAGTACATTACTCTGAATATTTGGATGATTAGTATCCAATAATAGAAATACTCACATCTTAATTTTGCTAAGTATTGCTGAATTTTCCCTTACATTCCAGGTCAACAAGATAGTATCAATCGTAGCCAAATGTAAATAAACTAGGTTTTTTATTCTTGGAAACTTAATCTCTAGTTACTGGGAATTAGGGAAATACTAAATAGTGGTTTTTTTTATTTATACACACATCACTTCTATGTTGTCATAAATATGCTGAATGTTAGCAAATGCATCAGACAGTAAGACACAGTTCTACAAAAATGAGTGGAGTGCAGTGCTGCTAATATGTATTTATCCACACCTGAAGGATTCTTTGAAAGGGGGAGGGGAAAGGTAGAGCACCAGAGTGGTAAGAACACTTTACAGATGGAAGACAAGGATGTCAGACCTCCTGGAGTGCCCTTGTGGCTCAGGCGCTAAGATGGCTAGGGTGTGGGCTATGTAAAGCACAAGACGCAGGTTCATGGTTTAGGGCTGGACGGGCAGGTGTGGGGGGTACGCACTCAGTAAGACTGTCAACCACAGCCCGTGCTCAGTAACAAAGTTGTTCAGGCTATGGTAATAACAGACAATAAAGTTGTGGTATTTTTCAGGTAAAAGGTAAAGGTAAGGTGACTTCCTGGATTCAGTAGAACTGTCAACCATAGAACCTACACATGGTCTCTCCAAGTGGCCTGGTCTTCTCAGTGTGGCAACTGAATTTCAAGCAGGAATATCCTGAGAGCTAACATTCCAGGAGAACCAGCTGGAAAAAGCTCACAGTCTTTTATGATCTGACCTTGGGAGATACAAAACATTACCTCCATCATACTGCATTGGTCACAACCCCACCCAGACCCAAGGACAGAAGACATGGTCCCCCACCTGTCAATGTGAAAAATGTCAAATTTGGGGACCACATTTTAAAATCACCGCAGATTCTTTCCAGTCACCCAACATGCCAAAAAAAAAAACAACTGGCAGCCTTGCTATTTAGATGTATTCCCCTGGTAAGTTTAAGGCCACAAACCTTTGTGGAGCAACTGCAACAAACAAGACATATGAAGGCCAGAAAAATGATGAAGACCTATGCTCTAAACATTAAGGAACTTACCACTGAGCATTCAACATGCATCAGCTGTGTGCTGTATATAAGCCAGGGTGAAAAGCTGAAAAGGGCAGAACGATGTATTCAAAAATCCAACTGCAGGATGCACCCTTGTGGCTAAGTGCAGACTATGAAGCCCAAGGACCGGGGTTCAAGATGGGGAGGTGGGCGGGGGTGTTGGTAAAAAATAAAAAAACAATCTAATTGCGGTACTTTGAAAAAACAGTTTCAATTGCTGGTTCTAAATCTTTTACAAAGAAGTGCCAATTTTATAAAATCCTATTTAATTTGAAAACTCTTTAAAGCATAATTATACTTTCTGTATCTTTTCAATGATTCTGAACCTTGTACTGCATGAATCTTAAAAGATAGTTCCCAGTATACCCTCTGACACGAAAACATTCTATAAGAACATAATGACTCAGACCAGGATGTGATAAGAACTAGGTCTCCAAGTCACCTTACCTTTCACCTGAAACAAATCACTATTGCCTAATAGTGAACATTACACACACATACAAACACACACACACATATATACCACATTTTACAAAAAACTGGCCTGGGCATGCCCTGGTATAATAGTGGTTTGGTCCACCACCTCTGGCTGAGCAGTCCATAGACATCCCAAGGACCAGGGTTCAATGTCCTGGGGCCAAGGGTGCGGGGGGCAGGGAACGAGTATGTAAATAAAAAAATAAAATGCTTTCTCCTCCTCTCTCTTCCTACCTGCTTGCCTACCCATCTTTATTCCTGCCTACACCTTGCCTTCAAAAAAAAAAAAAAAAAAAAAAAAACTTGCCTGTTTTCTTCAAAAATGTCAAGATCAAAAACCTCACCAGATTGAAGAACTGGTCCATATAAAGGATACATGACAATAAAACATAATGTGTGAGCCCTGATTTTATTCGACTAAGGAAAAAATATATAGTTATGAAACCACTGCCCCCATCCGAGTGCAGTCCACGTAACCCTAAGGACCAGGGTTCGTCTCCAGAGGCTGAAGGAATAACCAGATGAACAACTAAATGAAATTAAAATGCTTGTCTCCTCTCTCTTCCTGCCTGCTGCCTGCTCACCTTCATTCCTTCCTGCACAAAAGAAACAAAACCTTTTGGGAAATAAAATCTGAATGAGATAAGTTTTGTGTAAATATTAGATTTCTTGACTTATTTACTATACTGTGGTTATAGAAAGGAATTTCACGTTTAGAAAAAACAGGCTGAAATCTTCAACTCACTCTCAAATGGCTCAAGAAAAAAAACTGTGTGAATATGTTTTATACATACATACAAAAAGAATGATAGTCAATAGAGCAAAGCGCTCATTGCTGAATCCAGGTAAAGGGTATATGGGCATTCCACGTATATTTGTGGTACTTGCCGTAACTCTGAATGAGGCCATGCCATTCAGAAAGACATACTGAAATATTTACAGATTAAATTTAAGATTTCTCTGACGGGGGGCCCTTGTGGAGTGGTGGTTAGCTCCACTACCTCTGGCCTGGAGGCTGTCCACAAGCATCCCAAGGACCCAGATTTGCAGCCTGGGACCGGGGGAGTGAACAAGATGAATAACTAAATAAAAATGTTTCTTCCTCCTCTCTCTTCCTGCCTGCCTGCCTCGGCTTGCCTTCATTCCTGTCTTACCTTTAAAAAAAAAAGATTTCTCTGATGAGCTAGAAAATAATGGGGCAAGTGAATAAGGGTCTAGAGGAATCACAACTGGTCAGGTATTGACAACCATTCAAGAAGAATAACGGAAACACCAGGTTTATTATACTATTCTCTACATTTGGATGTGTGAAATTACCTGTCATAAGTTTTAAAGGAGTTCTTAATGAAGAGTTTTTTATATGGAGAAACTAAGATTCAGGAAAATTAGGTGGTATTCAACATCCAGGACTCCGTTTTAAAATCTTTTTTTTTTTGTAAGGAAAAGTGCAGGCAGGAATAAAGGCGAGTAGGCAGTCAAGCAGGAAGAGAGAGGTGGAAGAAACACTATATTTCCATTTAGTTGTTCACACTGGCTGCTCCCCCCTACCATCCAGGACTCGAACCCAGAGGTATGTGGTCTGCATCCTTCAGAAGCAATTCACCTAACCACTAGCCCACCAGGGCGCACAGAAATCTAATATGACACATTTATCCTCCCTTAAAATTTCTTCATAGAGCATGAACTATTCAAGCAATTTTATTTGTTCTTCCCACCTGAAGTTTTAGTCAATACTAATAGAAATACACTAGATAGTTCTAACTGCAATGTATCTAATATATCTAGTGATATTTAAGAGTAAAATCAAGAAATAATGGATGAGGCACACTCCATTACTAGTGGAGTAATGGTTAGGTCAGTGGCCCCTGGGTTCCAGTCCTGGGAGGTAAGTGGGTAGTGAAAGTTAAAAATTTGAAAATGTTCTTACTCCTCTCATCCTGCCTGCCTATACCTTTCCTTTAAAAAGAGAAAAGAAACAAACAGAGTGGATGAAAATGGGTAAAAGAAGAGAGAAGCAATCCACTCGAAGAGATAATTTACAAATAAATGACTAAGGAGGTAGAAAACCAAATGACATTTATTAAGCAATTTTTATGAGTTATTCCTTATGTCATTTAATCCTCATATCAAGACTGCAATTTTCCCCTTAATTTGTGTTTTTATTGAAGTAAATGTGTAACACAAAATGAGGAGATCCTTTTCTTTCTTTTCTTCTTTTAAAGGAAAGGTGCAGGCAGGAATGGAGGCAAGCAGAAAGGTAGGGAGGCAAGAAGACAGGAGGAGGAAGAAGCATTGAGTTATTTTTTATTTAGTTTTCATCTAGGTTATTCTTCCTGGCCCTGGGTCTTGAACCCAGGGTCCTTGGGATGTATGTGGACTAAGCCTGGTAACTTCACTAAGCCAAGAGGACACACACTATTTCAGAGACAAGAAAATGAAGAGTGAGAAGAGATTTTCTCAAGGCAAAGCAGACCACAAACTGAACTTAGAGCTTTCTCTAACATGTAAGACTGCCAACATGTAATCTGACTGAGTCTCAAATTTGGTTTCTGAGTCAATACCAAGAGCCTAATTAATTTGGAAAAAAAATGATTTTCTACCTACATAAGCCTAAAATAAACAGCACCAAGATGCATGTGCCAGGTCCCAGATCAGGATGTCCTAAGACATGCCAAAGTAATACAGGCATGTAGACACCTCCATCGAGAGTCAGCAGAATCCCCTAATAATCTTTACACCTGGTTACCTTTGCAGCAACAACTTTAGAAGCCAAACGAATCCAAAGTAAATGAATATAAATGAGACATTTTATCTTTCTTAAGCTTAGGTTGTAAATGGTGAATAGAATTCAAATAATTTTGTGATTATTATAATACATCAAATTTATATTTTGGTTAAAGCACACTGAATTTATAAATTTTGGTTTATAGTAAGACTAAATTCTAAATTCACAGAGCTTGACTACATAATACAATGAATTTAAAGATTTTGGTTACAGGTGATTTGCTTATAATTGCTTAGTATGTACATCATTTTAAAAAGCAGTATTTTGGTCTCATACACAAGGAACTCAGAAGTTCTCAACATATAATTTGTAAACATTAGAGAACCCACATCATAATGAACTTTTCAACATAAAAATAGGAAAAGAAAAATATTATTATAAAAGAAAATTTAACAGGAGTTTAACTTGTAAGTCACCTGCCTGGTTAAACCAATATGGAGGAAATAATTCCTAAGAAGGCAAAGAAAAATCCTGTGCTCACAACAGCCTCTCTTACCTCATTACCAAAACACTTCAAAAGTTTCAGGATCCCTAAGACTATGTAGTATTACAGATGACAGGATCAAACTGAAACATCACAGGATCGAACTAAAATATAGACATACATATGGTTCTACTCACATTACACATTTTCTATGACAAAATGACTTTCAAATTAAAGTATTTACAGTCAACATATGCCTTCATAAAATTTAAATCACTTTATGATTGTGTTTATTGTTTTAAAAAATCAAAGGGGCTAAAATACATCAAAGCTACAATTAGAAATAAAAAAACATACACGAGAGGGTAAACTATAAAAAAGCATTGAGAGTTTGCTACCTACAGGAATTCTCCATATTTAAATATCACTTGGCACTTTTTACTGGCAAACTTTTTCTTTGTTTTAAGACACATTTTTACTTGTTAATTTTGGTTCTTCCCCCTGGCACAGGATTGAGAACTGGTCTTTGGGTTTCATATGGTACGCGTCCCAGCAATCTGCTTAATGCCTGCGCTAACGGGGTGCTCTCAAACTTTCTACTTCATACAATATACATATAGAATAAAAATGGGGGGGGTTGTTCCTTTTTTAAAAAAAAGGAAAGGCTCAGGCAAGAATGAAGGTAAGTAGGCAGGCAGACAGGAAGAGAAGAGGAAGAAGCGTTTCATTTTATTTTTTATTTAGTTGTTCACACTGGTTGCTTCCCCCCAGGCCCGGTACTCAAACCCAGGGGTATGTGGCTTGCTCCTTCGGAAGTGAATGACCTAACCAATACTCCATCAGGGTATGCCATTGTTTGTTTTTTAAAGGAAAAACAGAAAGGAATGAAGGTGAGCAGAGGCAGGCGGCAAGAAGAGAGGAGGAAGAAATATTTATTTTATTTGATTGTTTATCTTGGTTGTTTCCACCCCCAACTCACTACCCCAGGTACTTGGGATGCATGTGGACTGCACCCAGCCAATATTCCACCAGGGCATGCCTTAGAAGTTTCTTAAATGTAGGCATAAGCCATTATTTTAACAGAGCTTTTTATCCCAGAGATGTAACATATAAGCAAAAAAAAGGAATATGATTTTATAAAAATTAAAGTTTTATTCAGAAGAAGTCACGGGAAAAGTTAACAGAGACAGGACAGATTTGGAAAAGATATTTGCAGAAACACTAGGACACAGGCACCCTCATAGCAGCGGGAAGGTAGACTGGGAAGCCACTCTGGAGAAACGGTTACAGCCAGTGAAGTTAAATAACACAATTTTGCACCTGTGTCTTATTATTCTCACCCATTGGTATATAAACTCTGCAAAATTATCAGACACACTCATACAGCTTATCAGATGTTCGCCGCGATAGCACTTTGACTGAGGAAATCACAGGCCATGTGGTAGACAACACTGAGGAGCACACAGATCAAGAATGATGGCTATGCAGAAATTACAAGCTACATCCAGTTGTTTTAGAGGGAAAAACTGCCCGTGAAGTATAAATATCCTCATTTTCGTACCCCTAAACCACCATCAAAATGGGAGATAGCAAAACAATGCCCCGTCTGTTAAAGTCTACTTGCAAAGACTTCTTTTATTTCAACATTTTGACTAATTAGTAAACATGATGTAACCTAAAAAAAAAATATGTATACTAATACCAAGCATCACCCCCAAAATTAGTCCAATCTAAACTAAAGAGGGAGAAAATAAATGGAAAAGCAAAAAGCTACAGGTAATAAAAAGTTTTTTCCCCTCACATGGAAAACCAAAGACTTAAAACATTTTTTATTAATCCAAGAAAAAGACAATTAACTTACTAGCATGCTTGTCTGCAAGCATTATTAGCGTGTTGGAAATATCTCGTCGTCTATAAAAGCACACTACTTTTGCTTCCACGTTGCCAGTTGCAGTCTAAGAAATAAGAAAAATAAAAGTCATCTGTACTGAATATTAGATTCAAATAGTTTATAAAACAAAACTAGATACAGCACAATTATAAAGATCACTCTCATTTACACTGTGCCAACCACAACTACAGGATAATCAGTGAGCTAAAAAATTCAAATAAGGCTGAGCAACATTTGTTCAGGTTCCAAGCGAGCCTGAAATGTCAAACATAAAATAACTCACTGGCATCAATTAAACTACAGTGATCAAACCGTTTTAATGACTAAAGCCAGACAAGTTAAATCCGATTTGCCTGAAGAAACTAATTCCCAAAATTTTCAAAGCCACAATATTAACTTATTTAAGAGTTAAACATACCTCCTCCAAACCCAGTTGCAGAAGCACGGACTAAGAGTAGTAACGTCCAGCCCTCGCCTACACACCCCCGCGTCTGACTGATGGAGAAACTCAGTAGGAGGCAAGCAGCCATCACACAGAATGGGTCAGACAACTTGGAAAAAGCATTCTCCAGCCCAAGGGAGCCTATGAATCCGTAATCGTCAATATTCTTAGAAGTACTTAGTTTACTTTCACATGTGAAAGTATTAAAAACCCTGAGTTATGAACACTGATGCTCTTATTTCTTTTTTACTACAGTCTAGAATACAATCAATATTCAGTTAGGTTGTAATTTACTGCAGCTGGGGTCCAGACGCCTACTCTCCTATTCTTTATGAATGCTGAGAGCTTTCCAGAAGGTCAATCATCCATTACAAAGTTCTGTGTAAAAAAACATAGATTACAATAAAATGCTGTTGTTATTTCCAATTTCAAATGATTTGAGAACCAATTTTCAAAATTTCTCTAGGCTTACAAATATATACATATATATTCAAATATAAAGAAATAAGAATATATACATGCTGCAGTAAATGTGTCAGTTTTATTAAGTTCAGCGGCAGTATTTTAGAGTGAAAAATAGTCTTATAGAAATATTGCCCCTTCAAATTGAAATCATATTAAATCCTAACTAAAGTGCTTCTATATTTCATAATCTGGTGATCAAATACATCCTCCAGAAGTAATGATCCAGCAACCTGCTAAATGAACAGGCCAATATTTCCATGTAAATAAAATCTATCAATGACTTCAAGTATAAGCTCTTTATCATTTTTGTCTTCTTGAGACAAAAGCATGTTAAAAATACAAAGCAAGAGCTTCGGGGCATATTTTTTTTTCTGCCTCACTAGTGAGTTCCTCCAACAGGATATTCTAGAAAGCTAATTAAATTCTTACTTAAACCTGCTTGAGGTGGAGGGACATGGTTCAAGAAAGCTATTCTCCTCTGAACCACACACACACTTAGTAGCTGTCGTTTTTAAACTACTGTGTTCCTCTTCCGCTCCACAGTACTCACCACACAGACAGACCCCCGTCAGCATTCTTCCAAAGCTAAACTATTCAGACGATCTGAGACCCAGCCCACAAATGTTACTAGTATGTAATGCAATGAATGTGCGTATAGATTGAGGATAAGTGTATTTGAGCATCTGAAAGTTAATTTTATACTTACTGAGTCTTGTAACAAAAATAGGGGTAGTTGGTGCACCCTTGTGACTCAGGCAGCTGTAGCACCGCTAAAGTGCAGACCATGTGAAGCCCAAGGACCCAGATTTAACATCCAGGGTGAGGGGTTTTAAAAAAAAAACATATAAGCTTGTATTTTTACAAAACTTTTCAAATTAATTTTTCCACTTTTTTTTTTTTTTTTTTAGCAAAAGGAGTCTGAGATAGCAAAAATGTCTTAAAAACCCTTCACCACAAATAGCGAAGCAATGTTCTAAAGATCTGGGTCAAATTATTTGGTACAAATAATATCGAATTATTCTTTCTACTCAAATTTCTTTCGAGCCCTTCCTGTGTGCCAAGCACAAGCCAAGCACTATGGAGTCATGGTGCCCACTTTCAAGGGGCCTCCACTCCAGTATGGGTGCCAGTTCGAACGTCGTGTTCTCTCCAGCCTTCCAAAGCCCCTCACCTAGTTCAAAATCTTCACTGGTTCCCCACAACTAGAGCGTAAAGGTAAAACAATGCTGACAATATTCCCTGCCCTATTTTCCTTTTCTCCATCCTTTCCCCTCCTAACAACATATCTCACGAGTGGAGGCAAGCAGTGCAACCGGTAGGGGAAAGGGCAGGAAATACTGCAAAGAAGGAACTGGTTGGGGGCCCTTCCCTGGCTAGGGAAGGAGGAAAAGAATCCAACAGGGAAGGCCTGGGGGACTGAATATTCTAGGAATAATGAAGGACTGGTGCACCCCAATGGAGTAAAGGTTGGGCACAGGTTACATACATTCCAAGGTTCCAGGTTGGTGTCCCAGGGCCAGTGGAACAACCAAGATGAACAACTATACAAAAGAAATAAAGTGCTCCTTCCTCCTGTCTCTTCCTGCCTGCCTGCCTCTGCTCACGCATTCTTGCCTGCAATTTTCCTTAAAGAAAAAGAAGAAAAAAGAAGAACCTGAGCAAATTACCCACAGGTAGGAAAAGTGGGGGCATATATAAAGAGAAACCTACAATGAACATCATTTTCTCTCCTGTGTTCTTTTCTATATTTAGGTTGTGGCCTCTTAAATCTTTATACTGTTTACTAAAATATCCTCTGGCAATAAGGAGCTTTTCTAAAGCTTTAAAATCATTTTAGTCAACTTCGTACGCCTTTTTCTATCCCAGACTTAGAATGCCATTATTTAAAAAAAAAAAAAAGTACTCCCCATTTCAGACAATTCAGTTTCTCCCAACTAAAGAACAAGTGGAAAGGAACTTCCCTTTCCCAATGTTTGTTCTTATTCCAGCAGATCCCAAGTGGCAGTGGGGTCTTGAGTTCCATAAAAGAGCACTGAGGGATTCTCCTAAGGAGAATTAAATTGAATCTCAGAGCAAATTACACAACTAATAAAATATACAGATTATGACAATGCATAAATTATTCAACATCTACACAATAACACACTAATTTATCCACAAGGAGACTTTCTGAAACTTCCGAAGCACGCCCTCATATCATGTGAAGAAAGCCTTTTCTCAACATAGATGCAGACTCAACCTTCAGAAGCAAGAGCAACACTCCATTAAGACAGTGACTACCCAAAATTTACCAAAAAGTCTTTTGTTTTAACCTAATTGTCCTCCTCCACATGATCATCAATACCATGAGTACGTTAGGGAAAAGGAAAAGAGGAAATGTAAGATAAAAATGTTGAACTGTGCTCATCAACTGTTTAGTTTTACACCCAAAAGTTCCCCCAAACTTTTAGGGAAAAGTTAAAACAAAGATCTATTTCTGTAATTAAAAAGAAATACTGTTGTCAGCTTTCAAACTGAATAAGCTACATTCAAATAGGAATTTTTTTTTAAATCAGGGACTATAATAGAGTGAATTTTCTATGGAAATAGTATTCACAACTTATCCTAGAAATTTTATTTCAAAAACACATTTCATTTAGAGATAATTAATGAAATAGAACTCTGTCCCTTCCCCTGGCTTATCAATTAAAATATATGAAATATGACATGTTCTTACATTCCTTGTTTGGATTTTCCAATCACATTAACTTTTCCCACTTGTCAATTTCATCTCTGATCTTCTCAGGTCCTTTATCTAGAACACTCTGGTGGCCTCTGTCCCACATCTAGCTCTTGATCATTCACTAGGCCTCAACTTCAATGATCCTTAAAGTCCTTTTCTTCCCTATCCAAAGTTAGTGACGTCTGTTATTTTCTATAACCAGGCTCTTGCTTTTTTTCCTTCTTAGACATTAACACAATGTATTACTAGTTTCTTTATGTCTGTTAACTTATCTTTATGACCATTGTGTTCGCTGTGCATCTCTGAGTTTAGCATTGTGCCTCATATGCAGCAGGTGCTCAATAAACATTTAATAAATAATTTAAAATGAGTTATCGTTTTTCATCCTGACATAAATATTAAGAACTTCACAAGATAATCTCAGTTCTCATTTACTAATACTCCAGCCAGTTGATTCTCTGAAATTACAGAGAGTCCAGTTTGATTTCCCTCATCCCCAGACTCCAAAAGGCCATTATTATATTAATAACTCTTTACTGAAAGCAGGTAAGGGCAGAGAGAAGTGGGGAAGGTGGGGGAGTAGGAGAGATGCAATTGCTTTTGAAGTGAATAGCTGTCGAACTATCCCAGTGCAAGTTGGAAGTGTAACTCAGTCATTTAACCAGTGTGGCCTCATGACAGAAATTCATGACGTATCTACCTTAAAGGTTTTTAAAGTTACTGTGATGCTCAAAAGAGATAGCAAAAGAGACTCCCCAGATTACATGCTTCCAGAACACCATGTTCTGATATTTGTAAATTTAGTCAAATTGTAATCTTCCTTCACCTTATGGGATTATTTGATTAATGTCTATCTCCCCTACCAGACTAATTGTTGCTCACCCTTGAATTCCTGAAAGTACGTAGCTAAAAAAAGCTGACAGGTAGTAGGTTCTCAGAAATGGCTATAAAATGAATGAATTAAAGTGCTTTGCAAACAATAAAGTTATGTACAAATATTAACATCAGACATTTGAGGAATTCATTAATTCAACAAATATTTACTGATTGCCTTAACTACATACCAGTCATTACTCTAAGGTACCTGGAATGTATTAGTGAATGGTAAAGATTACATATGTACATACGTTACTATATATATAGTTTGGGAAAACAGGTAAATGGAAATAAACACAATAATTAAGTATATGTGAAGGTGAAAAATGACATGGAAAAAAGAGCAAGGGACAGGAGACTGGACACAAGCAGCCAGTTCTAAAGTGGGTAAGTCTGCATGTGAGAATAAGCCAAAAGTGTACTGTGCTTGGAGCCAAATGAGCAAAGAAAGAGAATACAGGTCCCATGGGCCAATATTTCTCTTTGAATCCTAATTAACTCTCTAAATAAAATGATCTAGTCAACAGTTTTTATAGAGTTGCCTACAGTCTTGGAACTTACAATAACATAAAAGAGAGGCAGGGCAGAATGACAACCCAATAGTCCCACCCACAGACAGATCTCATCCTGAGATGATTCTTTTCATTTGGTGGTGGTCTCAAATACTACAGAATGCTTTAAATGCAAAGTCCCTGGGATATCCCTAGAAGCAAACCGAGATCTCAAGGCTCCTAAGCCAGGAATGCCACAAGCCAGACCTGGTTTCCTGAGACTCACAACTGGACCAATCTCGAGCTGGTATTTTAAGGTATTACACCTCAGCAGCTCCAAAGATTCTCATACGCTACACAAATAACCCTCAAAGTAGTCTGGAGGAAACCAGAGCATCATTAGAAATCTATGGTCCATGGAGCTTATGACTGTTTTCAAATGGCTCTATCATAAAAGCTCATTAACACGGTCACAATGCTTCTATGTCATGAACACCTGTGATCAGGGACAAACCTTAATGTACAAGTTTTATTTACTTGACACTAAGGCACAAAGTCACTCTATATCTTTCCAAAACTGTATTTTTGTTTTTAGCCCCGTCCCAGATCGCAAACTCGGAGGCCCATATCCTTTACATGGCCTGTACCTTCACTGCCTCAATCACAGGGATGCACCGAAAATTGTCTTCTTATTAGCTCACCTAGTCCAGAATGGTACAAATTGCCCTCAATACTGCATTTCTTAGCCTCCTCCTTCTAAAACTTAAATTATTTCATTAAAAAGAGAAATACAAGTTTTGATTACATAAAAAGGACTGAGTTACACGAGTGACCTGCTCTGAGGCGCTCTAAAGCAATTCAAAGAAGTCCACAGATGTTAAATATTCAGTAACATTAGTAACATTTACTACTGGAGGTAATTATAAAAAAGCAAAAAAAACCTTCAGAATCCTCTATGACTCTCTAAAATGAAATATCTCACTTCAAAGAGTCTGTGACTAGAAAGTAAAATCATCTCTTATGTCCTCTACCCAATTACCCTTCAACAGAAAACAAATATATTTTTAATATTAGAATCAAGAACACTCAGCTTATACCTTGTTGAGTTCTTCTATCCTTCTGATTAGGTATGGGTTGCTGGAGGAATTCTCAAAGTAGACATAATCTGTAATTAAAGGAAGTAAAGAGTTTAATCTTTTCAAGAGAAAGTTCACATTTGCCAATTTATGACTTTCTATATTAGACAATTCACATTCAAAATGAGGCGTGTAATGCATTCCCTGGTAAAAGCAAACTCAGTAATGCTATTTTAACATATGCTTTCGTGTGCCTACATAGGCCCTGATTTCCCTGGCATTTTCACTTCAACTGATGTTTTATCAAGCTCTCCTAGACTTTTGTCCCATTTATTTAACAATAAACAAAAAGGTAACTCGGCTCATCACTGAGTAGTCAGGCCTGACTAAACATGTGTCTTTCATACTATAACTGCTTCCACATCTTTTCCCTCCAATCCAATTTGCCCTGGAGTATGCTTCTCACATAAAACTATTGACCTAAGACAAATTCAGAGCATCTTGAAAGGCTTAGCAGCCCAAAGTACATTTCAATCACCAACCTGGAGAGGGGGGTTAGATAATCAGGTGAGCAGAGCAGGAAAGAGGAAGCCCACAAACTTTTCCAAAGCTCTGCCCAGAAAGTTGAGGGAGAAATGAAAGGAGTGGTCTTTGGAGGTGATATCACTATCTTTTTATACTCTTATCACATTTAATCCAGACCTATTTACTGCCTTATATTATTAAGGCTGCACTGCAATCATTCACAAAAAGGATGACATTTTTCATGTAAGAGGTTCACTGGAAACTTCCCACTGTGTGTTTATTTGAGAGGCTGGACTGCATTGTTATTTATCTTAGCGGCTCTTCCCGTCTCTCTCTCCTGCAAAGTGGCCTCATTTAGCCAGGCCATTCCCACCACTATTCATCAGGAGCTCAGCTAATGAGCAGAGAAGGAAGAGCAAGTCTCACACACAAACACGCCACTTATCTGAATTATTATTTTACCAGGAAAGAGGGAGGAGGGCGTCGTGAGTAGGGAGAAAGTTTGTTTGACCTTATTTCTCTCTTCTGCAGAAGGCCAAGGAGGAGGCAGACAGCAAGAGCAAATGTCTAGGCAGAGCTCAACTCCCCACCTCTGGCTGCGTTGTCCTGGCCCCACTAAGACCCATTCTTAGGGGGGCTGGACAAGAAAAGGAAAGGGGAGCGAGGCAGGAAAGGTGCAGGGCCCTGTCCCCGAAAACAGGCCTGTCCAGCTGCGCCCCTAGCAGGGCCCCCATCGCTCCCACCCCCACCCCACCCTCCCACTCCAGGGGAGGCGTGGAGGGGTGTCTCCCCATCCTCTCCAGCCCCCACAGCCTAGAAACCACGCAAGGAAAGACCACTCTATTAGGGGGCTCGACGGCCCCTACCCCCTTGGGGGTTTCATAGAAAGGAGTCTGATAATTCATACCCCCAAGTACAGGCCTGGCACTAGAAACCTGGGCGGAACCTGGGGGTGTAGGTGGCCGTGGCCCCGGCCCCGGAGGGCCACGGTGGGGGGAGGGGAGGGTGACGGGAGTGGGGAGTCCCCCCACCTCGGCGGACCCGGCGCCCCCCGCCCCCTGCGGGCTCAGCACGGGTACCCGGGGCTCCCAGCGGTTAGGGTGAGCTCGCCCCGACCCCCCACTCCCGCAGCCCGCTCCCAGACGGGCCGGGTCGGGCCGAGCCTTCCTACCTCCGACCCGGTACATGTTGGCCGCCATGTCCGCCCGCCCGCCCGCGGAGCCCGAGTCGAGCCCCGCCCGCAGCCGCCGCCTCAGCCTCGGCAGCCGCCGCTGCCGCCGCCGCTGCCGCCGCCGCCGCCGCCGCCGCCGCCTCGCCACGGGGGGGAGGGGAGGAGGGAGGGAACCAGGGGAGGGGGAAGTGAAGGGGAGGGGACGCCGCGGGGTGGGGGCAGGTGCCGCCCCCAGCGTCCGGCCCGGAGGCTGCGTGGGCCGCGCGCTGGGAGGCCGGAGCGCGGCGGAGCCCGGCAGGGGATTGGGGAGGGGGTGCTGGGGGGTCTGGCTAGAGGTGGAGGCTCCTAGGGCAAGGGTCTTGGCCAGAGCAGAGGCCTGCACACGGAAATGCGGACCTGGGCTGCTAGAGAACTGGAGTGGGGGCAGGCACTCAGCGTACCGTCACCTGCCCACCCGAGACAGGTCTTCCTTCCCAGCTGCTGTCGTCCCTGGGGAGCCCCAGTGTAGGTGACCTCGAGCATTTGAGTGCTCGTTTCGGTACAAACACTTGGATGCAAATAAGTGCACGCAGCCGGGCGCCTTCCTCGCGAAGTTACGGCCGCGACAAACCCGCAGGCCCTGGGGCGGAAAAAGACCCCGGTTACTTCAAACTTCCTCAGGGAAAGACCCAGCTGGAGACAAGGCAAGAAAGTCTGACCCCCAAGTCCACCGTAACAGCACTGGTGCATCTATCAGGGTTCACTTGCAAATTGGGCTGAACGGAACTCACCCCCACGCACACCTGGGGGCCCCATACACAATCGGCCCTTCCCAGCGGGGGAAAAACACAGCAGGGCTGGGACAAGGGAGGGGTCACCTTTGTCCTTAGGGTAAGAGGGTCCTATGTCATCACCAACCCACCCCCCGAAGGAGTTACAGCGTCAATCGGCTTGCTATTGAAGAGCAGTTAATTGATGATGCACCTAAAGATTTTAAATACATTACTATTTTCTTATGTAATTCTCTAGACAGTCCCTGTTTTCACAGCTTTCAAACCCTCATAGAAACAAAAAAAGGATTAAAGAGTAGCTGGCCATTCCCCAAATGAACACAACTTTCTTTAGAGAACCAATCCTTTCCAAACTACTCCCAGACAATGTTGTATAATAAACATGAAAATGGTCTCTTACTGTTGTGGATTGCTTGGAGTTTCTGGTGACTTACAACTATGTGTTAGTGACCCTGGTTTGAGGCCTGCACAGGGATGGGAGGTATCTCCAGAAAAGAAAACTGTGTTTTGTTTGGTGATGACATCCTTATGATCTGTTACACAAATTATTGATTAAAAAAATGTTTTTCTAAATAGCTAAGGCAAAGTGAAAAATAAAAAAGCACCATTGCCTGACTTCCTTTGTTTGATGGGGACCTCAATTTCCTCATCTATACAGCGAGAGCACTAATCTGATTTCACAGGGGGAATGAGGACCAGTTCTGATGTCAGAAAATACCTTGTAAACCAAAGTGCATAAAGCATTTGCAATAACAGGTACTTGTTTATTTTTTTTTTAACTCTAGAAAGGTTCAGATTCCCAAGGCGTTTATGCAATGAGGTTCTTGATTCAGAGCAAAAAACAAGTGTTTTGTTATGCGCACTGCTTAGTTGTTTATCATAATCCTTTTGCTAGAGAGACCACCCAAAATATATTGTGACATCTCTGACATCACTCTCTCCATTACTGAGCTGACACATAAAATAGATTGAATAATTCACCTGGAGTCCTACAATAAACTGGCAATACTATTGAGTTTATAATTCAGCACATTCCTCTGGTCTAGAATTCTGTAAACCAGGAAGCCTTTCTCCCAGTGGCAAAGCCACCTGAAAACCATAAACTGCCAAGGAATGGATCACAAGCTTGAAGGTATTTTTCCATTAATTTTTAATAAGTGAGCAGTTTCTCCCTTCAGAGTATTTGTTTCTGTTAATCTCTTCTCTTCCATCTCATGTCTCCAGCTTTGTGCTCCTTACCAGCTGTTTGTGACAGTATAAACTACAGTAAATGGACAAAAGTTACCAACAAAGGTTCCTTTGGTGTCTACAGCCACATGCCCCCCTTAATAATCTTATCCAGAACTACCCTCATGAGAGGCCTCAGAAACTTGTGGGGTGTGGGTGGAGGGTGGGGAAAAGCAGGAGGTGATGATAGTAGCAGAACTCAGGGCCTTCTTCTGTGTATTTAGCCTCTTACACCTTAGCTCCTGGGCCAGTGTCTTCTACATAGTAAGTGCACCAGATCTGAAAGAATAAATACCAATGAATGATGGGCTCAAGATAGAGAACGGAAGCTGCAAGGACTTTGTCTATGAAACTTGATTATCTCCTAATATCAAAGAGGTATGCTCTGGAGGGAGTGCAGCAAATGTGTGTAGGTTGCAGTAAAAAACAAAAAAAACTCAATCTGCCAAAGAAGGGTGGCAAAAACTGTGCTTTCAAAGAAAGCAATGACATCTCTCACTCCTTCGCAAGATGGTTCAGATCACAAACTTATCAGCCCAAACTTCACTCCTACTTTGACTGTTTAGCTATATAAACTTTGAGGAACTTAACTCTTCTAGGCCTCAAATTCTACAAAATGGGACTTATAATTAACACTTTTGGCAAAAGCTTGTGCTAAAAGTTAAATATATAAAGTGATTGGCACATGTTAAGAGCGTCAACTTAGTAGGTCCTTTCTCTCTATTCTAGCCATACTCATTACTAAGGAAGAGATTATCTTTCAGACCATGCCAGAAATCCCAGGGGGAATCCAGTCCTCCCATGGATAAAATTTCTTGACCAGGCTGCTGTGATTAAATAATCATGATAAGGAATTGCCTGAAGGCCCAGGTCATTCCCTGCATGTCAGTCTCCAGAGTCCTACCATTTAGATGAAGAAACATGGATGTTGCAAGAAAGCTATAGACCAGAGTTTGTTTTTGTCTCAATTTCAGGATGGAGTTTTTAATATGCGCAAAACAAAATAATATGGAGCCAGCCACAGAGTCTAGAACTTTGTGATATTGAACTTAGGAAAGAAACCTAGGGGTTTAAAATGTAATTAATATGATATCAGAGGCCAGGTTCTGGATAAAGAACTATATCTCGTGTTTTCTTATTACTTGTTTTTCTCTTTGTTTTTTTCTTTTATTAACTTATTTTGTTATTTAGTGACATTCTTTTGGGAAAAAAACCAATCTGACTTGATGATTTTAAGGTTTTGGGTTTTGGTGCACCCTGGTAGAGTAGCGGTTTGGTCAGCTGCCTTCAGCTTAGAGCACAGCCCACATACATCCCAGGGACCTGGTTCAAGATAGGGGTCCGGGGGGTTAACACCAAGATGAACAACTAAATAAAGTAAAGCTTCTTCCTCCTCTATCTTTCTGCCTGCCTTCCTACTCACCTTCACTCCTGCCTGTGCCTTTCCTCCAAAAAAAAATGTTGGTTATGGGTTTTAAAAGAAGATAGGCAGGCATGTCATAGCAAGAATCAAAGCTAGGGAGCCCCTGAGGGAAGGGAAACCAGAGTCACCAGTTCATAGATTCTCCAATCATGAAGTTTCTCCTTCCTTCAATCCAATGTGCCAAAAACATGAAACTCAGGGTCATCCCCAGAAAGTCCTGGCTTTTGGAAGTGTGTGCTTTAGACTTCCATGTTTTTCTCATGCCCTCGAAGGAAAGCTAGCTCAGCCCTGTGACTGCATCAAGGAGGTTCCTTCTTTCAGTAGTTAAAAACGAATGGAAGTTACAATGGAAACAGGGATGAGCCCCCAGGAAGTTGAACCTAATGGAGTGCTATGGATTTGAATGAGAGATGACTGTGCAGTATTGGGTATGGGGTCAAGAAAAAGAATCATAGGGGACACTAGCCAGTATTAAAGGGAGTGTTTATCAGAATGAGTCAGGCTTCAGCAAAGAAAGTGAATTGAAGCGGGTAGAGAGCTCAGGCCAAGAGATCAGTTGAGAGGATGGCAGAAGGAATAATGCCCTAATCAAGGGTAGGCAATGAAAGAAGTAGATGAATTTGACAAAGATTTAGGAGGTAGGAGCTGTAGCTGCAGGATCTGATGACTTTTGCGAATCATGAAGTGAAAGAATAACACCAAATTTTGAGCTACTGGCTAGAGAAAGGTGTGATTCAGTGCTTAGGAGAGGAGGCAAGTTGGGGGAAGGAGAGATGACATGTTGGAAGCAGGTACCTTTAGAAACATCCAAGAAGATGTTTCTTCTTTAGGAAAGAGGTAGATGAACAGGCCAGTAGAGAGAGACGGAGCAAGAAACATCCTTTTCTGTGTTACTGTCAGCATAGACCTCAGCCTGTCCTGTTTAAGGAGTAAGCCAAACCCTGGCCCTAGGGGAAGAAACAGGTTCTCTGAGTCCTTCAGCTTAAGTAAAAACAGGTTTAGCAGGTCCTGGCTCTGGAGATCAGAGTCCAGGTCCAAATGTGCAAATAGGCAGGGCATGGGCTGAGAGCCACACAGTCACTGACCAAGACAGATGGTGACAACAAGAGGAAATACCTAGGATAGACCATCTCACAAGGGCTGGTGAGCAAAGTTCTCAGATAAAGATGGGAAGCTCTGCTTTAGTTCTGGAAAAGCAACCCGGGTGGAGTGGGGGAGGGAAGACAAAGAGATCAGAAGGGAAGGAACACAGCCTGAAAAAACAAGTATATTTCTTACCTCACCCTCTTGCCTTCAAGAAGGTCTGGAGGTTGAAGTGTTGTCCCCTACCTAGAGCCTGTGATTATGATCTGAGTATTGACAGAAGAAATTAAGTTAAGGATCTGCAAATAAGATAGCTCTAGATTATGGTGGGTCCTAAAGCCAATGATAATTGTCCTTATAAGAGACAAGAGAAAACAGAGTGAAGAGAAGATCTTGTGAAGAAGAAGGAAGAGATTAGAGTTAATGCAGCTATAAGTCAAGGAATGCCAAAGATTGCCAGCAACCACCAGATGCTAGGGGAGAGGCATGGAATGGATTCTCCCTCAGAGCTGCTAGAAGGAACCAATCCTACTGATACCTTGATTTCTAGTATGAAAATCAATATATAGAAACTATTTTGGTGCACCCTGGTGAAGCAGTCATTAGGTCAGCTGTCTCTGAAGGAATGCAGTCCACATACATCCCAAAGGCCTGGATTTGTGTCCTGGGTCCAGGGGGAACAACCAAAATGAACGACTAAATAAAATATTTATTTTTAAAGGACTTCTGGTGCTGTTTTGTTATTTTTTCCAAATAAAATCATTTTGTATTTTGTTAGTGAAAAAAAAATTATGTTTTTTCACTTGAGATCAACACTGGCTTCTGGTCTTCAGAACTACAAGAGAATAAATCTCTGTTGTTTGAAGCCACTCAATTTGTGGAAATTTGTTATGGCAGCCCTAGGAAACTAATATAGAACAAATAAAAATTCACCAGTCAATTTTATTTTATTTTTTAAAGGAAAGGTGCAGGCTGAAAGGAAGGCAAGTAGGCAGGCAGGAAGAGAGAGGAGGAAGAAGCAGTTGATTTTATTTAGTTGTTCATCTTGGCTGTTCCCCTCACTGACCCCCAGGTAGTGAACCTGGGTCCTTGGGATGCATGTGACTACGACCAACTGGAGGCAACAGACATATCTGCTAGACCACCAGGGCATGCCAGCCAGTCAATTTTAAATAAACATAGACTCATTCAGAAAGCTCAGTACTATGCGCAGATACTAAAGGACGTAAGAGAATAAAAGATACACAGATAAAGAAGACAGCCCAGGCACACCCTGGCAGCCTAGTGGTCTAATACACCTTGGAAACAGTCCCACATACGTCCCAAGGTTCAAGACCCCGGAGGCGGCAATGGGGTCAGTGTGAACAACTAAATAAAAATCAAGTTATTCTTCCCTCTCCCTCTTCCAGTCTGCCTACTCATCTTCACTCCTGCCTGCACCTTTCCTTTAAAAAAAAAAAGAGCCCAACGCCTCTCATTTAAGTCCTGCTCAGACCCTTGCAATAGAGCTCAGTTTATCTCATCTGGGCTCTCCTCTCCTAGCTGATACAGTTGGTTTAATGCTAAGAGAAATGAACACCCTGATGTTATGCCCTTCAACTAAATCCCAACGTATTTTCTTTCCCAGCACATCTGAAGAGTATCACCCATCTCCATGAGCAGCAATAGATAACCAATATGGTGATATACCAATTAATCCCTTAATTGGGATCCTTGATCAGGAAACACCGATTGCTCTGATTCCAATCCATGCTCTCTGGTGAGGGGCAGGAGAATGGGTAGGGTAGGAAAGGGGCCACCAAGAATAGAAGTCTTGTCTACAAATACACCCTTGTTATTCAACAAATATGTACTGAGCATTGTCAGAGGCGCTGAGGATATATCACTGAACAAGACAAAGTACCTGTCCTCGTGGTGCTTGTATTCTAGTGGGGAAGGCAGAAATGAGCAAGTAAATAAGCTAAATGGATAAAATCAGAATGCTGCTTCCTCTTCTTCCTGCCTGCCTACTTACTTGCCTTCATTCCCTCAGCACTTTTCCTTTAAAAAAAAAAAAGAAAAAAGACTCAGTTTGATTAGTTGTTACCAGAAGAAAAGGGGGTGGGGGTTGGAGGGGGTGAAAAGATAAAAGTTAATTTTATAATGAATAGAATTGAACTTTTATATAATGTATTATATACAGATGTTGACCCATAATGATGCACACCGGAAACTTAGATAATATTATAATGCAGTTTTATGCTAATTAAAAAAAGTAATGTAACATATATGTTACCTAAGATGAAAATTAATGATATACAAATCATTTGTTCCAGAAGTTATAAAACTTGATTAAAGACATTAAAATATTAAATAAAGCAGGAAAAAAAAAGAAAGAGAAATCAGCTTGACCTGATCATGACTAGGAAAGCCAGTGCAGACAGGAAATGAGGTCATGTAGTAAACAGGGTCTACATCTAGGGCGTGGTAGGTCATGGTTTGGATTTTATTGTAAGTATAGTGGGAAGCCTTTGGAGGTTTTAAACACAGGAATGATAGGGATTTGATTTATGATGTTTTGTTTATTGTTTTCTCTTTTTTTTTAACATTTATTATTTATGTTTTCTTTAGTTGTTCATCTTGGTTGTTCCCCCAAATGTCAGATCTCAGATCTCCATCCTTGGGATGTATGAGGTCCCCCTATACCCACCCCAAGTCACAAACCAGTTTCTTGGGCTTTGCATGGTCTGCACCTTAGCTGCCTAGTACCTTGGGATGTATATGGAACTGTTTCCAGGGTGTACTAGGTCACCAGAGTGCAACCAGAGAGACGTTTTTAAGGTGAAATCAACAGCTCTTGCTGAAGAATTGGATGTGAAAGATGAGAGGGCAAAATCAATGGGCATTTGTACTTCTAGATGTTTTTAGATATCTATTTAGAAGTCTTTTTTTTTTCTTTTTTGTATAGAGGAAGGAAAGAAGGGAGAGGAGGAAAAAGCATTTAAGAAAGGAAGAGGAGGAAGAAGCATCTTTTTATTTATTTCAGTTGTTCACTTTGTTTTTTCACCCTGGCCTCAGTCCTCTAATCTGGGTTCTCAGGTTCTATGTAGTTTGCACACCTGCATCTCAGCTGCTGAGGCATTTGGGGGTATTTATTTGCTTCATATTTGCATTTTTCACCCTGTCCTGGGGTCACAAACCGGTGTCCTTGGACTTTACATGGTTGATAACCCAGCTGTCTCACCCACCTCAGTCACCTGAGCCACAAAGGCACAAAGGCACACCCCTAGACGTCTTAAATAGACAACAACCAAAGCAGTCTCTGGAGTTAAGTCCAAGACAAAAATGCAAATCAGGGAGCCACCACTGTGTCGACAGCCCTTGAAACTGGAGATGGTCCGCTCACCTGGAGAGCGTGTAGATAGAGAGGACAGCAGAAACTGAGCCCGAGGACATGCCCGCAGAGAGCGCTTCGGCTGACACTGTACTCTGGCTGCCTCAGCAGAACTGTGGTCACAATGCCCAAGCTTCACCTCCAGAGATCCTGATTTAATTAGTTTTGAGTGGACCCCAATTTTCAGTGAAAAAAAAATCTAGCATGCTCTAGTGGAGTAGCGGTTAGGTCAACCACCTCCAAAGTAGCCAGTCACATACCCCTGGGTTTGAGTCAAGGGTGGGGGCGAGGGGGCTGGAGAACAACCAGATAGAACAACTAAATAGAAATAAAATAAAATGCTTCCTCCCTTCTTTTCCTGCCTGCCTACTTGCCTTCATTCCTGCCTATACCTTACCTTAAAAAAACAACAACAACAACCCTCAGGTAATCCTTTTTTTTCCCTCCCAGAGGAGAAGTACAGACTGGAAAGAAGGCAAGGCAGGGAGACAGGGAGAGAGAAAAGGTAGAAGTATTTATTTATTTAGTTGTTCATCTTGGTTGTTTCCCCAGCTCTGTGTCCTAAACTGCGCTCTTCAGATATAAGTGAACTATGCCTAGTGGGCTAAACTACTAGGCCACCAGAGCACACCCGCAGGTGATTCTAATGTGCAGCCAAGAACTACTCATATGAGGGAGTGATCAGGAAGAGGAAAATGGGGACTGAAGGAACAGTCAAGGAGGTAGGAAAAAAGCCAGCAGCTATGGGTCCCAGAAGCCAAATGAAAAGCATCCAAAGGTGTTGATTATCAGAGACAAAGACCCCTGCTGTCTTTCCTTTGGTGACTCTTAACTGTCCAGGACCTAAGCAGCTGAAAATGAATTGGCAGCATTCTAGTTCTGACCCTAGATCTTTTATGGTGCAGATGACTACCAAGGGCAGGAAGGGGTACTCAAGAATCGCCCCTGTCTGCAGACTGAAGGATAGAAACAAAAATTTCCTCCTTTCATCTTTATCCATAGGTTTGTAGCAGCTACCCATTCTGAAAAAGACTGAGGAATGTTTATTTGCACTTTTGATTTCAAGAAGGACAAAAAATGTTGGAAGGCTCAAAGCTAAACTTTGAACTCCTAGATAAATTATTATTTATGTCTCCTTCTATCTCGACAAAGTTTTGGAGGAAAGAAGGCAAGAGTATTATTACAGAGCTGCCCCAAGGAGCTCCTTTTACAAAGCCAGGCCAAGACCATGTCATTAGTGGCAGCCAACATAATGTTTCCCACTTAATTGCACAGATCAGAGCACTGCAGGGCTGGCTCCAGAGAGAGGACACCTGGAGGCAGTTTAACCTTTTGAGATTTTGGCAAAGGATGCCCAGGGTCTGTCCAGCCAAATCCCGTCACTGCTTCCTCTCTATACGAGAAGACAAAGTGTCCACCCTCTGGAAGCACTGAATTTCCCCATAGGCTCCTTGCATAATGGGGTAAAATCTGGACTGTGTCCTTGGAATGGAGGGGGAGCCCATGTTAAGAGCCAGAACTCTGGAGATGGAGGGAGAAGAGGAGATTCTGGCATTTCATAAAGTCTATTTCTTCTGCTGACCTTGAACTCAGCTGCCTCCTTGGTCTGATGTCCTCGTTCTCTGCTTCACACTCACACACAACCTAAATCAGACGCTTTCTAGTGGCCCTACAGTCCCTCTGCCAAATCAGAGCAATCTGGAAGGCAGAGTTTGAACACTGTGGCCTGAGTGTTTCTACCTCTTCCCTCTCCTCCCACTCTCTTCACCAACACCCCTCCTCCCCCACCACCTCACACCCCTACAAGGCACCTCAGACATGGCTTGGACTGGGGACTCTTTGCCCGTTATAGTGACTCCCTCTAGGAGTAACTTGGAGGTGAAGCCTGAAGGACTCATTGTAGCCCAGTTCCTCCCAGAACAGCTGCAGCAGTGGGCAGGCCCCTAGACTTGAGGGATGAAGTGACTCCCAGCCAGTGGCATGTTGCTGGGATCAGATGCATTATTTATGATGCTGGTGTCAGCATGGCTCCCAGGCACCAGGGGAAATGGAAAAGGCACTTGGGCCTGTGCTGATTAAACTAAATATTTAAACAGGAATCAAGAATTGAGGCAAAATCCATTTTTCTTCAGTAAGCAGAGAATGCCACAAATGACTTGGAGGCTACGGACTTGGTAAACACCATGCACATCATAAGGGAAGGCTGGGGGCCCCTGGTCTCCTCCATGGTCTGCTCCCAACTCCCTCTCTGGCGGCCATGGAAAGGATTTGCAAGGGACTCCAGAGTCGAAGAATAGGAGGGGAGATAGAGAAGCAAAATATAGTTGAGGACCACTGTAGGAATCCAAAGAGGTCCACAGAACATAATCAGGCTGAATTCATATCTCTGTCTGCCTTTTCTCCAATTCCTTGTCTCACAAACTCTGTTCTACTGCAATCGCCAATATTATCACACTTTCCTCTCGATTAACTGCAAAAAGGACAGTGGGATATTGGACAACCATGAATCAACTCTTATTTGTGTTTGTTTGTCTTAAAGGAAAGATGCAGGCAGGAATGAAGGCTAGCAGGCAGGAAGGCAGGAAGTGAGGGGAGGAAGAAGTATTTTATTTTCATTTAGTTGTTCTCACTGGTTGCTTCTCCCCTGACCTGGGACTTGAACCCAGGGGTATGTGGCTTGGGTTCCTTTGAAGGCAATTGACCTAACAGCTACTCCACAGGGGACCCTATTTGTTTTTTAATAAAGAAGGGAGAAGAGAAAGAAAGAAGGAAGAGGAGGAAGAAATATCTTGATTTGCTTGTCCATTTTGGTTTTGGTCCTGTCCCCTGGTCAAGAATCCAGCAGGGTCTCAGTCACTGAAGCCGCCAGAACACCAACCCTCTTGTCTTGATTCTTCTTATTCCACCAGAGACAGGTCCCAATTAGGAAGCTGACCTCTATCACAGCACACAAACACAGAAGAAACCCCACATGAGGAGGGCACAAGGGTGCTGACTCCTCCATCTACAACATCTAGGAAACTCCAGATGTAAGGGAAGATGAGGTCTCAAAAGGAAGTTTCAGGATGCCATGGTAGAGTCGCAGCTGAGCACAGTCCACATACATCCCAAGGTCCCCAGTTCCCATCCTGGTGCTGGTGGGAACTACTACAATAAAAATGAATGAAGTGCTTCTTCCTCCTTCTTCCTGCCTGCCTGCACCTTTCCTTTAAAAAAAAGAAAAAGAAAAAAAAGGAAGTTTGTCATCCTGTCTAACTTCTCACCTATGTCCCCCACCCCCAGCCCTTTGTATGTGTTTCTCGCACTTGTATTTCCACAGCAATCACCCATCCCTGCCTCCCAGGGATGTGCTTTTTCTCATTCCCTGCCTCAAAAAGTGCCCTTTTTCTCCTTTGCTAACGACAGCTGAGACAGGCTGACATTTTCAAAATTAACTTTTGTAAGAACTTAGGAAAGAAAAAGAAATAATTGCAGAAAATACAAATGCATAAGTTCAATTCAGTTCAACATCTATAGAGATGCCTGTGTTTAGCCAAAGTGCTAATACTCTGGGTTTTCTTAATGGATGAAATAGAGTTCCTGTCAGCCGTAAGTTCATCAACCAATGTCAGAGGCAGGCACGGGGAGTTATAATCTAATAAAATAAGGGCTATAATAATCCCAAATTGGGAGCAATTAACACGCCCTACTTTATAAGGGCAAGAATGATCAGACAAGGCTTTGCGAGAAGATAACATTTGATCTGGAACTTTTGCCTGGTAGAGTATTCCAGACCAGTACTCCTGTAGGACATTGCAGACAGAGGGAAGAGCATATAGGAAATACATACCAGAGAACAAACTGCAACATTGCTCACAGCCAAACTGTAAAGAATTTGAACTCCAGGCTACAGGGTGTGAGCTAAGTTTACAGGCAATGGGGATTCCAATATTTTGATATAAGTAAGACATATAATTGTAACTGAAACTTAATAAATTGGTATTTTGCTTTATATAATAGTGTCTTGTGAGTTGAAGTGGACAATATATCAAATTGCTAGATCTGCAAAGCTGACAGTAGAGACTGAATTAAAATATGGCCTACCAGGTTCAGGTGCAGTAGGGGTATGAACCCTGTAAAGTCCAAGGATCTGGGCTGGACACCCAGGGCTGAAGGTTTAAAAACAAATAGATAAATACATTCAACAGGGAGAAATATTTGAGTAGACAAGGGATCAATTAAGAGCTCATTGCTTAAATTTGGTTCTCTTTTATCTTGGTGTTATAGACTGATATTTGTGTCCACTCCACCCCACCCCCAATTTATATTGAAATCCTGTGAATTTTGGATTTAAATTAAATCCCCCAATATGATGGTATTAGAAGTTAAAAATCTTTGGAAGGTAATTAAGTCATGAATGTGGAGTCCTCATAAATAGGATTAATACCTATTAATTTGTTTTTAAGGAAAAGTACAGGCAGGAATAAAGGCAAGTAGGCAGGCGGGAAGAGAGAGAAGAAAGAAGCATTTTGTTTTATTTTATTTTATTTAGTTGCTCATCTTGGTTGTTTCTTCTGGCCCCGGGTCTTGAACTGGGCATCTTGGGATGTATGTGGGTTGTGCCAGTATACACTGAATTAGTGCCCTTTTAAAAGATACTGCAGAGAGCTCTCCAGCCTTCTTTCTACCATGTGAGTATACATGTAGAAGTTAGCTGTCTGCAACCCAGAAGGTACCTTCACAGAATCCTACATGCTGGCACACTGATCTCAGACTTCAAGCCCCCAGAACTGTGAGAAATACATTTCTGACTTTTGTTTGTCTTAAGGAAAAGTGCAGGCAGGAATGAAGGTGAGCAGGCATGCAAGTAGGGAGAGTGAGAAGAAGCATTTTTATTAATTTTATTTTAGTTCTTCTCTTTGGGATGTGTGTGGACTGTGTACGTCAACCAGAGGCAGTGGTCTCACCCACTAGACCACCAGGGCATGCCAAATTTCTGCTGTGTATAAGCCACCCAGTGTACAATATTCTGGTACAGTACCTCAAACTTCCAAAATACTTGGGAAAGGCAAATATGACTCAAATATAAGGACTGGTGCTATTATTACCAGAGGATCTGTCCTGTGTGTTGTGCCCCGCTTCAGAAATCGTAGCTGTCTAAGCCTCAGGAATCCTTGAGATTGAAGTCACCCAGGTCCTAGAAAATTGTCAGAGAGAAGCGGATGAAGATTGGTGTGTGTGTGTGTGTGTGTGTGTGTGTGTGTGTGTGTGTGTGTGTGTGTGTAGTGGTGGGGGGGGCGCTGCGGGGAGGTTCCTAAGAGAATCTATTATTTACACTAAGATCTGGAGAAAAGTGGACATTCAGGCCTCTGAGACTACCAGATTATGGGAAGATAGAGATTTTAGGAACCAGGAATCAACCAAACTTGAGAAATCTGAGGACTGAAGTTGTCTAGGCCTTTGAAAAATTAAGAGGAGATAGATATGAAGAGATAACAGAAAAGTATAACAATTTTTATAATTGTAAAGGTCAATATTAATGCTAGTTTTCTTAGCCTTATATACTCAGTACTTAGTATACATCCTAGGTCTCTGAAGAGGCAGTGAAACTCAGTACTTAGTATACATCCTAGGTCTCTGAAGAGGCAGTTGAAAAATGAACCAATCACTCACTACCTGAACATTAAGCAACTTGAAAAGAAATGCTAAATAAAGGTTGACCAAAATTTTAATAGTCCCAAGGATATGGCCCTTTACCATCTTTCTCTGGATGCTAAAAATAAATGAGTTTATATGTTAAGGTAGGGGGTCCCTAATCCTCTTTCCTGAGTCAAGTATAGAAGCATACATTTTTAATGTCCATAGAAACAAAGTTGAGCATTTCCAAATAATTTAAATGTATAAGAAATTTAGAAGAATACTTACTCGCCCCAATGTGTGTGTGTGTGTGTTTGAGAGAGAGAGAGAGAGAGAGAGAGAGAGAGAGAGAGAGAGCTACAAAATATATTAAGTGGGTATAAAAGCAAACAAAATTAAAATACATACGGTACAACTATATTTAGGAAAACCCCAAAATTATATATTTGTAGTGTTAATACATAGGCATATAAATGTATAGAATCTTGGCACCCAACAGCAGTTACTTCTGGGGGCAAGAAGTGAGAGAGGAGTGAAATAACTCAATTTTCTTCTGTGTACTTTCACATTGTTTGAGGTTTTTTGCAAGAAGAATGTATTACTTTTCCATCAAAAACATGTTTTTAATCAAAGGAAAATTTAAAAACCAAAGACACAGATATGAAGTGATAGAGTAGAGCTTTTTTTTTAAGGTACAGGGAGGAACGAAGGCAAGCAGGCTGGCAGGCAGAGAGAGAAGGATGAAGCATCTCGATCTGCAGGGCAGTATGCAGATGTATAAATAGTGGACTAACTGGAAAAACCTGAAAGAGACCCCAGGAGGGGATCTCAGCTTAGTGACCTGCATCTAGGACACACCCCTAGATACTTGCACAGTTCCTCTCCAGGTTGCCTGGATACCCCCACAGCCCCTAAGCCTCGTATATATACAGAATCCATCTTGCCTGTGTGAGAGGCAGGCAGCTTAGGTCCCACATACGCACACATGTGCATTCTCTTGATGTAACCTTAACTAGTTATTTCTGCTTTTAATAAACTGGCTGTGCGTTCCTGGCCAACGACTCTCTCCACTAATTCTTAGCATGTTTCAGCTCTCTCCCCACCTCATCACATCCTATTCACTTTTATTTAGTTGTTCACACTGGTTGCTTCCCCTCCTGGATCCAGGAGTGGAACCTCCAGTGTACGTAGCCTTGAGCTCCTTCAGAGGCAATTGTCCTAACCATTACTCCATCAGGACATGCCTAGAATAGAACTTTCTAAAGTCAACTTCATCAGTCTAGAGACTGTCACTTCGTTTCCTCTGTGCCTTTTCCTAGTACTACTCCTGAGTCAACCAGGCTGACAGGTAGAAAGAAGAGATGGAGAGAGACAATAAAGCAGAGGAAAAGGTAAAAAGCCTCCCAACACTGCAGTGCACTTCTGATTCCTGTCTCTTCCTGAGATACAGTCTCATTCCACCAGAGTCTGAGACACTCTTATTGTTAATAACACATTTCCTTCTTTTTGTTTCTGAAATTAAGTTAGCGTAAGTAAGCCAAAAAAAAAAACAAAAAAAAACAAAAACTCAAACCCTAAATCCTCATGGCTAAAGCTAAGAAGATGCCAGATCATGAACACCAGCCTAAGATGGAACTTTATTGTGTGGAGACCACGGGGAGCCACTAAAGGGTTTTAAATAGGGATGTGACAAGCATTTTAGAAATAACTCTCAGAAGCACCAAAGAGGAGGAATCTGAAAAGGTCAACACTGATGCAAGGAGTCCAGTTACAAAAAGCTTTTTCGATAGTCCAAGTGAGAGATGGTTTTAAGACAGGCGTCTTCACATTCTGCTCTAAACTTGCTGATGGGCTTACATTCACTTGCATTCTAAATTATTCATACATTTATCCAAGAAAGAGAAGGACCATGCTGCAATACCCCATACCTCTGATTTGCAGCTCTACCCTTAATTCTCTGCTACAGGTCTTTGACTTCTCTCCCTCCAGTGCACGGAGCTCAGCCACACTGGTCTCCTGGATATGTCCCTGCACACACTAGACACACCAGTCTCAGAACTTTGCTTCGTCCCCAAGTTTCCTCCCTCGCCTGCTTAATATTTAGCTGAAATGTCACCTTTTCAGTACAGTCTTCCCTGCCCACCAGAGTTAAAATTGTACTTTTTGCCCAATTCCCTAGCACTCTATATTGCCCTCTCCTGCTTTCTTGTTCTCTGGAACACATATTGTCGTTGGAGATGACATAGTTCAGCTGGTTATCTGTTAGACCCTCTAAATGTGAATCCTGGCTCACCCTGCTGGAGTAGAGTTAGATCAGCTGCCTCTGAAGGAGTGCGGTTCACGTACATGCCAAGGACCTGGGTTCATGTCCCAGGTCCGCAAGGAACAACCAATGTGAACAACTAAAGGAAAATAAAAAATGCTTCTTCCCCCTCTCTCTTCCTGCCTACCTGCCTACTCGCCTTCATTCTTGCCTGCACCATTCTTTAAAAATACATTAACAGGCATGCCCTGGTTCAACAGTGGTTGGGTCAAAGACTTCCGAAGGAGCAAGTCACATACCCCTGGGTTTGAGTCCCAGGTCCAGGGGGCAAACAACCAGTGTGAACAACTAAATAAAAATAAAGATGCTTCCTCCTCCTCTCCTTCCAGCCTGCCTGTCTACTTGCCTTCATTCCTGCCTGCACCTTTCCTTTAAAAAAAAAAAAAAGGAAAAGAAAAGAAAATATAAATAAACACATAAATTAATAAGATGTAAGTTCTTTGATGACAGGTATGTTTGTTTTTTATACTAGTGTCTCCTCAAGACCCCAAAGAACACCTGGCAGATAGAAGATCATCTAGAAATACTCATTGATTTAATGAGAGAAACAAGCTTGGAGCTGGTTGGAATAAAGCCTTTTTCATCCACTATTCTATCTATAAAAACTACTCTTGCTGGTTCTACAGTATTTCTATAATCAAGTATAGACTCCTTAGCAAAATATTTAAGGTGTTAAAAAATAAAAATCTAACATGTCCTGATGGTCTAGTGATTTCGTTCACTGAGGCATAGTCTACATACTTCCCAAGGTCCCTGGTTCAAGACCCAGGAAAACAAACAGGAAAAACAACTAAATAAAATAAAATGCTGCTTCCTCCTCTCTCTTCCTGGCTGCCTACTGGCCTTCATTCCTGCCTGTATCTTTCCTTCGGAAAAAAAATCCAAACTAATTTTGAAGATTGAATTGAATTTATTAAATGCTTTATGAATCAGGCAACATGGTATTTAATAAGTAGAAAGTTATTCTAAGAAGCTGAAAAAAATGAAAGTTTGGATTTTGTTTGAAACCTCCACGCTCCCCTTCCAGGTCCACTGGGACAAACAGTCAGCTGAGACCAGAGAACTAACACCTCACCACACTACTGTAACACAATGGTTATTTGGGAGGGTCACCAATGGGCTCCAGCCTG
This sequence comes from Solenodon paradoxus, assembly GCA_004363575.1. NCBI lineage: Eukaryota > Metazoa > Chordata > Mammalia > Eulipotyphla > Solenodontidae > Solenodon > Solenodon paradoxus. The sequence continues at coordinate 183,356 of RJWH01000895.1, forward strand.
GCTGATTATTAAAACTGCAGGGCAGTTTTTTGTTTCCTCTTTTTTCCTTACTAGATCTCAGACCTCACCCTAGACCTATACAATCTGAATCTCTTTTTAGTTTTCTAGGGGAAAAAAAAAAATTCAGCAATCTGGCTGCTAGGTTGGACTGGAGGCCGCTGCCACCCCAAGATTTGATTACATTCTTTTACTTAAAAACAAAGAACGATGCAAAACAGGCCCGGGCCAGTGCAAAACAGGCCCTTGTTCCAGGTCACCATGTCAAGTAGCGCAAAGGAAGACATCTTGATACTGGACTCAGAACACGAGTCCCACACTGACTTCTCACCCAAGGTGAGACCTGCCCACACCTCCAGTGCTCTCCCCGTGGCCTTTGTTAGAGTGCAGCCACTTCATTAGCATGTAACAATGGAGACATCCAAGGTGCCCTCCTGTTTCCATTTACAATTTAAGTGCCTGAAATCACCAGGCGCCTCCATTGTCATTGCTATTAGCTGAAGTTAATGGTTTTTTATTAAAACTCTAAGGCCCCCCCCCCCCCATCTCTGCCTCACTCCTTCCCCTACCAGGTTATCTACAGAATGAATTCCTGAATCAGTCGGTCACCCTCTCAGAAGTGGCGCTTCGAGAAGCTTCTTTTAATAGTACCATTACCACTGTGACCATCATTACACTGAGTCTTTCTTTCACTTCTTTCAGCCTCTATCTGGGGAGGCTAGTTCAAGATCCCCTACTTAAAATAATTTTTATAACTAAAAATCCCAGTTAAAAGTTCTTCCCAAAGGAAGGCTGGAGGTCTCAGGTCCGCAGGTCTGGTCTGGAATCTCCCCTTCACCCCCCTATCTGCCCTTGCATCCTAAACTTCTGAGGTCGTATCATGCAATTCATTGAAAATGACTCTTAATCTTTCAACTGTCTCGGAAAACTAGAAGTTGTATACAATTAATATCGCCAAGTAGACATTTTGCTTGTTTTGCATACAGAAAACCAAACTCCTCCTTGATTCCCCTCCAGGGACACAAGTGTGCTCCCCCACCCCCATTTTATTAACTCCACTTCACTGATTCCGTCCGGGAGCCACTTGTTCCCTCCATCCCAGGGGCATGGCCTTTATTGCCTCATTTCTCACACAGAATTTCTCTCCAGAATTATAAAGTCTGGCTTTTTCTTTGGTTCCAAACAAGAGGGATTTCTTTGTCCTGCAAATCTCTTGAGGCCACTCCCTTAATATGCTCTACAGCCTCCTTCACAGTTTAGGCTCCTGTCCCCACCACCACCCCGGGGAGCTCTACCCTGAAAGCTGCAGGGGTGCTCCTTCCAACTCCTAGGCTTTGTATCTGCTGATCCTCTCCCCTTTGACTCCAAAGCGTCCCCAAGCTTGTGTGCTCCTCATCTGTGTTCCTTTAGCACCTGTGCATAGCTCCATTAACGAGCATTACATTTCTTTTCTTTTCTCTTTTTCAAAGGAACTTAAAGGTACAGACAGGAATGAAGGTGAGTAGGCAAGGAGGCTGGAAGAGAGAAGAGGAAAAAGCACTTTTATCTAGTTGTTCACATTAGTGGTTCCTCCAGCCTCGGGTATTGAACCCAGGACCTTGGGGTGTATGTGGGACTGCTCCCAGGGTGTCCCAGGCTGCTAGGTCACCAGGGCACAACCATAGCTCTTTTATTTTTAGGAGGTAGGCAGGCTTGTTCTTAACTTCTTTCTTTTTTTCTCTCTCTTTTTTTTAAGAGCGGAAGGAAAGAAGGAAGAGGAGGAAAAAGCATTTAAGGAAGGAAGGAAAAAGAAGTATCCCTCTCTTTTGTCACCTGGCCTCTGGGCCTCAAACCCTGGTCCTCGGGGCTTGCATGGTCCACATGCTGATGTCTCAGCCCCCTAAGCCAGGAGGACACACCAACATATTACATTTCTCTTCATTGTCCTGGAGTAGAAATTCTGGCATCTAGGTTAAAAAATACTTGTTTCAGGAAGGGTGAGAAATGACCATTAATATAGTGTAAGGAGGAAAGGCATTATGCCTAGCACATGACAGGAGATGAAGCTGAATAAACAGAAGCTAAAAAGTCTTAAGAGCCTTGACTACTAAGAGGTTGTTTTTTGTTTGTTTGGTTTTTTTGTAAGGAAAGGTGCAGTCAGGAACGATGGCAAGTAGGCATGCAGGAAGAGAGAGGAGGAAGGAGCATTTTCTTTTATTTTTATTTAGTTTTTCATATTGGTTATTCCCCCTGGAACTTGGACACAAGCCCAGGTCCTTGGGATGTATGTGGGTTGCTTCTCCAGAGGAGGCTGATCTAACTGCTACTCTGCCAGGGCAAGACACTAAGAAGTTTTTACTTTTCCTGGGTTTCACTCTGTAGGTAACCAGGTGGTTTTTTACACAGGGAGCAATATTAGGTTTATGCTTTTCGTGAGATTCCCTCATTCTAGCATGGAAAATATGATGTGGGCAGAGTATAGCTTAAAATCTAGAGGGCGGTATGCAGATATATGAGCAGAAAATTGACTGGCAAAACCTGAGACTTCTAAGAGCAGGACCCCAAAGTGCAAGGACCCACCTCAGCAACTTGGGTCTAGGACACACCCCCTAGATACTCCACACCCCTTTTTACTCCAAGTAACCTGGACACACCTATGAAGGGAGAATCTCCCACCCCTCATATATAATATATATTCAAGAATCCATCCTGCCTGAGTGAGAGGCAGGCAGCACAGGTCGTGCACACATATGTGCATTCCCTTGATGTAACTTTCCTGGCCCGCAGGTTGCTTCAACTCTCTCTGCTTTTGATAAACTTGTCATGTGATCCTGACCAAACAGCTCTCTCCACAGATTCTTTCTGGGTGGACCTAGCATCTCATCAGTGTGTCTCAGTTCACCCTCACCTGCATCCAATGGACTGGAGGACAGACAGGGAAAGAAGAAGTTAGTGGAGGTCATTGCAGCTGTAGAAAGCTTTAAGAGTGCTTCTAGGGTTGGAGAAGGGGGACAGATGAAGAGGACGCAGGGAGGCTTCTAACTTGGCAGTAGTTGGAAGGAAATATCATTGAGTGCTTGTTTGGTGATGTGGTAAGAGCAAATTTGTAGAGGAAGGTAGTTTTGTTTTGCTCATAATGAGTTTGGAGTATTTATAGTAACAGCCAATGTGGCTGGAAATACACTCTAGAGCTGAGAATAGAGAGTGGGACTAGGGTGTAGATTTATGACTCTTTTCTATAAGGACGGCAGTTAAAACCAAAGCAGTAGAGAGCATCACTGAGGGGGAAACTGTAGAGTCAGATAAGAATCTAAGTTATTTTTTCACACGTGTTTGTTCTTTTTTAATGTCACAGATCCATAAATCAAATGACATGAGTTAATCCACTTGAGAGTTCGCTGCCAGTCACCTTCTGAGTTAAGGCCTCGATTCTCCATGAAACCTAAACAAGTCATGTTGATCAAAGAATGAGCTGTTCAAGGGCAGATACTAGTTGGTTGTCAACTACCAGCTGTTGCTGAGTCACCAGGCCAGAAGTGGGCAGGCTGATCCTTGGTGCTCAGTACCACTTGGAAGACAGGGCTTCTTTTCTTGCTTTGTTTTCCAAATGATCCTTTATTGTAACATTTTCCTTTGTTGTTCTTAACTAGCTGGTCTTTCATCACACCACTGGTGATGTCATCTGTGATGTCAGGAGGGTGGCAGCCATCAGCACTGCAGCCCACAGACTGAGCAGTGCCCAGGATCTCTTCAGCAGCTCCAGAGAGTTCTCCAGCTAAAGAAAGGTCTGTGCCGCATCTGTCAGGCAATGTTGACAATCTCATCAAAGTGAGAGACTTCCATCCACTGTGCTTAATGTTTTTCTACTTTCTGTCACACAGTGATTCCTTAAGGTCTTTGACGATGAGGGCAGAGGCAGAAGGTGCCCCCTCCACCTGGGCCTAACCTTTAGAGTCGGTTTCACTGTCATCCTCAGATGGTTTCAATTACCAGTTGCCTTATCATCACCAACTTTTTTGAGACAGACCCAGGGTACCAATCTTGGGGGCCAGGGCAGACAGGTCACCAACTTCCCCACTGGTGCACCTTTGATACATGACTTTGATCTCATTGGGGTTGAATTCAGGCAGCATGGTGGAGGCGGCTGGTGTCAGACAAACTGGATTCAGGATGACCCAAGAGAGTTGCACCTTGGCCTCCTCTGAGCCGAAAGCTGAAAGGAACTAGGCCTCTTTAAGATATTCAGAACAGGACTGCCCAAAGTTGTTCAGAATAGACTTTCCCAAGATGTGTCACTTTGGCATGTGGATTATTTTGAGCTGAGGTCAACCGTGGCTCTGCAGTCCCATGAGAAACTTTTAGCACTCCCTTAACTATGTAGAAAAATGAAAATTGGGGATTTTACCAGAATTAGGGTTTTTATCAGAAATAAATTTTTTTTTCACAGTCAGGAATGAAGGCATGTAGGCAGGTAGGCAGAAAGAGAGAAGAGGAAGCAACATCTTTATGTAGTTCATTTTGTTTTTTCAGCCTGACTCCAAGTCTTGAACCCTGGTCCCCAGACTGTGTGGGGTTTGCATACCAGGATCTCAGCCACCTGGCCACAAGAACATAGCAAATGCTCAAATTTAATAGCATACATATGGAAGATTTATAGTGTGGTGAACTCTGAGGAACTCTGAGGCTTACATCCTGTGCTGAAGCCTGGGAGGGCCTGGGGTGTGGCAAGGAGGGATGATTTAACCTTACTCTGAAATAAAAGAAAGGTTTCTTAGAGAAGACATGTTTACAGATAAACTCACTTCTAGATTAAGGCCTCCCCAAACTTCATTCTTCTGGGGGATAAGAAACAATAGTTACTTTTCTTAGGGGAAGGGTAGAAGTCCAGAGAATAGTGATGCTTCTTTGATTCAAAGGGCCAGCCTCCAAGTAGCTCAAGTGGCTAGGCTATGAAAGCCATGGACCTGGTTCAAGACCTGGGGCTAGAGAGAAAAAAAAAAAAAGGACAAGAAATTTAGGAGAAATGGACATGCCCTGATGGCTTAGCAGATAGGGATGCTGGTATAGCCCACGTACATCCATCCCAAGGTCCCAGGTTCTAGACCAGGGGCTGGGGGGGAGTAACCAAGATGAACAACTAAATAAAAAATAAATTAAAGTGTCTCCTTTTCCTCCTTTCTCTTCTTGCCTAGTCACCTTCATTCCTGCCTATACCTTTAAAAAAGAAAAATAGGAGAAAGGTTTTGCTTCCTCTTCAAGTTACTATTCCTTTCAGCTCAAAATAAACTTCATGCCAGAATGGGGTCTTGGGGTGATCTGTTTTGAGCCCTTTTATATATAATTACAGAGCACCTGGTCTTCATCATATGAGTCCTCCTCTCCTTGTCATGTGAGTTCCGTCCTCTCTCGTGAAGCCTCAGGACCCTATCCCATGCCTTAGCTCAGGATATGTACCCCCATTTTTCCTCATTGACCTTGGGATCCATGTCTATGTGATTTCCTGTATTAAATGTATTTTTTTCTCTTAATCTATCTGATGTTAATTTGATTACTTGACCAATCTGAGAAGACCCAGAGGGGTAGGAGGTAATTTCCTCTCCTGCCCTCCAATTCTCTTCGGGTTTGGGAATCTGCAAACAGGGAGTTCTCAGGAAGATTTTAACAACATAGACAAATGACCTACATTCTGTGAGAACTCACCCTCTCTCCTACCGCCTGGCACAGAGCTGGGACCATGGTCATGCTTATCATTTAGGACCCTGTTCCCTGGACCCTAACTGGCTGAAGTTGAAGAAGACTACTGATTTAAGTGGGTCAGTTACTCAAGAATCTGGGTATACTTGAGTCTGTATATTTACTCTAGGATTAAATACACATACTTGGGTATTGGGAGCAGGGGAAGATAGATATCTTCCCCATGAATTCAGTGAATGCTCATCTGCAGAGAAAACAGAATAAAGCAGGAAATATCATAGTAGTCCAAGAGAGAGAGAAAGAGTTTGAACACACTGAGAAAATGAGAAAATAGCTGCCTTGGCTCCCCACAGGTCTCCATTTCCAGATTTCAATCCCTCCTAAAGCCTGATTTTTGGACCCATGGGTTCTGTCTTCCTTTTTGCCTAAGCTGATTTGAGCAGGCTTGTTATTTACAAGGCAGGAGCCCTCACTAATTGACAGCCATCTGGGTAAGGACCTCAACAGGAGAAGTAGTTAGAATAGGTATTACCGAGAAGACTTGAGAAATACCTAAATCCTATCAAGAGGCTGAAGTATATCCTTAGGACTAAAATGGATTTAGTTAAAACTGTAACCTAATCAACTGTTCCAGTGACTGAAGAAAGTATATCGAGGGGTACAGAAGTCTAGTACAAAATGGGTGCTCTGCAGTATTTATTCACAGCTAAGACAAAAAGACAAACATCAATTGGGGGTGGGGTGGGAACTGCACAGCGGAGGGGAAAGGCTTTTTCTACCAGTATCATTTTCACCTCTCATTTTAGTAAAGGTTTCTACAAAACTAACCATTGGCTATACTGAGGATTATTATTGCATCCACAGTCAACCCCTCTGCTTATTCCCCCTACTCAACTCCTGCTGACTGATCACAACTCTCTCCTGGCATTTAAAATTTTCCAGCCAGAGAGAAAGGAAGGCGCAGCTCTTGAGGTGAGGCTCCAAGACTAATGTGGCAGACAGATCCCAGAAGAGCAGAAGCCATTCTAGGAGTGCACCCCTTTGGCTCAGATAGCCAAGGGCAGGCCATGCCATGTAAAGCCCAGGGACCCAGGTTTGAGACCCAGGTAGAGAGGTGGGGTGGAAGGGGTACATATTCTGCAGCAAGAAGGAAACAGGTAGACGAGGCAGAATGAAGATGGCATTTGAATGTCTCATGCCAGCTCCCTAAGATGGGCTGCCGCTGTCGTCCTCACAGTGTGGTTACATGATCCAACCACCAAATGGGACACTTGAACTGTAGTCAAATATGAGGATAAGGAATCACGGTAGGACCACTCATGAGTACTTTTACTTTTTTAAAGGAAAGGTGCGGGCAGAAATGAAGGTGAGTAGGCAGGCAGGAAGAAAGAGGAGGAAGAAGTACTTTAATTTTTATCTATTATTTTAATTTTTGTCTTTATTCACACTGGTTGTTTCCTCTCAGACCAGGGACTTGAACCCAGGGGTATGTGGTTTGTGCTCCTTTGGAGGTGACTGATCTAACCTCTGCTCCACCAGAGTGTGCCCATGGGTACTTTTGGAGCAGAACATCAACATGTACACAACGGATCCAAATATATTGCTTATGACAATTGTAGGGTGTAGAGAAATTTTCCTCATCCCTCTGGGTTTTTAATCCAATTAACATCAGACATTAAAAAAAAAAAAACCTGAAAATTTAATTACTCTTGTACAGGGTATTCACATAGACATGGAGCCCAAGGTGAGTGAAGAAAAAGGAGGTATATATCCTGGACTAAGGAGTGGGATAGTGACCTGGGGCTTCAAGAAGAAAAAAGGTCTCCTATGCTGAAGACCAAATGCTGTGCAATTACATATTTGCTCTGTTACATAGTTTTCTCTGCTAGAAAGGTTACTTCTGATAAAAATGCTAATTCTGAGTCAAATCCGCAATTTTCATTCTGGTAGATAGCTGAGGGAGTAGGAGGAGTTTCTCTGGGCCTATGAGGGCCTCAGCTGACCTTAACTTGCAGTGATCTACCTGCTAAAGTGACACGACTTACAAAGACCTTTAGGGAGAACTATACTTTTTAATATTCATTTTTCTCTTCCTTCTTCGTTGCAGAATCTTGATTTTATTCAAGGTAGTGATTCACCACTCTGAAAGGCAATACTTGCATCCTCTGTTTTGATTAGGTGTATATACCATATGACCAAGTACTGGCCAAAGAAATTGGAAGTATTTTATGATATTTCTGGGGAGTCTCCTTAAAAGGAAAGAGAGGGTCTTCTACCCTCTCTTTCACATTTCTTCTTTCTGGAATGTGGAATTCTATTAGCCTTCTTAAACCATGAGACAATAAACTGAGAGCTCAGTTTTCATCCAGAGGCTGGGTTCTTCCCACCCGCCCCCACCCCCCTTCTTTCTTTGTTAGAGGAAGGAAGGGAGAGGAGAAAGAAACATTTAAGGAATGAAAAAACAAAAGAAACAAAAGTCATCTTTATTTACTTAGCTGCCCATTTTGGTTTCAGTTATTCACATGAGTGGTTTCCTCCCAGACCTGGGACTTGAACTCAGGGTCATATGGCCTGTACTCCTTTGGAGGAGACTGACCTAACCTTGGGCCCTTGGGTTTTACATGGTTTGCATGCCAGTGCCTCGTCACCTAAGAAATAGCTTTCTTTCAAAACCATTTTCCCCAGAAAAGTAAGTTCTGTCTTGTTACATGTTAGTTATTTTGAGTCTTGTCTGCTATATACAGCTGAACCTAATCATCCTTCAGGTAATCTAAGGTGGGCCCTGGACTATACTGGAGGGATCAGATCCGCCCCTCACCTTCAGAATCCTCAGACTTACTATGGTCTTCCATCAGGCAAAGTGGGTAGAGAAATGCCATGAGTTTCTTCCAAGAGGCAGAAGACTGAGAAGGGCATTGCTTTCCACCTTTGTCTCCTCTCTGAGGGCCAGGTTCAGGTCTCCTGCTTCTTTGCCTCCCTGCCTACAGAGAGCTCTCGAGCCCACAGCTTATGCCACCATTGTCCAATCGTGTCAGCCACATATGCTGCTTAAAATTTTCTACTCACCATTTTTCAAAAAGTAAAATGAAACAGGTAAAATCGATTTTAATAATGTAGTTTACTTAACCCAATATATACAAAATAACATTTTTAATATAATACTCTCATGATAAATTATAGTGGATCAAGTATAATCAATATGCAAATGACTGAGATCTTTTACATTCTTTTTTTGAGTCTTTGAAATCCAGTGTCTGTAAGATACATTTTACACTTAAAGTACATCTTAATATTTTAAGTACCATATGGCTAGTGGTTACCACACTGGAAAGAGTAAGTCTAGATTCTTCTACCTCATCTCTCCTCCCAAGTCAGCCAGTTTCCATTTTCATATCTCTGGCTATAATCTCATTGCTTCTTTGCCAGACTTATTTGTATTGGTGTGGTTTTTTGGAATGCTCTTACAACTTTTTGATCCTCTTTGCCTCCTGATCCGGATAGTCATCTCTATTCTTTGCCTAGGCTTGACAACTCCAGTTGTCTGAAAGAGTTCATACAGGGGACATTTCTCTAGTGCTCCTCAAATACTTGTCAACTTCTTCCCATGGACATTCTCAAATCCCTGCTACCCAATGCCAAGAGTTAAGATCTTGCACGAGAGAGTGTGAAGTACAATCACCCGATGAGTGAGTTACTCTGATGTCAATCACTTGGAAAATGGCAAGCTCTCAAATTGGAAAGAAAAACTGGGTGGAGGGTTTCCTATGTTTTGGCTCTTAGTGGCCCCAAAGGCAGGAGGTTGTCTGTGGCCCCTGGCACATAAAGGCAGGTGGAGCCTTGGAACATAAGGGATCAAGACCAGGAGCTAGTGAAGTCTGCAAGTTCCTGTGGGTAGAACGGTGACCCTCAAACATGCTTCATGAAGTTTCCAGTTTGTGGGGATTCTTTGGGAGCTGCAAGAAATAGGAGGCAGCGGAAACAAAGGACAAATCTGGTGGGTGGAAGTCTGCTCTCCATCACTCCAGCTGGGCCTCCTTCATCTATTTATACACGAAGGATTTAAGTGCTATTTCTTGTTTTGTTCTGTTTTTCCCAGCCCTGTGTCTCAGGTCCAAGGCTTTCACAGTCATGGCCTTGGCCTACTATTTCATTTGAAAAATGATTTCACTACCATATATATGTATGTAAAGTCTAACACAAAAACTGAAAATGGCTGAGATGGATGAAAAAACTGATGCTCAAGGAGGGTAGGAGAATTCCTAAGATCACATAGTCAGTAGGTAAAACCAGGATTTAAACGACCAGGTCTATCCCCTAAAACTTCTCTTTGAACAAGAGAATTGATCATTACTTTGGCTGTCTGCAAAGCTATGTGCTGCCTAGAGTGCTGAGACCACAAAGAGGCCCGACACTACCTTGCGTAGCTTTAGTGAGTGTCTGGGACATGGCGAACTCCTGCTGAGAATGTGGCCCCAACAAGCAGAAGAGAGGAAGTCTGGGGACTTTGCAAAGGAACAATGACATTTTTATTCATCGAGAAGCAGCATTTTTTAATGAAAAATAAATATTGTTTAAAATATGTGATAACATTAAGGTTCTTTGAGTCTGGATTATCTCTACCTACAACATCCTGGAGGACTTGAAAGAACTTGCCGGATTCATCGTTTCATAGAACACAGTCCCCAAAACAGAGTCAGAATTTCTCATTCCAAAGTGAACATTAATACATACTGTTATTCTAGAAAAGGAAAGAAATGACGAAAGAAAGAGGAGGAAGGAAGGGAAGAGAGAGAGATGGAGGGAATGACTAAGGGGAGGCATAGCCGAGTTGGCTTCCTCAGCATCCCTCTGACACACTAAGCATGTTCCTGTTCCAAGGTCTTTGCCTCTTACCCAGAAATCCTTGTACCTGAATTCAAGGCCTTCCTTGACCATCCTGTATAAACAAGGCCCCTGTCATTCTGACCCTACTTTTTTTTTTCAACAGCTCTCATCGGTACCTAGCGTATTATATATTTACTTTAATAAAAAATCAACTTGATTTCACAGGCTTGGAGTCAGTTACTCTGTAGAATGTCTAAATTTATTTTTCAGTTATTCACATAGGTTGTTAACCCTTTAGGCTCGGGTCCTGAACCAGGGACCTTGGGATCTATATGGGACTGCTCCCAGGGTGTACCCAAATGTAAGAAAATATTGGGAGTTTTGTGGAAAGTTTTTCTGTGTGACTCTAGAATTGAAAAAAAAAAAAGAGGAGCAAGGTGATCAAGTCTCAGAAAGAATCAGAATTAGCACAGCTGCCCAGACCTCGGCAGCTAGAGCTCATGCACACTCTCTCTAGGGCAGTACTCTGGGCTCAGCTCTGGATTGGCTCATTAAATGTTCCAGATGATAGGCAAGAGCAAACGTGGCTGTCCCAGGTTGGGCCAGCTGTCAACCCTTATAGTCAGCTCCAGGCAGGAGCAGGGAGGCGAAGCACCGACAAGATCCCTGAGTGCCACTCCGTGTGCTGGGCCTGATTGCAGAGACGAGAAAGCGTCCTAGTAATTATTATCCAAACAGCTGACCACATCCCAGTTCAGGAAGCTTTATAAGGTTCCGTTTATTAGATATGGGAGCCCAGCAGGGGAGGTGCAGCAATCAAAGAATAAGGCAGATTATTCAGAGTAGCTGAGTCATTTTATTTTTTATTTAAATTTACAGGGTGGAAGAGAGAAAAGGAAGAAACATTTGATTTATTTTTATCTTAGTTGTATATCTTGGTTGTTTCCCCCCAATCCCAAGACACGAACCCAGGGTCTTGGGATGTATGTGGACTAGGTTTGGCCGGAGCAGGCAGACCTACCCACGACTCCGCCAGGGCACACCTAAAGTTGCAAGTCTTGGAAGTGGTTTTGAAAAATATGTACCAGCTTGGAACATACACTAGGGGATAATAATTTTGGCAGAGCCCAGTTTGCTACTTTCATGCTTTGTCACGTTCCCAGGTGACTCTGGGAGCTATTTTGAGGATCTGATGAATTCCTACCAGAGTGGGTCCATGTGTTTCTGGAGGCCCTGAACCTTCGACCTTCACCTGATTGTGCCCGGACCCAGTCGATGAGTCTCTCAACATTAAGACTATCCTCCATAAGGCAAAAGTGTGAGGACCCTAACTCTATCAAGCCATTTGCCTAAGATGTCTTAATCAGGAGGGGTTACACAATACAAGCCCCATACTAAGAACCACAGCTCACCTGTCCCAACCCACCCAGAGGAGCCACAATGCTCCCACCAAACTCTTTAATACAAACTGGAGACACAGATACCTTGTATTTGGCGGTGAGTAACCCCTTGTGATCTGATCGCATGTCAAAGTTAGGAAGGCTGTTGTAAGTATCTTTCCCTCCCTAGTTGAGTTAAAGATTAGAAAGACTATGCCATCAGCCTCCATCACACAACTAGAAAGGTCAGGAAATTATCTATTTGCATTAAGAAGTTCGACAGCTTGATCAGCTGCCTCAGAAGGAATCAGGTGCAATTATCTGGCAACTAACCAGCTAATGTTAGTCAATCTGAAAAGGGGCCACCTAAATCAACTTGAATTAAGAAGGAAAGGGTCCTGCCTACTCTTTAGCACCATTCTTCCCTTTGTTTTGCTCTTGGACCCATGTCCCTCCATAATGATGCCTAGTGTCTCTGTGTGTCATTGGACCCCACTCAATTTGAGTTGCCCATGAAAGTGGTACAAAAGTTTGGGACATGTACTGGTGATCTCTTTCTGTGTAACAAATTTTCCGAAAATGTAGTGACTTAAAACAACTATTAATGAGCTTCTGTGGTCAGGAATTCAGACAGTTTAGCTGACTGCCTCTTAATCAGGGTCTCTCACAAGGCTTTAGGCAACTTGCTGAGTGGGGTCACAGTCATCACAGCCTTAAATGGGCTGGGATCTCCAAGCTCACTCAGATAGCGTTGGCAAACCTTTCTGACTGTTGGTCAGAGACATCAGTTCTTTGCCATTTAGGTCTCTCTGTAGAGTAGCTCGGGATATGAAAGCCAGCTTCCCTCAGAGTGAGCAAACAAGAGAATTGCAAAGATCACCCAATGGAAGCCACAGTTTTCTTGTAATTTAATCTTAGAAAAGACATTCCATCACTTCTGCTGTATTTTATTCATTAGAAGTGAGTTGGTGAGCCCTGGTGGCTTAACTGTCTAGTACACCTGGGCTTAGTCCAGGGATATCCTGAGGCTTCCAGTTCAAGACCAGAGGCGGGAGGAGCAACGACTTCTTCCTCTTTTCTATCTCTTCCTGCCTGCCTACTTGCTTTCATTCCTATTTGCACCTCTTTCCTTAAAAAAAAAGTGAGTCACAGATCTAGTCCACACTCAAAGAGGGTGGATTACCCACAAAATAATTGGTGGTCATCTTACAGGCTTTCTACCCCAGAAAGTCCCAGGAATGGGAAGCCAACAAGGGATTCGTCTGCTCTAGCTGATGCCAGGACAGATGAATGAGACACTTATCAATGTCAATGACTTGAAGTCAGAATAGGGAGCCAGGATGTCACGGTAAAGAACCCAGGCAGAAGAGAAAACAAAGAATGAATGAGAGCCAGTAATGGAGTGGCTCTGACAGGAAAAGACACAAGTGATTTGTATGGGGGCCACTGAGGAACCAATCCTGGGAAGCATGCTCATAACACACAGCTGCTCTCTTCTGCTTACAGAGTGGCATCTTGGGGCACAAGATTGGGCAGAACAGATGCAGGTGGCTGATGGTACAGTTAAATAAGATAGTAAATAAAGATTTACTCTGGGAGAAGTTAGCTTTTTGGTGCCTGTGGAACACACAGGTGATTTCCTCTGGGCAACTGAAAAAGGACGGGAGATCTAGGAAGGGCTGTATATACACGTTTGGAGACACAAATCCTCAGAATCCTCAGCCTTGGGGGACAGAGGCAGGAGTAGGGACCATCAAGTTAGAAACAGATCCACGGGGCAACTCCTCTTAGAAATGTCTCTAAAGCACTTACCTTCCTTCTTTGAGATCTGTCATGAACCTGCTACCCTGTTTTCTGCTTACATTTCTTCTTGAAATGTGAGTGAGCTACATGTTTTCATAGGCCTACTTTTGTTTCCTTTTTGTACTTCCTCCTTTCTCTGCATACTTTGATAGTCATTGTCTCCTTTGCTTTCTTTCTATATTTAAAGCTGCTTAAATGGACTTGGCTAGACTGATGTCTATGAGTTTTCACTGCTAAATTTCTCAATCACATTTACTGTTCCAAGTCTACACTTAAGTTTCTGTAGTCATTTTCTTCTTTGCTAATGTAAGGGTATTGTCACTTGGTAAAGTAACATTGTAAAATTTTCATTGAATTTGGATGTGTTCTGGCAGCCTAGTGGGTACAGTCCATACACATCCCAGGATTGCCAGCTCATGACGGGGAGGAAGTAACTGACATGAACAACTACACAAAGTAAAATAAAAAATAAAATAAAATACTCTTCCTTCCTGCTTGCCCGCACCTTCCCTTAATTTAGTATTCCCTCAAATGTCTGAGATTGTAAAAACTGGAATTCTAAAACCCCTGCTGGAGGAAAGAGCATCACCTAGACATTAAGGAGCTAGATTCAGTTGGGAACTTGAACCAGAAAAGCCTTGGATTTCACAAAGATATGACCACATTCTGTGCTTAGTAGAAAACCTGAATAAAAGGGAAGGCAGTATTTATGTTTTGGGTTTTTTAGTAATTTATCTCTGCTGCTGCTACTCTGACACTCAAGATGCCAAAGATGCCTCTCCCTACAGTTTAACGCACAGAGAGATTGTACAAAAAGGGCTTTTCAAACACACACACACATATATATACACAAAGGAAAATGTAAGAGTCTAGATCTTTTACAAACTGAATACAAATGATGAGATAATGGAGTATAATCTCCATAAGATAACTATGATTCACCTAATTTTCATTATTGCAGATCTAGGGTTCTTCAAGCTCTCACTTTAATCAACCTGAGGTGGAGAAGGGGGGCTAGTCCTTCTGTGTCTGATGGGAGTCTAAGATCCTCCCAGGGCCTTCCTGAGCCCAAGATCCTGTTTGCCCCTGAGACTGAGGACGGTCCTCTTGGCATCTCTTTGGTCCTCTCACGTTGTCCTTGACTGCCCGGTCACTGACTCGAGCGTTCATCTTCTGGACATCACATCAGCTGGGCCTAATTCTTTAAATGTCCCTCCTTCTCTGCCCTGGAGGTTGACTCTTTTCTCTCTCCTAGGTGACTATCCTAGTGCTACTTTGAAGGTCCTGGTAAGTCTAGTTATACTCTTCCTTGGAGCTGGGTCTCTTGCTAGCTTTAGGTATGGGTCAGGTGACCCCTGGAGGCCACTGCACTCTCCTGACTTAGAGTCTGTCCCTTTTCCAGGGTGTGGTCACACTGCTTTTTCTTTTCCATGCCTCCTAGTGGTCTTCTGAGCAAGGTTCTTTTTTTTAGCTCCTGAAATGTTCACTTTTAAGGATATTTGTTAACCAAGAAGATTGACCTGCTGGAGCTCAAAGACTGCAAAATCTTTTCTTAGTCAAATTTTGAATAGAGATCAGGCATTCCAAGTAGTCTTTGCTTTATTTACCTCTATCCCTAACAATCTCTCTGACCCCAGCCGGCTTTTACAATGTAAATCACTACAGTTGGACACCCCCCAAATACCTTCAATATAATAAGGTGCTTGCTCAGGCAGAGATGAAATGGATGTGCCCACTGAAGGGAAACTGGGAAATGTTGGCCTTTCCTCTGTGCCAAGTTGATTATTTAACAATTTAGAGGCAGAGTGACCATTTTTCTATGGGATCCATGGTGACTGAATCAAAGTGGCAATATTACTTGCATACGTCACATTTTCAGTCTGGGAGAATTAATTGTTTAAGAGGTATCATTAAAATCAGAGTTTCCTTTAGGGCCCTATAAGTAAGGGGATGTCTCGGCAATGTCTAATCTATCTAGAATATAAATAACACTCACGTTGGTTAATGGGGTGAAATCCCAAAGAAACTATAAACTGAAAGTCCTGACTGATGCTGATTCAAAGGAAAGTTATAGTCACAGTCCCCTGCCTTCCGTGAGACTCTCTTGCTATTGAGATAGACCACTGGTACCGTCACTGTGTGTTTGCTGATCCCTTGACACTGTCTAAGTTAAATACACACTGTATCTAGAGAAGAGAATGTCTTGGCATCGTCAATGGAAACTCAGTAAATCTCTTTTCTCCTTTCTTCTGAGATTTACACTGACATTTGCTCTAATTGTTATTGCACTTTCATCCATCACAATAGAAGCTAGTGAAAGGGAATAAAAGCTTCTTAGTGTCCTTTGCTATAAAGATTTTTGTTTGTGATTGCTTTCCTCTGGAAAGGAAAAATCCTACTTGGGAGACCTAAAGTACTAGCGAATGTTAACTGGAGGGCAAGGTTCCTTGCAGGCAGAGGAAAGTCTTATTTGGGGGCAGAAACTCATGTGCCCACTACATAGGCACATGGAGTTACAGTGGACACTCATTTTAGCATTTTTTTGCTAGTCATAGGCTTTGTTCTCTGACGAAGGCCTAAGACAGGCTTACACCAACCTAATTGTATCTAGCTCCAAACCTCCTTTAAAAACTGCAAATCTTCCAGATTACTGTATCTCTTTCTACCAAGACCAAATATATATATATATACATATATATATATATATATATATACATTTTTTTTTTTTTTTGCTAACATATGATAACACGTGTCTCAGAGAAAACTGAGGCAAATGCTTGGGGGTTTAGCCAGAGAAGGGTAATGGAATCACACCAGATTTGGTTTACTTTCTCCCCAGTGAAGAATTGGAGAAAAAATAGTCTGTGTTTTAAATCCTGTACTTGGAGAAAAATGCAATTGATGTTGAAGAGTCTATCAATTATTAAGTTCAGAGCCAGTGCTATTTTGGTTACATCTACATGAGAAGATCATTTCCAGGAATACCATACACTTCACTTCAGTCAACCCCAGCTCCAATTTTTCCTCTGAGGCAGAAATAATAACACAGGGCCTAGGGGAGAGGAGGGCTGGATTGCAGGGCAGGGAAATAGATTGTGATAAGGACAGAAGGATCAGAACAGCAGGTGTTTTTGAAAGCTGGCTCCTAAACTAGTTAATTTGGGTTCATTAATGTTGATAAAGCAGCTCTCTTCTTTGCAGAACACAGCAGGGAAGTTTCATTCATTTTGAACATGTCTTTTATTTTTCTTGGGAGTAGAATCCTCTCTCTGGCTGATTGAAAATGCCTTGTGATGTGATAAGGGGCAGAGTGAAGGAATCCCTCTCTCTCTGGCTCTCCTGCTTCCTTCTAGCCAGGGCTCAAGGCCTGTTTACTGGAAATCTCCTTCTGATCTTGAGCACCCAATTAAGCAGTTGGGTCTCTGAGATGTCAATCTACCACCAGGGTAAAAGCCTTTTAAATGTCTTTCAATATTTCCTACAGTTCCTCTAGAATGACACATAGAACTTCCTGGATACACATCTGATCCTTCCTAGACAGTTCATCCCCCCACCCCCCTGCCCCACCTCCCTGCCTGTCACCTCCTGAACCTTGGTTGTTGGGCTTCGAATGACCTGCACTTAGCCACTTTAGCTGCCTGAGCCATAGAAACACAGGTTTGGCACCTCCCTGAACCCCGGCCCCTCAGATGGCTTTCATAGCCTGTGCCTCAGTCATCTGAGCCAAGGGATGTTGGCTCAAAGGGTGGTTTCTAGGCAGTTTCTTTTTTTTTTTTTGGTAATTTTATTAAGATAGAATTCACAATTAGCTCATTTGAAATGTTTGATTCAATGGCAGTTTCTTTTCTTGCAGCCTCTGTTGTGCTTCTATATTATCTCCTTCAAGGACAGGTACAGGATAGTGGGACCCAGACATGACTGGAACTGATTCTAAGAACTTTGCTAACTAAAATATTCACTAGGTAAGGAATAGAGGGACAATTGCTGCCCAGAGGGTTGTGGCCTGCTTAGTGAGTAGGGGTTCTGCAGTGCTTTTAAATGCCAGGGAACCACATACATTGTAGGTGTAGGGGGGAAAGAATTGCCAAGGTTTTCTCTGCCAGTATGCCAACCATTTAAAAACATTGAGGTGATTTTTCAGAAAAGCCTAGATTTCTCAAGCTGGTCAATCCCAACCTCAGTACACACTGAAAACTGCTAGTTCAGCACTCAGAGAGCATTAATTTGATCAGCAGTCATAGACATTCTTTCATTCAACAAATAGTTATTGAACTTGAACAAAGAGACTGGCATTGTTCTAAGAGCTGGGACACTGCTGTGAACTAGACTGAGTGTCTCTGCTCTCAAATGGAATCAGCAGAGGCTGGTGGGGAGACAAATGATACACAAGTAAAAGGCAGATAAGCAAGATGATATTTAAAAATAGTGGCAAGGGAATTAAAAAACAGATTGAAAGGCTATTGATAGGGTCAGGGGAGGTCTCTCAGAGGAAGTGACATCTGAACAGAGACTTAACTGATATGTCAGCCATTTGATGCTAGTCACACATGCTCTGGGTCAGTGTTCCAGGCAGAGGGAATAACAGGTACATACCACAGATGTAACTGAGCAGAGGGGAGGCAGGACAAAGCAAGAGCGGGGTGTAAGAAAAAGAGAATTTGGTAGTGAGATTTTTTTTTTCTTCTTTTTTAAAAACTTGATAGCATTTATTTATTCGCTTGTTTATTTATTTATTTGCCCTGACCCCAGCTCTTGAACCTGGGTTTGTAGGCTTTACCTGGCCTGTATCCCAGCCTCTGTAGCTGCCTGATCCACAGGGGTGTGCCCAATATTTTCTTTTCTTTTCCTTTTTTAGGTGAAAACAAAATCTTGGTACTGGTTAAAAAACAACAACAAAAGACAAAGGGTTTATAATAACCAGCAATAAATAGGCCTCACATTTACACTAGCCTTCCCAGTTATTCAGTCAAAAAATAACTGGCCATAACTGCATTTTTATGTATCCTTTCAATCTTATCATATATGTATATGCATGTCCATATATCCTTAATATAAATAAGGAATAATCTAGCCCACAACTCAGGACCTAGACTTTTTTGTTTAGCAATTGGGCTGAAAAATGATTCTATATGAGAAACAGTATTAGGATCTACTATTATTTAAATAACCAGTCCTTTATGGACTGATGATGGACATTTAGGTTATGTCTAGACTTTTGCTGTTGGAAACAATGCAATGGTCCTTAAATGTATGTCTTTGTGAAATATATGACTGTCTATAAAAATTGCTGGTCCATTAGATGTGTGCATTTAAAATTTTAATAGACATAGTTAAATGTACGCTGAGCTTTTTTTTATTCTGGAGAAACCGGAGGGATTCTTTGTCATAGGTAATGTGAAAGATTATTCATTGTGGTCTAGTCTGAAGAAATACCTGTCAACATTTGATAATAAGCCTAAATGAAGCTCAAGTTTTAACACATTTATTTTTACTTTTTTATTATGAACATTGTCAAATAAACACAAAAGGTGAGAGATTAATATAATGGACCTTCATCACAGCTTCAACAGTATCAAAATATATATTCAATGGTGCACCCTAGTGGAGCAGTGGTTAGGTCTCTCACCTCTGAAGGAACTAAAATAAAAAAATGAAATAAGCTTGCTTCTTCCTCCTTTCTCTTCCTGCCTGCCTGCTTGCTCTCCTTCATTCCTGCCTGTATCTTTCTTTTAAAAAACAAAACAAAAAAACAAGCATATATTCTAAATAGATGGCCAACCTTGTTTCATCTACATCCTCAAGCCACTTGTCCTACCTTAGATTATTTTCAAGTGGACATCAGACATTGTGTCATTTTCTCCTTAAATATTTCAGAGCATGAATATGACTCTTTAAAGATTAGTTCTCCTGTAGTATGACCCTCATTCCAGACTTGTCAGAGTGCTTCTTCTAGAATTCCTTGTTCTTCCCTCCCCAAGGGTGTCCGATACATGGTGAGGAGGAGGCAGTGCTGTGTTGGTCTGAGTGTGAGGTGGTGAGAGAGCTCGCATGGACTCTCGGTTTCAGTACGGGGCCCAGCCCTTTCTAGGTAGCTCGGGGGCCCCTGGAAGCCTCATGCCCTGATCTGGAAAAAGGAGGATAATAGTAAAACCAGTTTCTCTGTGGTGCCACTTAGAAAGGTCTGTCACCATAAGGAGCAAGGAACATGAAGTGGTGGTGGGGAGAAAGCCCATCATATCAGGACAGCAGCCAGGTGTGGGTGAATACAAAGGAGAGGGGCTCTTGAGTAATGCCAACATGTTTTAGCTGTTAATGATGAGGAGTAGTAGAATCTACTACCCCAAATATGCTACTTTGGCATAGGATTATTTGGAGCTAAAAGAGCTTATAAAAATACCAGGTGAGGCACGCCTTGGTGGAGTAACATTTAAGTCAATCACTTCCAAAGATGTGCAGGCCACATACACGTGTGCTCAAGTCCTGGGGTGGGGAACCAATGTGAACAACTAAATAAAAATAAGACAAGATACTTCTTCCTCCTCTCTCTTCCTGCCTGCCTCCTCATTCCTGCCTGCACCTTTCCTTAAAAACAACAAAAAAGGTAAAAAAAAACAAAACAAAAAAACAAAGGTGTTTGAATTCTCCCCCATTTTCCCCTAAAAGCAGGAGATAAAGTCGGACATGGAAGATGTCCTCTCTATACCATTCTTATCATCAAGGACAGCAAGTTGAAACTTACTGAATTCCATACAAACACACCTCATTAAAATAATACTCATCTTCCTTTGGCATCCCAATATTTTAGTTACTATTCCACAATCGCTTCTTTTGTTCAACTTAATCTAAAAGCAATTATTCAGTTCTTCGTTTCTTTCCATGTCTTCTATAATAGGATGTTTTTCTCCTGTTAATCTATCTTATGTCAATCAAGTCATCAAACCCAGGGAGAGGGTAGAGGTAGAATTTTGCCTCCCATATACTGATTATACAATGACCCTCTCAAAGTTGGAAATGTGAGAGATAGTGTTCATTTTATTTGCATGAAATCATAAAGTATCCTAGTGCCGTGAAAAAGGCAAGGACACTGGTATGGGATGGGGGTGATACGTTTCCCTGGTGGCTTCTCATATCTTTAAGAAAAAGATTCGTGTGGTAGCTCTGAAGGCAACGTATTGAAAGCTCAGCTTTGTCTTGTACAAGGGGGTAACTGTGCAGAGTAGAGTGGGTAAATACATGAGAGTCTTCTATTTACGTAACACTAGAGACATGGGTGGTTGCATTTCCATTCAAAAATTCGACTTTTTAAAGCATCCTTTCCTTTCTTCAGATACTGAGACATAAACTGATGCAAACAAAAACACTTGGAAATATGACTTAACAGCAGAGGGAGGGCTTTTTAAAGCAGCATTGATATAGCTGCAAGGACAGGTAATATTCACCGTGCGTGTCAGTGTGTAAAGCTTTGGGGCAGGGTGTGGAGAGTCCCTGGACACATCCAGCAGGTAGTCAAAGTGACGGGGAAACCTGTCTGCAACCTGGAGTCAGCAGTATAAGGGCCAGAACTTTTCACTGAATTTTTGAAGTTACGGGTGATTTATTTGTGATGGATTGCAATTTTAGATAAATCAATTCACTTCTCCAGTTGGTATTTATTTAGATCCCAGGAAGGGCCTATTTGGATGAATGGACACAAATACGAAGTGAGATTTTTCCAGTGAGCAACATGTCACCCTCACATCATCTCATTTGACCCTTACATTATCTCCTTGATGTAGGTGCTATTATCTCCCGTCTATGAAGGAGAAAGCGGCTTAAAGAGGTGAAGGAACTTGATCCAGGTCACTTGTGCAGCTTTGAATCTAATCACCATTTCAGCCTTTAAATGGACAGTGAGTAATGCTGTAGACCTAGAGTCCTTTCAGGTTCTTAAATTGGAGAATGACAATGAAAATGGACTCAAGGAAGAGCTAGCTCTGTTTGATACAGGATTCCCAGAATGAGGAAAGACCTGGACTGCAGAGAGGTAGGTAGAAAGAAGGTTATGGTGGCATTCCAGGCCCTGGAGATGAGTAACTGGAGTTTGGAACTAGAAAGCCTGGTTCCAGCCTTGCCTCTACCACATGCTGCTGCCTGAGGAACCTCGGGCAAGTTACAGCCACATCTCTGAAGCTGTGTTACCACCCCCTAAAATGGATGGATAAATAAAATAAACCTAGAAAAGCTCTAGGTTATTTCAAATTCTAAAATTTTGCCAGATTTTACATTTTAATGCATCCTAAAGATTTATAAGAAGATTCTAAGTATCATCCAAATTCAGAAAAGAATTTAGATGTATTAATTCCCAACATAGTCTTTTCAAAGTACCAAGGAACAGAATTGTAGGAATAATTCCTAGAACAGATTATACTAAGACAAGCCAATTATGTCTGCCTCTTACTGTCTTTGTTAAGAAAGTGACTTGGGTATTGCCTTGCAACAGTAGCTCATGACATAAAAATCAAATAAGAATGTTACTTGAAACAAATAAAATGATCTAAACCTCTCTCTCTAAGAAATTTTATGAAAATATACCTAGGAGGCACAAAATCCTATTGTCATCAAATTAATTTGTTTTCTAAGCTCAAATTTAATTTAACAAGTGATATTTCTTCAGCGGGTTCAATCAACAGGATTTAGAGAACACAGGAAATAAATATGGTAATGTCAGAGAAAATAATCACAAAATAGTTGTTCTGTGTTCTGTTGCTTATGATGCTTCAAGAAAGTATTTTTACCAAGACCCTGAGGAATTGGCTCTTGGTGTGAAGACAGGCTCTTCTCTTGACTAATATCTGCACACTTTTCTCTATCGCATCCTGTAACAAGTTCATTTCCCAGACGTGCTGAGTCCTTGTTCTCAGTGCTTCTTAGACTTGACCCTTCCTCATCAACAAAGACTTAGGGATGAGTTCACATTCTTGAGTTGCTCTTAAATAATTCAAGGACAAAGAAATCTTTCTGAAATAAAGCTTTCGACAAGCTATTTCTGTTATTAAAATCTTCAGAAATCTCATTGCTTATAAGATGAAATATAAATTCTACAGTTGAGATCCTCATCCTTTTAGTCAAGTAAATGCATTCGTTTTCTGTACAGGTATTAATTCTCAGCATGTGAGATTTTGCTACCTGGAATGTTCTGCTCTTTCTCTCTGCTGTTTTATGGCTATCACCTCCTTAGACTCTATCTTGAAACTCACTTCCTTCAGGTGTTCTCCTGGCTTAGTTGCTACTTAGTAAATAAACTTATTTTTGAGTTTTTAATCTTATGAAGCAAATAATTCAAGTCTACTTTAAGAGATTATCATTCTTTACAAAATCACCCAGAGTTGTGCCCCGGTGGCTCAGGTGTTAAACCCCTGACTGGGGAGCTGTCCATGCACAGTCCGAGGACACAGATTCAGGCCAGCCTGGGACCTGGGGTAACAACTAAAATGAACAGCTAACTAAATAAAATGCTTCCTCCTCCTTTCACTTCCTATCTGCTGCCTGCTTGTCTTCCTTTTAAAACAGAAACAAAAACAAAAACAAAACCTCGAAATACACCCAGAGTGATTTTATGTTGTGTGAGAGAGAGCAGTCCAATTTTGGGGTGTCTGCCTTTTTGTTAGGAATTCACACCAGACCCAGAGCAAATTACTCTTTATGGTGACCTCTAGTGGACACAGTACTACCCTACAAATTATGAAAAGTGAAGGATTAAGTAAAACTCTTTGTAGTTCAGCGGGGATTACCGAAATCACATGCTCACATCCCACCCCACCCTTGTTTATTCTTCTAGAATTTGTTTTGCATTTAGCGTAGCTTGCCTTACCACTCACCTGTTTCGCCTCTGGCTGGCACTGCGCGGGCTGGGCTGCAGGTATCGGATGTCGTGTGAATTGCTGGTAGCAGTTTAAAATAATCCCTGCCAAATGGAACCCGCTCCCTGGTCATTGACCAGAGTGCAGAGCAGTTCGCTCTGTGGAGCTTGACGGGACCCTTGCCGGGAGCCCAGCAGCCGGCTCTCAGTGCACGGGGCAAAACAAGACATTATGAAAAAGGGAATGCAGACGATGGCAAGGAGAAATTCTGTTCTTGCCAGTGGCAAAGCGATTCTCACCAGACTTTCACCCCACGCTGCAGAAGTGTCACGAGAGGGTACAGTCGCGCTACTAGAAGGCTCCCTCTTTTATCAGCGCCCCAGCAGCGGGGGCTGGCTGCTTCCCTGCGCGGGAGGGCGGCACCGAGGCTGGGTGCTGGGGTGTGCGGCCGCCTTCGGAGCACGCGGTACGTGAGCTTCACGCCGGGAGAAGAAGAGCAAAGTCGCCAAGAAATGCAATTGCTGGGTGGCCTTCTCTGACAAATCCTTTTAGGCAGTTTCAAGAAACCCAGCTGGATCCGGGATAGTTTCTGGAACAAGCTCATCAAACGTCGTCTGTCCCCACCCCACAAATTCCGCACCCCTGTGCTCATCCCTCCTCAACCTCCGGTCGCCTCTCTTTGGGAGATACTAAAAGGGCCCTTGGGGATTACCCAAGTTATCCACTTGGCTCGGGGTGGGACGCCGGAGCAGGGGCTTTGCTCCACACTCCTCCCGGGCTTTCCCATTTCTCGCCTCCCCGCCCCGCGGACCCCTCCCGGCCACTGCAGGCGGGAGCGGAGACAGAGGACGGCGTCACGAGGCCGGGAGACCGCTGTCCAGGGCGGGGCGCCGGGGAATCCCAGCCGGAGCGAGCCCGGGAGGTGCGGGCGCGGGCGGGAAGAGGAGGGTGGCGCGCCAAGGGGAGGTGAGCGGAGCGAAGCCGGGAGGCGAGGAGGGGAGGACGGTGAGGAGGCCCCGCCCCCGCCTCTTGGAGCCGGATCCTCGCCGCCTCCGAGCCCGCTCACTTTGCCTCTCGCCTCTTGACGGCGGCGGGGCGGTTGCTGGATCCGCGATCGGAGGACCGCCCGGGACCCGGAGCCAGCCCGCACCGGCGCCTCCTCTCGGCGCCCGCGCCCCTCAGGGGGCACAGCGCCGCCGCCTGAAGAACGCACCCCGGCCTCGCAAGGGCATCCCCCGGGCACGAGGGGCGGCGGCGCTGACTGCCTTGCTGCCGGCCGTTGGGGTAGCGCGCTGGAGCCGGAGGGGACTGGCCACCTGCAGGTACCGCCGCGCGGAGGGAGGGTCGCTAGCAGTGACGCTGGGCTGCTGAGGAGGCGAGAGCCAAGGCGGTCCCCGGGGCGGCGAGGGGCAGGCACGGAGCCCCGAGGGACAGCGGGCCAGACCGCCCGCCGGCCCCGACGGCGCGCTCTCGCCTCCGCCAACTGCAGGTAGACCCTGGGCGGCGGCGGCGCCCTCGGGCCTCGAGGCCTCGGGGTGGCCAGCCATGACCTTCGGGCGCAGCGGGGCGGCCTCCGTGGTGCTGAACGTGGGCGGCGCCCGGTACTCGCTGTCCCGGGAACTGCTGAAGGACTTCCCGCTGCGCCGCGTCAGCCGGCTGCACGGCTGCCGCTCGGAGCGCGACGTGCTCGAGGTGTGCGACGACTACGACCGCGAGCGCAACGAGTACTTCTTTGATCGGCACTCGGAGGCCTTCGGCTTCATCCTGCTCTACGTGCGCGGCCACGGGAAGCTGCGCTTTGCGCCGCGGATGTGCGAGCTCTCCTTCTACAACGAGATGATCTACTGGGGCCTGGAGGGCACACACCTCGAGTACTGCTGCCAGCGCCGCCTCGACGACCGCATGTCGGACACCTACACCTTCTACTCGGCCGACGAGCCGGGAGCCCTGGGCCGCGACGAGGCGCGACCCGGCGGTGGCGACGCGGGCCCCTCCAGTCGCTGGCTGGAGCGCATGCGGCGGACCTTCGAGGAGCCCACGTCGTCGCTGGCCGCTCAGATCCTGGCCAGCGTGTCCGTGGTGTTCGTGATCGTGTCCATGGTGGTGCTGTGCGCCAGCACCCTGCCCGATTGGCGCGCGGCGGCCGCCGACAACCGCAGCCTCGATGACCGGAGCAGGTACTCCGCCGTCCCTGGGAGGGAACCCTCCGGGTAGGACGCACTGCTTCTTTGCCCGTCCAGTCCGTCCTGTAGCGTCTGTCCGTCCCGTCCGTGGATCCTGTCTCCGTCCTGTTTGCCTGCGGGCGGCCTAGCCAGGCTGGGTTCAGGACCCGAGAGGCTCCAGGCGCCGCCGGCTGAAGGATGATGGGTGGGTCCTCACTCCCCACCTCTCACCTCGGCACAAAATGACTCCAGTCCAAACACCAGACGCCTCTCCTGAGGGCGAAAGAGGGCGAATCGCGCATCCTGGGGTCGAGCGGATAGAGATAGATAAGCCTTCCATCTTTTTGGTTTACTTTTGAACAAATAGCGACGGGCTCCTTAGATTTCTCAGTAAAGTTTTGTTAGTATTCAACTGCTTCAACCTTGGACTAAGAGCCGTTTGAATTATTTGTTTATTTTGGGTGGTGTTTGGGTGAAACGTGGTCCGCTATACACTGCCCACACATTCTACACACTCTGCATAATATGTGCTGTAATGGATGGTTACAGTCTAAAGGAGATTAATTTAACGATACACTCTGAATAATGGATGTCTGTGGCCGTGTCTCTCTTTTCATAGAAAGTATGGAGTTTGCAAAGCACCTGGCCACCATTTGGTACCAAAAGAGTCATATTGTGGCTTTCAGAGGGATCTTCAATATGGGATGAGAAAAAAAAAGTGCCGTTACCTTGGGAAAGGAGAGAAGTCTAAACTGTTCTCAATCTAGAAACTGCTCGAGTCCTTGTTTTTCACTTCACTAGAATGAAAGGAAAATATTTTAATTATTTCTTAGTGTTTACCTTTAATAGTGACAACTGTGTTTAGTACTAGTGAGTTCATTTTGCGTATTTGGTGGGAGGTATAAGTAAAGTTGAATTTTCAAGAGAGAGACTATTTGGGCACAAACACAATCTCACCTTTGATACTGTTTGGAGCCCCTCTCCATCATGCCCTGCAGTCTTTAACTGATGGGCATGTGTATGTTTCAAATGGTGCTAAGTGCCTTGATAGTACAGTGGATTTTTATTTGAAGAGTACAGATTTTTATTTAAATCCAAACAGTAAATAAAATTGCCTCATGCCGCACAGTCCACTACTGATGTCTTGAAATCCCAGATAGATAGTTTGAAAGGAAATTCATTAGGAAACCTGTTTTGCTTAGTGTATCAGATTCTGGGTTTTTGCTTTACAGCTAAGAATTACATATTTGGTACTCTAACGTTTCAGTGAAATTAATTCATCTACCTCAATACATAAGTGTCCTTGATTCTTTGAGAGAATCATAGGAAAATGAGCCATAAATAAGTGACCTTGAAATGATTCACGAGTAGTTGTAGTTTTAAGGTTAGTGAAGATCTGAGATACATTCCCAAAGGAAACCAGAGAATTGGGTTATTAGTACAAATATTCAGGGAGTTGGCTTACTCACTATTTAAGCAAACACTGAGAAATAACTTGAATAATAATTTGGAGGGGATGGAGGGAATTTTGAGAGAAGGAGGAGGGGAGTGCAGACTCAGGATGAATGTAAATTATTTGGGAAGAAATGAGAGAAAGGGAAGAAACAAAAATGGAAAACATGACTGCAAAAGAAGAAGATAAAAGGAATGCTTCACTTGTGTATATATTTCTTATGTACATGTCTAATTATTCAAGTCAGAACTGTTTCCTAGATACCCAGATATTTCTGGCAAAAGCATGTTTTCCTTGGCTTAATGGCTCAGTTTTAAGCTTCACTCAGTGAGTGTAGGTATAGGAAAACCCAAACAGATAAGCAGAAACAATGATTGAGGATTCTGCACATCACAGAGGTAGCCTCCCACTGGTCTGTTACGACAGAGAGAGACCCTGAAATGGACACTTTGAATAGACTATCAAACCTGCCTGGCCAATTGCTTATGGCTGCTGAAATTATTCCTTTTAGAACATCATTCGCATCATTTGAGCATATTTAGCATCTACCAAATAAAGTCAGACTTCTTTATTGACTTTCAAGGTTTTTAGTTTAACCACAATTCACCTTTCTTGATTTATCTTATAATGTACAAGCATCTTTTGAGTATCCACTATGTTCAAGGACTGTTAGTATTCCAAATATAACCTTTTTTGGTAAAGAAAAGATGTCAAATTGGTGATGGAGGATTCGGAGGAATGCACGATTGATCTCTGAGTGGAGATGTTCTGGGAAGGTGGCTTGCAAGGTGGGCGAGGCTAGAAACAAGTCGTCTTGTTGAAGAGGTTGTACACTGCCCACTACTGGCATGGGTATCATTTATATAAACTCTAGTGTTTGCAATCTGTACAACTGTTTGTGCTCCATCTGGGAGCAAAATGAGGAGAATTTTCCAAGTAAAAGGAACAGCATGGGCATCAGCATGAAATTTGTATATTATATTTAGGGAGTATGAATTCAGTGATGGAGTGAGAGATGGATAGAGAGCAATGAGAGGGAATGAGAGGGAGAATAATTTTGTTAACCATAGGTAGGGTTGGGGTGAATGGTTTATGCATGTGAAGTAGCAAATGTCAAGTTGTGGACTATGGATGGAAACAGAAGGATGAGATTGGAGATCTCTGCAGAGGGAAGGAATGAGAGAGAGCTTGGAATGCTTTGATGTGGTGAAAATGGAGAAATAGCAACTCTAGAAGATATTAGCAAGAGGAATAATTAATCCAGGATATCGGAAGGAGACAGGTATCAGGGGCTGACTTAAGTGGACTTTCGGGAGCTTGGAGCACTCTGTGCCTGCCACCTGCCGGCTCCATTTATCCAGACTGGCCTGCTTACTTGTTTACAAACCACCCAAATGTCTCTTACTGTGCACTCCTTGCCTGTTGAAATTGGATCATCCATCAAAACCAACTCCGATTCCGTTTCTCTATTGAAGCCTTTCCTGATCACCTAGAAGATGTGATGTTTCCTTCTGAACTTCTTGAGGGATTGCTTATTTGTACAAGATAGTTATTTTTTCATATAAACATATTGTAAGCTAGATGAGATGAAAAAGCCCTAGAGGCAACTAAATTCTTTTATACTATTTATGATGACAACATCTTTTAGAAAAATCATCACTCAGGCACAATAAGTACGTATTGTTCATGTTACATTTCAAAATATAACCTTTCAGGAACATATCTTTTTTTGTATAGATTGAAGAGCCATGTTGGGTAAATTTAAAGCTGTAGATTTCAGGGTAGAACGCTTAGTTGAGGACGGAGTCCTGTGTCAGAATGAGAAAAAATGTCTATTAAATCAAGGAACAATGATTTATCAAGAACTTATTATACAGAAGGAATAAAGAGAAGTATATGATTTCTCTGAATTTTGAGTTAGCATATATCCTGAAGTTTGGAAAAAATCTTGTGAAGTCTTCCAAATAATTTTTTTTTAAAGGAAAGGTGTAGGCAGGAATGAAGTCGAGTAGGCAGGCAGTCAAGAAGGGAGGAAGAGAGAGGAGGAAGAAGTATTTATTTCATCTTTATTTTTAGTTATTCACACTGGTTGTTTCCCCCCTGGACCCAGGACTCAAACCCAGGAGTATGTGGCTTGCTCCTTTGAAGGCAATTGACCTAACCGCTGCTCCACCAGGGCAGGCCTGAGATAAATAGTTCAAAAACATTTTGTTTATGAATATGATCCTTTTAAATAGACTTGTTTTGGGTGTTTAATAACCATATAAACAATGGCTTAAAGTCCAAAAGCCCCCAAAGTAAATTTTTCCCCAGCCATTCATTCTTTTCCCTAGAAGTAACCAAGGTTACTAATATTTTGTGTGTTGTTTCAGAGATATTCTGTGTATTTACAAGCATATCATTTATTTACAAAATAACAACAGTATGAAAACACTGTCCTGAAACTAGCTTTTTTACTAACCAATTTGTCATGGAGATTGTTTCATTTGAGTTTATAAAGAGCTGCCAGATTCTTTTATACAGCTACGTAATAGTCTTTTGTAAGGGCATCCCAAAATTTCTGCATATTTGTGTTGTTTCTTGTCTGTAGGAAGTGACCTGGTGAATATCTTTGTAGAGGCATGTTATTTTGCTTTTATGAAAGCATTTCCATAGGATAAGTTTCCTGAGAGCTAAGCCATTGGGTGAAAGGGCATGTACGCTTTTAATTTTCATGGATAATTCCAAATTGCTCACCAAAAAGTATCAGTTTATATTCTGTCAGTGTGTTTTGTCTTACTCTAAAGTGTTAACATATTTTTTAATCTTTACCATACTAGAAGATGAAAATGGTATCTAGCGGCTTTAATTTGATTTTGCTTATTTTGTATAAAATTGTTCATTTTTACATATATTTCGGAATCATTTATCTTCCTTTTTTTTTTTTTTTTTTTTTTTTTTTTAAGGAAAGGTACAGGCAGGAATGAAGGCAAGTAGGTAGGCAGGCAGGAGGAGAGGAGGAAGAAGCATTTATTTCATCATTGGCTGTTTCCACAGGGCCTTGGGCTGTATGTGGACTGTGCCTGGTTTGACCCACTGGGCCTCCAGGGCCTGCCTGTCTTACTTTTTTGTTAACTATTTATACGTTTTATTCATTTTATCAGTGAAGTTTCTTAGTTTGAAGATTAAAAAAATTATATTGGGAAATTAGCCCTTATATATACTGTGTTTCAAATACTTTGTTTTCTAATTTAGATCCCAATGAAAAGAAAACCACAATTTCTTAGAACACAGTAGCTATACTTTTTAGTATACATTGAGAAAAATATACATGATGATTTTTAAAAATGGTGAAATTCTAACTATTCATCAACCATTTTTTGAGTTTCTCTGATGGTGCCAGGCATTGTGGACACAGAGAGACATAGGACAGGGCTCCTGCCTCTAGGAGCAGATGGGCTAGTATATCCTGGGATGCTAGTGGGAGGGGGAGACAGATAACAAAGAAAACAAGTAAAAAATTCAAATAGCAAAAGAAAATCAGAGTATAGAACACAGCAGGAGTGCTCCTGTGGATGGGATATGAGGAGGTGGCACAGGTTGAAGGCTGAATAATGAGAAAAACCCATCCAGTCTTGGGAGGAAAGGAAGAACATTATGGACAGAGGGAACAGCAAATGCAAAGGTTTTTGGGGTTTTTTGGAAAGGTACAGGCAGGAATGAAAGCAAATTGTCAGGCAGGAAGAGAGAGGAGGAAAAAGCACTTTATTTACTTTTATTTAGTTGTTCACGCTGGTTGCTTCTCCCTGGGCCTGGGATTCCAACGCAGGGGTATATAGCTTGTATCTTTCAGAGGTGATTGACTTAACCATTATGTTACCAGGGCGGGCCAGTTGAAGGTTTAAGATGACAAGGAGCATGGCTTGTCTACAGAGCAGAAGGCCCTTCTATGATAGCATTCAGTCCCCGGGCCAGAGAGCCCTAGATAAGGAACCTATCAGTCAGGGTCAGTGAATTTGGATTTTAGTCTAAGTGAGTCAGAGAACCCTTTGGAAGGTTGTAAAGCATTAGCTAGTTATGATATAGTATGTTTTAAAAACACCATTGCCTGCTGGGCAGAGATGGTCTGCAATACCAGATGAGGCAAAACCTGACAGATGGGAGAATATGGAGCTTGATCTAGAGAAGTAACAGTGGAGAGAGTGAGAAGTGATTGGATTCATGTGAATTCATGGATTCATGTAAATTTGTATAATGTTACTAATGGTCGACTCAGCTGCCAGCACTAGGAAAGTGTTGGGTATTATTTATTAATGAAGCAGTGTTAGGGCCCACAGACTTGGGGATCCCTCTTGCTTCACCACCTTACTCACATGTAGTGAGCTGTGAATACAGTTCTTTATTACCAGGGTCTGCTTTCCATTTAGGGAACTGTGAGAAGTCTCTGGAAGAGAGATTTCCCAAGGGTTGTTGGGAGGGGGATCATGTACCTTTCTGTGCAACCAAAACCATTTCATTGAGAAGACTGTCTCTTCTGTTAAAGATCTTTGGTGAACACATCCATTAACTTCCTTTAGTGAGTTGATGATGTTCTTAATGTGTTATCTGATATGACAAACTCTAGGTCTTCTAGGCAGCTTGCTTTCCAGTAACATCTGAGTATGATACTGACACTGCCAAGGAGATTAATGTCATCTTTTAAAGTCATGGAACTTTGCTGCCTGTTCATGAAAAGATGCTCTGTGTTCGTCAACACTAGAAGATGGGTCAGTTAGGCAGTGCTTGTTTGTCCCTTTGACTATTGGTCCTGTTTGCCTCTGGATTTCTGTCCCCTCAGATGATCTCAGCAGTAGGGTCTCTTTTGACTTTTAAATCTCTTTACAATGCAAAGTCATGCAGTAATAATCTCTGTTCTTTAAAAATTATTTCTAAAAGTTACTTAAATTTTGATCTTTAATTTGTTTTACTGTGTTATAGTGCTGAGAATATGAGGACATTTAAAGATGTTTAAATTCCTGGTAGTATTATTTTAAGCCCAAGTTTAAAAAATGAAATAATCAAAATGAAACAGCAGGTGATAGAAGTTGAAAAATCAATTGTATTATTTCTGCTTTTAGGTCAATATCATAGAAATTCAGTAGGTTTTGAAGCACTTTAAAAATAAAAAAAGCAATATTTGAAGCTGAAGGTGAAGTCTCTGTGCTTTTACTTTTCAGATAAGGTGGATATTTTCAGAAGCTAGTAATTAATAGATCTCTGATAGGATTGAATATAACCCAGAACCTCAGTTAAAGCCTGTCCTTAGCAGTGGACTGTTTCTTTTAATATGTGTACGGGTTTTTCTGTCTGCTGCCAATTTTAGAATTCAGTGGAAACTTTCTCTTGTCAATAGCTTTCCTTTAATCAAAGTGCTTTTTTTTTCTCCTCCCTTTTGGTAAGGAATAATTTTTTTTTAAAGGAGGAAACAGGTAGGAATGAAGGAAAAGTTGACGGGCAGGCAGAAAGGAAGAGAGAGGAGGAAGAAGCAGTTTTTATATGTTTACTTTTTAATTAGTAGTGTTGGTTGTTCTCCCGGGCCCTGGGTCACAAACTAAGGTCCTTGGGCTTTAGGTGGACTACACCAGAGTCACAGACTTAATGCCTTAGCTGACAGGTTGCACCAAGAAGTAATTTTCAGCATTCTTCTTTAAAATGAAAACTTGGCTCATTGGAAAATGAATGGCTCTAAGGGTTATGAAGTGAGGAGTAGCCATACTCTTTTCTGCTAAATCCCATTACCCAGTCCCTGGGTATTCTAGAAATTTTCTATGTACATATAAACATAGATATACTCACACATATGTATGTGTATAAAATTATATATACATATTATATCTATTTTTTTTATTTTTATTTTTCAAGGAAAGATGCAGGCAGGAGGCAGACAGGAAGAGTAAGCAAGAGGTAGCATTTAATTTATTCCATTTATTTGTTCCTGCTTGTCCAGGACAGGAACCCAGGACCTGAGATCTACGTGGACTGCGTGCTCGCTACTCCACCAGGGTGCACCAGCAGATTTCTTTTAATTTTTATAAATGGGATCATTCTGTAACTCTGTTTACCAATTTGCTTTTATCCCTTAACGTCTTGGAAGTTTTTCTATATCAGTTCATACGAATCTTCTTTATTCTTCAAAATTTTATACAGCATTCCATTCTATGGATGGGTCATAATTCATTTAACCAGTGTCTTATTGATAATAATGATGGTTTTAGTAGTAATTACTTACTAAAAACAAATGTATGGTAGTTACTTGTTAAGTTTTACATGTATTTACATGCATTCTGTCATCTAAGTCTCATAACATGTTATTCCCATTTTAGGACTAAGATTTTAATGGCTAATGTCTTAACTCACATAGTGTATAAGTGGTGACCTGGCATTTGAGTCTCATGTCTCTGCTTTAAGTCTGCTGTGGATTGGTTAGTGAGACGTTTTTGAAAAATACAAACAGTGCAGGGCACAGTCCTTTCCATATAATTTTGCAAATTGGTGTGAGTATATATGTTGGATAAATTCTAATGTGAAAAAATATTTGGGCCAAATGATTGTGCTTAAAAATGTTGAGGTTGCAGTCTGGTGGCCTAAAAGAAAAGGTCACTGTCACGGACCCAGATTCCAGACCCACTCCGGGTGGAGAAATGACCAGGATGAACCCTAAATAAAATAAGTAAAGTGCTTCTTCCTACTCTCTCTTTCTGCTTGCCTGCCTACTCACTTTTATTCTTGCCAGCACCTTTCCTTTAAGAAAAAGAAAAAAACTTAAAAAAACTTTTTGGGATAGATATTGCCAAATTTCCCTCTAAAAGATAAATGAAAATCAGTACCATTCTTCTTATTAATAATAATAATTATAGCCATTATAAATAACAGTAACATGACTAATAATGAAAAGAACACTCCTAATATTTAATAGCAAACATTTGAAAATAGCCTTTAAAAAATATAACTATTGAGATGCAATTTACATGACATAGATTTTACCTTTTAAAGTGTGCAATTCAGTGATTTTAGTATATTCGCAGATTATGATTATACAGCTGTCACTGTCCATTTTTTGTTGTTATTGTTTTTTAAGGAATGGGGCAGACAGGAATGAAGGCCAGCAGAGACAGGCAGGAAGAGAGAGGAGGGAGAAGCATTTTATTTATTTTACTTCGTTGGTCACACTGGTTGCTCTCCCCAGCCCCGGGTCTTGAGCCAGGGATCTTGGAAGGTATGTGGACTGCACTGAACCTCTACTCCACTGGAGTGTGCCTGATTTATTTTTTTAAAAGATTTTTCTTTTTAAGGAAAGGCACAGTCAGGAATGAAGGTGAGCAGGCAGGCAGGCAGGGAGAGAGGAGGGGGAAGCACTTCACCTGTTTTACTTAGTTGTTCGTCTTGGCTGTGCCCCCCAGTCCTGGGTCCTTGGGAGTTGCATCTTGTGGCCTTATCCACTAGGCTGCCAGGGCGCACCAATTTGAATTTTGAAACAATCACTGACCACGGTGTGGCAGGGCAGGTTCTGGGGGGCAGGGTGGAGCCCGTGAGGCCAGCAAGGACCCCCATCTCGCCTGACTCTCAAAGGGCTGCCTCGGTCCTGGGTCCAGGCAGCTCAGTGCCACGTTGGTCCGGGTTGTGGTGGCAGCATTTCCTTTTTCATTTTCTGGTTAGAGACAGTGTTTAATCAGCCGAATTTGCCTCTGACGTCAGTGGATGACCAGGGTCTCCACTGTCTTTCACCTATTCCCGCGTAGGTCTCGTGCTGGTCTGGACAAGCTTGGAGCCTGTAGACACACGACTGAGGCTCTCCGCCTGTTTGTGAACAGGCCCCTGAACTAAGAGTGGCTTTTGCATGTTTAAATAGTGGGGAAAAAACTCAAAGAAGAATACTATTTTATGACTCGTGCTAATTATCTGACATTCAAATTTCAGTGTCCATAAATAGTTTCGCTGGAGCACAGCCTTGCTCATTTTTCCCATATTGTGCGTGGCATCTTTCCCCGCTACCCTGGCGGCTGAGTAGGGGCAACAGACCCCAGAGCCTGCACGGCCCAAACCATTCACTGTCTGGCCCCTTAAAGGAAAGCTTGCTGACTCTGGTTGAGAATGTTCTGGTCTTCGGGCCTGGGCCTGCCTCTCTGTGGACCCTTAGGCACATTCCTCTTCTAAGGCTGAGTTTCCTCATCTGTAAAACTGGGATGTGTTATGGGTGGCTCTGAGCGTGGAGGATCATGACCGATTCCTGTCTTCTAACCAGGCTGCTGCCAGAGGCTGCCTTTGGATACCAGTGAGGCCCACCCAGATCACAGATTGTTCGGTTTTCCCAAAGCATTTCCTCTAATCCGAAGTTATTGTTCAGTCACAGGAATTCTGGTGGAATGGGGATTTTTGTTAGTATTGATGGTTGATATGAGAAACTTAGTATTTTAAGTCAGGGACTATCTGCCTTAATTTAAGGTTGAGGCTTAAATTGGCCAGTTTACTCTGAATTGGTACATGTGGGAGGTGACTGGGGAAGCTGGGATTCTTGAGCTAGTGCCTATTAAATTGGTGGGCGGGGGGCATTTTTGTAACATATTAAAAGTTTATGATTTTCTAGGAAATAAAGTAAGAAGTAAATTTGTTAAAGGAAGTTAAGTCGTATCATTAACATATGCTGTAACGCAGTTGGCCTTGAGGTTTAACCAAGACTGCCCTTGTCCCTGCCCGGTAGCTTCTCTCTAGTAGGAGGAAGAGTCGACATCATTATTGAGAGAAGGTGAGACGATGCAACACAGGAGTGAGTGCAGGTGTGGGGGCAGAGTCTACTGCACCTTGGCGGGGCTTGCAAGGCCTGTGGTACAGCGTCATTTATTCTGCACCACACCTACTGAATGCCAGCCGTGGTGGAATCAGAAACTATTGGGAGTTGTATTCACCACCAATATATACATAATTTTAAAAAAGTTTCACCTGAGAATGCTCTTGATAAAGCAGTCAAAAGTGTTATTATTTTAGCTATGTATTTTAAAATATTTTATGTGAAGGAATGGGAAATTGCAGAAAGCACTGCTGCCGCCTCCTGAAATACATCCTTGTCTCGGGGAAAGGACTTGGGCCATTGGATGAGTTGCAAACTGAACTCGTGTTTTGTTTTTTTTCTCTTTCACAAAATGCCTTGTTTTGAGAGAGAATGCCTTATGAACTATGGTTATTCAAACAATGCCAAGCAGACATTTTCTCGTAAATCATCAAGGTGTGTCTTTGACTAAGGAAAATAATAGACAGTATTTGTTGCCACTAAGAAAATCAGAGCTTTCAAGTAAAAATTCGGCTTGGAAAATTCAGAAATGTTGACTGCCCCAATGTGTGCATACTAGATTCCTAATACTTAACTTTCCCGATGAGGAATGTTAATAAATGGTGGTGATATTCATAACTGTAATTTAAAAAATATTATAGAATGATTTATGTTAACATTTTGAAGATCTGCATCATTCAGTAGCTAGTAAATCCCAGATAGCTAGGCGTACCCTGGTGGGGCAGCAGTTAGGTCCGCCACCTCTGGCTGAGCACAGTCCCAAGGAACCTGGTTTGTGTCCTGAGGCCAGAGGGACCAACCAAGATGAACTACATAAAAATAAAATGCTTCTTCCTCTTCTCTCTTCCTGCCTGCCTGCCTGCTTGCCTGCACCTTTCCTTTTTTTTTAAAAAAAAAAAAACCTAAGTAGTTTGGTACCTTGATGTTACAAAACTCTGTAGCAAAAGATCCAGTTGGAGTATCAGTTTTTAGTGATACAGAGTTACAGATTTTACTGTAATTAAAACCCAAAAGTTCAGTGATAGGATTTCATTTTCCACGTGGCAGCTAACCATATTAGCTATCACTTTTCATGTTTTAGCGTAGTATCAGAGGTAAATATTCATGATTTTTTAGTTGGAAAAGACTATTAGAGTGCTCTTCCTTTTTCCAGTAACATTTATTTAGAAGGCCAAGTTTTCTCCATTGACTTTAAAACAACATAGCACAATATATTTAATACAGAAAAAGGAAAATTCAGTTATTTTGAATCAGACAATAATCAGATTTGCAGAAAAGTACTTTGCTCACTATTTTTTTTAAATATGCCCATTTTCATAAAATGGGTCATTTATATGTAATTGTTTTAAATTTAAGAAATTTTGTAGTTTTAATGTTTAATATGGTAAACATTGATATATGTATATGTATCCTAACAAGAACAAAAGTTCTTTGTGATCCTCAGTAATTTTTAAGTGTAGAGGAATCCTAAGATCAAAAATTTTGTGACCCATGATTTCAAAGGCCTCAATGTCCAAGTCTTCAGCTTCATTGTGTATACTTTCATAAAACCGCTCTGCCTGAGAACAGCCTATGGTGAAGATAGTGTTCTCTTTTCATAATTCCTTCTCCCACTTCACAAGTGGAAAAGCATTTCTCTTGCCATCTGGAATCTCATTACGGTGCGTTGTCTCAGGGTGCAAAAACCTATGGGATGCCAATGAGAGATAGCTCAAAATATTTTTCTTTTAATAATCTTGCATCTGCCATTCTCTGAGAATCTAATACCTAATATATATGACAGCAAAACCAAGAGGACATTGGTAGAAAATTCCAAGACAATCAGTGAGCTCCATGAGGAAGTAACTAGAAGTACCTTTTGTTATACAGACAGAAGGCTTGGCAATGCTCTATCATCTTTCTCTTCCTCTCTCTCTTGCTCTGCCTACCCATCTCCCTCCCTCTTTTCTTCTAGCCTGTTTGTATTAGAATTCAAGAGTATGAAGGTTGTCATCGGAAAATGTATTTACACATCATTTGAATTGAAAAATTAAGTCTGTTCCTTATAAAAGTACATTTGATTGGAATGATTGCTTTGACAGTGAGGATTGACTTTCAAATTCAATTACATGGTGGGCATTTTCCATAAGCTGAACGAGTGAGGTATGCAGTGTCAAGCTTTTGATCAGAATATATTTAAAGCACATGATCAGATATAAATATTTAATTGCTGACAGTTAATTGAAATATTTTGGTATCCCAGCCCTCTAACAGTTTCAGGTTTAAAATGAATGCCTCAAGAGCAGAAGAGCAATCAGTGTATTTAGCAATCAGTGGGTAAATCTTGGTTAAGCATTCTTTTTATGCACTACCTCCCAGGAAGTGTAAAAGTGAGTGACTCTAATGATGGGAAACAAATCCTTTTGCAACTCAGGTGATCATCTATTTTTGCATTTAGCAAACTTGAAGCACATAACTCATTTCACAGCAGACTGATCTTTAAAAATAGTTTTTTTTCATTTTTAATTGTTTGGGGAGCATTTTTATTTGCTTATTTTGATTCCCTCCCCTCCACCTTGGGTCTCAAACATAGTTCCTTGGGCTTTACATGGTCCACACCCCCAGCATCTTAGCCACCTGAATCACAAGGGTGCATCTTCAGTTTTTAATTTTCAAAATACCAAACATATAGGAAAATCACAAGAATAACTTTCAATGTCTTTCACCTAAGATTCACCAGCTGTGTATATTTTGCCTAATTTTTTCTATTTCTAATAATTATTTTCACTTTGCTGAAAAATTTGAGAATTGGTTGCAAACATCTTGGCACTTCATTTCTAAATACTTCAGCAGATATTCTCTAAAACTAAGGACATTTCTCCCACTAACAATACACTGATCACGCACAGGTTGTTATTTAACTCAAAGTTTTTGAAGACACTAGGCCACTTGTTTTGTAGATGCCCCTTTATTTGAACTTGTCTGATAATTTCATCATAATTATATTCAAGTCATACCTTCATTATAAAAATACAACATACTTATAAGCAAAATGTTTGATAATACATGATAGGTTAGAATACAGTGTTTTGTATATATTTAGAAGGAGGCAAAATAAATGAGTAACATTACTATAGTACAACTCTTTCTATTTCCTTATACTTATTTAAATAGGGGTTCTTATCCCTTTTATCTGTAAAGACAAATATAGGAATAGAAAGGATGCTGAATCGGTGGACTCTGGTGGCCTAGTGGTTAAGTCTGCCAGGCATAGTCCACATACATCCCAAAGAACCTGGTTCGAGACTTGAGGAGGCACAAGGCAGCCAAGATTATCTATTAATTAAAAAATGCTTCTTTCTCCTCTCTCTCCCTACCTGCCTGCCTACTTACTCATTTTCATTCTTGCTTGCATCTTTCCTCTTAAAAAACAGAAAAGAAAAGATGCTAAATCTCTGCCAATCTACCAGTGAGAAATATTCACTTATAATTTGGAAGTAAAATGCCCAACTGCTAAAAAAAAAAACTAATTCAAAAGAAAAAATTTTATCCAGTCCATTAAAAGATACAGTTGCCAATAAAACTTTACTTTTTGTTCAGTTACGGAATTTTGTAATGACAACTCAATAAAAAAATGGACACTTACAGATTATAGTCACAAATTTGAAAATTAAGAAAAGTTAAGATACAAGGATATTTTTTATTATAGACGAGTATGATAGGATGATATATTTTTTCAGACATGGCGTGCCCTGGTGGTGTAGCTGTTAGGTCAGCCACTTCCAAAGGAGCACAGTTCATATACATCCCAAGAACCCGGGTTCCTGTCTCAGGTCCTGGGGAAACAACCACGATGAGCAACTAAATAAAAATAAAATAAAGTACTCCTTCCTCCTCTCTCTTCCTGCCTGCCTGCCTACTTGCCTTCATTCTTGCCTGCACCTTTCCTTTAAAAAAAAGTATAGTTTATCTTAAAGAAGAGCTTAGTTTTTTAAATAAGGGTTGGTAGGTGGTATCAAAACATGCTAGTATTTGGATTCATTAGATACTTTTAAAAAGTGATGTTAACACTATCATTCTGAAAATGTCAGTGTTTACAACATACCAGAATGTGCATTCTTTGCAACTATTTTAATTAAAAAATTGACAAGTGTCAAAATAAAAATATTGGAGAGATGAAAAAGACTTTCTGCATTCTTTCTGGAGTCCTGTGAGCAAAAAGCTGGGGGACCTCTATGTTCAGGTGTGCTAGAAGTGGCAGGCGAGCGCCCCAGGATGGTCGTGTGGACAGTATTGCTATCGGTACGTAAAGCAGGTAGTGTCACCAAATGTCAGGAGATGAGGATGTTTAAGGCAGGGCGTGTCGGGTTGGACAGCAACTCCCTGAGTGACAAGTTAAACCTTACCTTAACAGGAAGGGCACAGGATGTAAGTCAACATTGGAACCTAAATAATTATACTGAAATGTCTGGGAGACAGCATTCGGCCTGTGGCTTTTATAAAATGCCTTTTTATAGGCTATTTCATGACAGTTTTATTTACCTCTTTATTTCCTTATAATGTATATTAGTTCATGATCCTTGAGAATGTGGTTGTATGATATGACCTAATACATTTTGAAGAAAAACATTTCTGTTTTTGTGGCTTTAGGGGGCTCCCTTTGAAGCTGTCAGTCTGCGTGTTGTCCTGTAGGCCCCTTTGCTGTGTGCATATTTCCTGTGTGCGGGGATGGGAATAGGCAAAAATAAATATTACAGAGCTCCCCACTATATGCCCAGCAACACGTGAGTTACCTTTTGTAGCGAAAACACTCTGAGGTTATTAATAGGTCAGATTACAGGTAAGGTTGTGACTTACTTTAGGTCACAGAACATGAAAGTTGGGGAATCAGCTGGGTCTGGTGCCAGAGTTCGGGTGCTGGGCTGAAATTCCTTTGCTTTCTGTGCGACAGTAACTGTGCCTCTGAGCTTGTAAATGATGTGTGCAGAATTTTGACTCACATTACAAGAACCAAATTAAGGACCACATTGAGTTTAATTGATAGTTATTTTTACATATGTCATTTAAGAACAAGTAAATTAAGAGCATAATTTTCCAGTCTCTAGAAGTATCAAAATTCTGTTTTAGTATCTAGCAGTATAACAGACAATGGGCTTTTAAAATAAATAATCCCTGTTTCTCAGTTAATCTGTATCATTTATTTGAATGTTGGTGCATTAAGGCATTATAACAAATGCTCTGAGGAATTTTTTAAATATAAGAGACTACTGGAAGTAAAACAATCAAAGCATTAAAAAAATTGTAGAATTCCTTATGCCAATCAAAATTGTTTCCCTTGAATACCATTACCAAAAACTTAAGAAGCAGAACAAATCAATCTGTGGA
This sequence comes from Solenodon paradoxus, assembly GCA_004363575.1. NCBI lineage: Eukaryota > Metazoa > Chordata > Mammalia > Eulipotyphla > Solenodontidae > Solenodon > Solenodon paradoxus. The sequence continues at coordinate 224,653 of RJWH01000895.1, forward strand.
ATAAAAGAAACACATGTTTCACAAAGGTAGAAGAGGAAATTATGCATAAAAACCATTATAAAGTCTTTCAGGCATGTACAAAGTAGAGAGTACAGTACAACGAACATCTGTGTGCTTACCACCCAAATTAAGAAATGAATCATAAAAAATAGAGCTGCAGTTCACTGGGTGTCTCTTTCCTGTTGAAATCCCTCCCCTTCAATAGAAATCACACCTTTCTTGAATTTAATGTTTTAAATATTTTTTTAAATATGTGTTTAGATATATGTGTATGTATTACAGATAAAACAAAGGATTGTCTTGCATATTTTAAACCCATTTTAGGGATGGGAATATTGAGGAAAAGGAGTCAATTTTTAGGTGAAGGTTGGAAGTGAACTAATGATGCATCTTAAGCTTATGTAATATGATAATGCAGTGTTACTTCAATAAAAGCAAACAAACCAAAAGAAGTAAAAACTTTCCATTACAGGATGAATACATTCTGGAGACCTAATATTCAGCTTAGTAACAATAGTTAATCAAACACATTGTATCCTTGAAATTTGCTAAGGGATAGACCTCAAAGTGTTCTCACCACGCACATAAAGGTAACTATGTGAGGCGATGGAGATGTTAATGAGCTTGATTATGGCAATCATTTCACCACGTATACCTATATCAAGACATCATGCTGTTTTATATATATATGTATGTATGTATAATTTCAATTTGTCTGTCATTCCTATCTCATTTAAGGCAGAAAAGTAATTATATTTTCAAAGATTATATAAAAAATAAAACGCTTTTATAAATGGTATCATCAGTGGAATTGGCAGCTTGCCTTTTTAGCCCAACTTTATATTTTCGAGACTTGTACATGTTGACATCTATAGCTGTAGCCCTTTCCTCTTAGCTGCAGTGTAGTAAGCATTGATTGATTTGTTCTCAGTCGGTAGAAATTTTGCTATTGCTGTAGAGCTACAATGAAGAGTTTGTTCACATCTCAGCGCACATGTAGGAGAATTTCTTTAATGTATCTACCTAGGACTGCAGTTACTCTGTTGAAAGGGATGCACATCTCTCCGAGATGCTGCTAATAACCCTCCAGAGCAATAGTTCTGCTGATTTATCCTCTCACCCATATAAGAGTCCTGTTGCTCAATCCTGGCCATCTCTGCAAGTTAGACTAAATATTTTGCTAATCTAGTGGGGGTGAAATATAACATCTTATGTTTTCTTGTTTTAAAATCAATTTTACTAACATAATTTATATGAAGTGAAGTGCAGCTCTTTATGTGTACAATTTGGTTGACATTTGATGAATGTGTATAGCTGTGCACTTATCATCACAATTACCATCTCAAAGATAGAGAACATTTTTTTCACCCCAAAATGTTTTCTTCTGCCTTATTGCCTTAGACACTGATTTTTGTCACTGTAGTGGGGAATCACAGTAAATGTAAAACCACAACACAATATGATAGGCGTTATGCTAGAGATTAATGCTGGCTGCTATGGAGGCATGGTGGGAAACTAATGTGAGTCTTTCCGTGGGTGTGATGCTTGAGCTCCAATTTGAAGGCCTGGTTGCCACTAGCCAAGAAGGGAGGAAAGATGCAAGGGCAAGGTTCATGAGAAAGTTTACTCTGCATGGAGCAAATGGTGGAAGGTGGAGACTGACGTGATCTGGAGCCTTGTGTAATGTGATCATGGACTCAGCTTTTATCTAATAAAATTAATACTTTTGACTGCTTTATCAAGAGCATTCTCAGGTGAAACTTTTTTAAAATTATGTATATATTGGTGGTGAATACAACTCCCAATAGTTTCTGATTCCACCACGGCTGGCATTCAGTAGGTGTGGTGCAGAATAAATGACGCTGTACCACAGGCCTTGCAAGCCCCGCCAAGGTGCAGTAGACTCTGCCCCCACACCTGCACTCACTCCAGTGCTGCATCGTCTCACCTTCTCTCATTAATGATGTCAACTCTTTCTCCTACTAGACGGGAAGCTACGGGGCGGGGACAAGGGCAGTCTTGGTTAAACCTCAAGGCCAACTGCGTTATAGCATATGTTAATGATATGACTTAACTTCCTTTAACAAATTTACTTCTTATTTTATTTCCTAGAAAATCATAAATGTTTAATATGTTACAAAAATGGTCCCCCCTGATTCAATAGTTGGGAGTCAGTCACCTATAACTGGGGGTCTAGTGTTGCTGTTACCAGACCCAGATTAGCTGCCAGCTACCCTGAAGGCCAGTACTTGAGAGGATGAGAACTTCAGTGAAAGGAAAATGGGCTTATTTTCAAGAAGCTACAGTTAAGGAACTCGGACATCTGCTCTGTCGCAGATACACTTCACCGAGTGAAGGGGTACACAGAGTACACAGACAGAGTGCACATGAGGGGACACCGTGGGGGAAGGTAAGGTGTTTGGGAAATTCCGCAGCCATGGGTGATTGCCAGTAGTGTGACAGGTGCTGATCACAAGTCTTGCTTCAGTGGAAGAAAACCAGTTCACTCCAGTGTCTGTATCTCCCAGTTTAGTTTATCTGCAACTAGATTTAATGTTAATTAAATCTCATAGGTTCTTCAGTTTTGCTGGATGGCTAGGTTCTCTGAGTCTCGATTTATTGTCTCAGTACATTGCTGCTTTTAGTGTTGGGAATGTTTTGTATTCTATGACTTTAGAATAGCAACTTGGCTTATTATTTCAGTAAGACTGTGCACCTAGATCTTTAAAAATATCCTTATAATTGGTTAGATCCTTTGTTTTTATGTGTGTGTTGGAAACTGTGTATGAAGAAGTGTTTTATCTGTCCCAGTGTTTGATGCGAGTACCTTGTACACAGTTATTAGGCAAAAAAATCAGTTGAGCTTTAGACAAATTAGACAATAGCAATAATGATATTAGAATGAAATACCTTACTTTGAAAAAAAGACAGTAATTCTTTTGAAATTCTTTTTTCTTCTTAAAGAAAAGCTGCAGGCAGGAATGAAGGTGAGTAAGCAGGTAGGTAGGAGGAAAGAGGAGGAAGCAGCATTTTATTGTATTTTTATTTAGTTGTTCACATTGGCTGCTTCCTCCCGACCTGGCACTCAAACCCAGGTGTATGTGGCTTGCTCCTTCGGAGGCCATTGACTAACCACCGCTCTACTAGGGAGCACCTGAAATTCGCTTTTGAATGACTGTAGGTAAATGCTACACTCAGATGATAAAACGCGATTGAAGAAAAGAACTAACATCAGATGATCTCTGAAGAAGTGAATGGTGTTCTCTTGATGTTCTACTTTTGCCAATAAATTACCAATTTAATAAGCAGGGACTAGAACCCATCTGGGAGTTAGCTATAGAATGGGAACAGAGTAATTCTCACGATGAAATTGATCTTTCATGTGCATTATTTAGATGAATTTGTGTCTATTTGAGCAGAAGGGCGGTGCTGGAAAAGATTGCTGTCCCTGCAGGATGGAGTAGGGGCTGTGGTGACCTAGATGGCAGGTGCTAATGGTTCTGGGTTTCTGTTGCTGTCATCACTGGGAAGTTTGTTTGTTTGTTTGTTTGTTTTAAAGGAAAGGTGCTAGCAGGAGTGAAGGTGAGTAGGCAGGCAGGCAGGAAGAGAGAGGAGGAAGCACTTTTATCTATTTTTGTTTGGTTGGTCACACTGGTTGTTTCCTGCTGGGGGGGTGATTAACCCAACTGCTGCTTGACCAGGATGTGTCTCATTGGGAAGTTTTTAAGTAGTGAAAATCAGAGTCTTTGATTTTGGGTCTCTCCACTTGTATGTGAGTCTCCACTTAGAACACGGTGGTCTTCTGAAAACACTTTTATTGGCATCTAGCAAAGAAAAGTTACACTGATGTTCCTGACTTTGAGAACCTTAAGTGAGACACACAAATGGCTTCTTCACCAGCCCAGAGTCATCTGGATTAGAGGGTAATGAACACCAACACCAAAACACAGTGTTGATGATTTTTTTTTTTTACTTAGTTTGCATAATGCCTGTCTTAAAAAATAAAGAGCATGGTGCAGAGTACCTGGCTGTTTCATGTAACAATATTTTTCTGGGTCATTTTCCTTTTCTTCACTTGCCTTCAGTTTTGGGACCTTGTTGGGCTCTCCCTGACTCCTTTTCCCTCTGGTGCTCACATGTCTCCAGGAGATTGGGACGTGATGAATGTCTGCGGGAGCTGGGCTTCTCCCATCTGTGCAGCCGGCACGCTCTGTGCTCCTGGCGGCCAATCAGTGCAGGGTCTTGCTGAAGACTTCAGGCATCTATCCCCCCTCATTTCACTACATTTTATTCCCATCAACTCCCTCCAGTTTAGACCTTCCTTTTCTCTTGCCTTTTCTCTTTCTCACGGCCTTTTGCAGTTCACTCCGTCCAAACCTCCCCTAAGTTCCTGCCTGTCCTGTTGGGCCTGGCTCCACGCCTGACACATAGTATCTAATCAAGAAACGCTTACTGAATAATTGAATACATGAATCTACCTGTTACCAAATCTCTCCTGGGCTCCCCTCGCCTCTAAAACTATATAGCTTGAGTTTCAGACCCAGCAGCAATGTTTCAGTGCAGCTCCGGCCAGTGCAGCTCCGGCCAGTGCAGCTCCGGCCCGCGCTGCCGGCGACCACGCCCACTTCCCTCTACCCTCCCCTGTTGCAGCCCCACGAGGCTCCCGTTTCTCTGCGCACCGGGGTGCTCTTCCGCTTGTGCTTTCTTTGAAGTAAGATGAACTGGTGTTCAGGTTTGCAACAGTTTCAGGAGCACAGCTTCGTACTTCAACAAATGACAGCTGCATATACCACCCCACGCCACCGCTAAGATCTAGTTATCATCCCTTCACTTCTGTTCCTTTTCTGGCCTGGCCCCTCCCTTCCTTTTCCCACTAGTGTTGGTTTTTGGTCTCTGTTTTTGGTCTCTGTTTTTGGTCTGTTTTTGTTTCTGAATATCTGAGTAGTGCCCCAAACAGAGCTCCTGTTTTCAGTCTGTCCCTCTGCAGAGAAGTCCGTGCTGCGCGCCCAGCACGCGCGCCGGCGAGGCCACTGACTTGGTCTGGAGCTTTTTTCCTTACCTGTAAAACAGGAATAATACAACAGCGATGACCACCTCGTGGTCCCGAAGAGCAATAGTAATAAAATATATTTAGAAATTACTTAAAGAATCACATAGGGGGAGCGGCCTGGTGGCGCAGTGGTTTGGTCAACTGCCTCCAGCCAAAGCACAGTCCACGTACTTCCCAAGGACCCGGGTACCGGTCCAGGATCTGGGAGAACAACCAAGATGTTCAGCTAAATAAAAATAAATAAATTGCTCCTTCCTCCTCTCTCATCCTGCCTACCTGCCTACTCACTTTAATTCCTGCGTGTAACTTTCCTTTAGAAAAAAAAAAAAAAACCACATAGGTAATATTTGAATAAATTCCAGTTGTGAAAAAATCCATTGTTCCTAGATGTGCATAGTAAAAAATGAATTCTTATTTTCACATTCCTCTCCCTGCCAGTCTCCCTTCTTCTGGAATAATCATTGTTAAGAACTTGATAGCCTGGCTCCTTTTCTGGGTACATATATACCTATAAATATGACATGGTGTATTTAAAGCACCAGCCTCCTAGCAATCATTTCAATAAATGGTACCCATGATTATTACCATCAAATAAACTTCAGGCTTCAATTTGCCTTTCCATCTTTATCACCTGCTTCCTCCCTTAAGCATTTTTATTTTTACTCTCTAAATGTAATTACTTTGACTTCTCCAAATTTACCCAGTACTTTCCTGCCTTTGCTTGTGTTGTTCTTTCAATAACAAATTAAATCGCTGCTTCGTCCAAGAAGCCATCCATATCCCCCAGATGAAAGAAAATTTATTCTTCTGAACTTAATGTAAATTGAATAGAATATTTATCAATTTCTACATTTTACTTTGAGTTTATATGGGTTGGGTGCATCTTCTTTTGTTTTCTTCCTCTCCCCGCAGACCTTAGTCTCTAACACTGGTCCTTGGGCTTCACATGGCATGCACCCTAGCCACTGAGCCACAGAGGTGTGCTGGGAAGGGCCTATCTTAACTTTCACTAATTGTAAACTTTTTTGTTTTTAATTAAAGGGAGGGTGCTGGCAGGCACGAAGCTGAGTAGGCAGACAGACAGGAAAAGAGAGGAAGCATCTTTATTTTATTTGTATTTAGTTGTTCACACTATTTTCTCCCTGGATTCAGGACTTGAGCCCAGGGGTATGTGGTCTGCATCCTTCGGAGGTGATTGACTTAACTACTGCTCCTCTAGGGTGTGTTACTAATTGTAAGCTTTTAAAGGCTAAGTTTTTTGTTTTGTTTTAAAATTTCTATTTTGAAATGATTTTCTACATTCAAGAAGTTGCAAAAATAGTTCCATAGGCTTAGACTCACACCCGAGCTAATAGCTTGCTGCCCCATGCCTACTCCAGGGTGTCGCATCAACCTGGCTTGCACCGACCTGGCTCAGGAGACTCGGACTGAAGCCAGGGACATTTCCTTCCTGCCTTTGTGAACCCACCAGGCAGGAAGGATGAGCAAGGGTTCTGGAATACATGCCTACTGCTGGGTTTTATTTCAAAGTAATACCTGAGAAGGGAAGTGGACATATGTATAGATTCGGCAGAATTGACTTTGGGATGATGATTAGTAGGACTGGGTGCCTGGGACTTTCTATATGGCATGTCTTCTTTTGTATGCTGAATACAAAAGAATAGAATTTTCCATCTCCAGCATAAAGCAAGGAAATCCTCAATAATCAACTACCACACTGACAAAGCACCATTGCCAGTTCTTTTCTAGATTTTAGAATTTCTCCCTACTAAGGGACACTTGTAGAGCCGAGTTTCTAGCAAGATTCATCAATCCTACCTCAGGTTCTACCAAAATGCACTTAATTCATGTCGTTGAGTTGAAATGGAATTGATTATGCCAAAAGGAGCCAGAGAAGGGAAGGGTCATTGGTAGTAATTTTGAGTTTTTGCAGAAACACACTGTGATGGAGATTTACGTACAATGGTTATCCTTCTGACTTAGCCGAGCAAGTGTGGTGGTCCTTGGAAGTACAGTCAAGATTGTGCCCACTCCTTCATACAGAGTCATCAGTTTCTGTCCATCTATAAAGAGAGTAGCTGGTGTCTATGTTGTGAAAATAGAGGACAGAGGAATGACAAAGGACTAAGTGCCGTGCAGTTAGAAGATAGAGCCCCCGTTTACTCAGGCAAGGGAGAATGCTGCGGTTCCTGTTTGCTAGGAGGGGAGTGAAAAAAGCAAGGACAGCCCAGTGGAAGTAGTTACTGGGAAAAACATGGAGCAGGAAGCCCAGTCCTCCCTAGTCGATCCCCAGTGGTAGAAGAGTGACCTTTCATTTCATCAGTCTTTACCCTGCTACATCTCCTAAAGAAAGGGCCATCCAAATATCAGCATGAGTAAGTCAAATAATAGCAAGTGAGGAACAAAAAGCAACAAGTGTACAATGAGTACCGCTATCAGGAAAGACATAAATTCTGGTCAGGATGTATTACATAGTCAATATATACCATGAATCTTCCATTGATGAGCTCTGTAGCATGAGCAAGTGACTTCTCTTTGCTTTAGTTTCCTCATTTACAGGTGGAGAAAATAAAACCTAGTGTATCCAGTTATTGTGAGAAGCAAATGAATTAATATACTCCCATTTATAGGAAGATGCTTGGTACTGGGTAGGTGCTCATTGTGTGTTTTTATTTCATAATGGATCTAGATTGGAAAATTAAAAGATGTGAATGGTGTGGATTTTTTCCTTTAAGATAATCACCGTCCATAAGAAAGAAATCAAGTTATAAATCTACTTTTTTTTCTTATTTAGCATATTATTGTAGAAAAAGCTCTTGTCAGGACACACAAGAGACTCTAGTTAATGTGGTAGACACTGATGTGCAGTTTGTGGGAATTCTTATTATACCAGGTATTATTTCATTGTAGGTGCCTGTTAGAAATGTGATTGGAAATGCCTTGTCCATTCAAGTCTGAAAGCTTGGGGTAGGAAGGGTGTAACTTTTCCTTTTGTGGCTCTCCGGGAGTTGTCCTGGTTGATTCTAGCTTCTGACACTTCCTTCGTGGTGGCTGCTTTTCTTGTTGGGCATGCTTTTGACTTTTTCTTTAAAAATGTTTTTCAATTGGAAAAATAATGTGTGCACTTAGTCAAACACTGACATTACAAAAGAGAATAAAGTAAAACCAGAGATTCCATCCTGCATCCAGTTTCCAACCTCCCTCTCCAGAAGCAGCAAATGGTGCTAACAGTTTTTTGAGCATCCTTTCAACGCATGCCTGTGCACACACGTGATACATACATGTCCTGAAAAAGCTAAATGAACTACACAAACAGAATGGAACAGAAAGCCATCTGAAATAGTTATTATATGTACCTTATATATTTACTATATTCATATGTACACAGATATGTAATTATAGTACAATTACATTTAAAAATAAGTATATCACAATGTATAAGAAAATTCTATATGAGTTCAACCCCCCCATCCCCCTCATAACTGTTTCTTATTAAATTTCTTTAAATTGGAATAGAATCTTAAGATTCAACTTCAGAGTTTTGGTAGGAAAGTGAAGGTCAAGTTCTTCAGGAAAATGGTGCTCCCTGATGTTTCAGGGGTTAAGCCTGTGCCTGGGGAGCGCTCCACACATAAGACCCCGGGGTCACAGCCTGTGACAGGAGTGGGAGGGGCACAGGATGAGGAGGTGGACAACAAAAACAGAAAACTAAATAAATCAAATGCTTCTTCCTCTTCTCTCTTCTTGCTTGCCCTCTTTCCTCCTTTTAAAGAGAAAAAAGAAAAAGAAAATGCCTAACTTGTTGGTCAGAACCAGTTACATCATCCTGTCTAACTGCTAAGGAGCTGGAAATAGCATAAAATTTATGGAATATACACATATATCATAGGAAGGTGCAAACATCAATACCATACATTCCGCTCTCTGGTAATGCTTTTCAGATATTCCTTATTTGATGAGAATAAGTCAATACATTAATTAATGGTGGCGTCAGCACCATTTCCCCACTTTGGCACAGTAGAGTGTGGTCAAGTGGTCTAAGTCTCTGGATTTAAGGCTCCAGTCTCTTTGACAGGATGGATTCAAATCTTACCACCACCTTATTTTATTATTATTATTTTGCTAAAAGACATAACAAAGCTAACCATCTCAACTCTTTTTAAGTGTACAGCTCATAGTGGTTGAATATATTCACATTTTGTGAAGCAGATTTCCAGAGCTTTTCATCCTGTGAATCTGAAACTCTATACCCATAAAACAGCTCCTCTTTTTGCTCTTCCCTCAGTCTCTGGTAGCCACAATTCTGCTTTCTGTTTAATGAATTTGACCACTGTAGATACCTCATATAAGTAGAATCAGACAATATTTGTCTTTTTGTGATTGACTTATTTCATTTAGCAGAATAATTGATAGTTGACTGTTTTGGAGCGTGTGACAGGATTTCCTTCCTTTATAGGGTTAAGTAACAATTCACTGCTTATATAAAGCACATTTTGTTGACTCATCTGTGGATGGACATTGGGGTTGCTTCCACCTTTGGCCTATTGTGGCTAGAGCTGCTCTGAACACAGGTGTGCAAATATCTCTTCAAAACCCTGCTTGCTTTCTTTTTTAAAAACTTTATTGAAGTAATGTTGCACTATTTAGGTTGAATGAATGCATCGTGGTGGATCCACATCTGCATATACTGCATTAGGTAACCACTTACGGTCTGGACGCCCTGCTTTCAGTCTTTGGATAAATATCGCAAAATAGTATTGCTGGGTCATATAATAGTTCTGCTTTTAATTTTTTAAAGAATCTCAGTAATATTTTCCCTAATAGCTGCACTATTTTACAATCCCACAAATAGTGCCCAAAGATTTCATTTTCACTATATTCTTCCCATATTTGTTTTTTCAGTTGTTTTTTTTTTCTAAATAATAGTCATACTACTAGACGTAAGGTGATATCTCATTGTGATTTTTAAAAAAATGGGGAGGAAGGAAGGTAGGTGGCAATGAATGTAAGCATCGGACAGGAAAAAACATTTTATTTACTTATTCATTTCAGTTGTCCCTCTCAACCCTCCCAGGAATTCGGGTGGGTCCTTGAGCTTCATGTGAGTGGCTCCCAGGCATGGGCTTAACACCTGAGGCACCAGGGTGTTCCTCTCATTGTGTTGTTTTCTCTCTTTTTTAAAATTTTTAATTAAATTAATTAATTTTGAAGGAAAGGTGCGGGGGAAGGAATGAAGGTGAGTAGAAGCCGGCAAGAAGGAAGAGAGAGGAAGAAGAAGCATGTTATTTGTTTTATTTAGTTGTTCATATTGGTTGTTTCCCCTGGCCCCAGGTCTTGAACCTGGGACCTTGCGATGTAGGTGGACTGCGCCTCAGGGTGCTAATCCACTAGGCCACCAGAGTGTGCTTCATTGTGGTTTTCACTTGCATTCTTCAGGTGATGAGTGATGGTGAGCTTTTCATATCTTTATTGGCAATTTGTATCTTAGCTGTGGAGAAATATCTATGTATGTTCTTTGCTCAGGCTTTAATTGGGTTATTTGATTTTTACTTGTTTACTTATTGATTTCACTTATTGAGTTGTATGAGTTCTTTATATAATCTGGATATTAACCCCTTTCAGATTTGCAAATATTTCCTCCCATTCTGTAGATTGCCTTTTCACACTGTTTATCGTGCCCTTTGGTGAGCAAACGTTTTTAAGTTTGATGTAGTTCCATTTGCCTAGTTTTGCTTTTGTTTTAAGTGAAATCATTGCTAAGTGCAATTTAATGAAGCTAGTTCCCTATGTTTTCTTCTCAGAATTTGAAATAGTTTTAGGTCTTATATTTAGGTCTTCAATTGATTTTGAGTTAAATTTTATATGTAATGTAAGGGTCCAACTGAATGCTTGATAGGAGTTTGGGTTATAGAGGTTATGTACACTTATCAAAAACTCAGTGAATGTACGCTTACCGTTTGTGCTTTTCATTACATGTAAGGTTTACATCAAAAGAAAAAAAACGAAACAATATCAAGCTATAGTTAATGATATGTACTCTGAAGTACATAGAGGGAGGGCATTGATGTCTGCAAATCACTTTGAAATGCACTTAAAATATAGATTAATAAATGGATTGAAGGATAATTATTAGGTGATAAATAAATATATTTAAAATACTGATGAATCTGCTCCATGTTTGAAATTTTCTTAATAAAATGTTGCGGGGGGTGAAGGTGAGAAGCTAGCAGTAGTAAGCTTCTCACTGTCCTCTCATCACACAGCATAGTTAATGAATGGCCCCTTATGCCCTGTCATAGTCTTTTTTGTGGGGCGGGAGGGCATGGTGTAGAACTGATTGGCTTTGAAAACATTCACTCTCCTTTGAAGCTTGTTTGTAAATCTCTGACTCATTCCCAGAAGTACTTTCTATCATGAGGGATCAGAGCAATTAATCAGAATGACTGATGATTGCCAGCAGTTGTTGTGATCTGCCATTGCCTATGAAAGAATATATTTCACACCATAACTTGTACACAAATATATGTAACTGAAAGAAAAGTTTTATAAAACTATATCTCTGCATACCCTGATATTTTTCTGTTCAATATTTTTCCATTACTGGTTTAATAACTGACGATATAAACAAAGCTGCTCTAAGACTTACACTATGGTGACCAAGAAATTGACATACATCATTTCATATTAACAATGACCATTGTCATAAAAATGATCATCATTTCAAATGGTCCTTAGAGCTTCAAAACGTAGTAGATCCAGATTTCATTACCTATGCCACTACCATATCTTCGTGGTGTGCCCATGGAAAAGATACTTGTCAGCGTCAGTTTTATCGTCTGAATACTTCAGAGCTTAAATGAGATGTTTGTAAAATGCTTAGCACAGTTCCCAACTGAAAGGCCCCGGTAAGTGGTTCATATTTTTGTTAGCTGCAAATTCATGTTTGGCTTCTATATGTTTGGGCCTTGGAAGAAATTTGAATGGGATTTTAACAGGGATATGATCCCTCAGTGTCTTTTTTAGTTCCTTTTCTTATTTTTTTTTAAATTTTTTTTTATAGGAATAACCTTCAGGAGGCCCCAGTTGTTTGCTCTAGTGCTCAGTAAAGTGGCACTTGATTTTCCAGCAGTTGGTGGTGGCATTGGCAAGAATGCCATTTGGAAACATGGGGAATTTGGCAGGCTTCACGGCGTTTGTTTTGGGGGACTACCTTGGTGTAATCCTGGGGCAAAGAGGGATGCCTGGGGTTTCTCACTGATTCATCCTTTTAGCGTGAGATTCTGGACAAACTGTCTGATGTGGGGGGTGAGCAGGAAATGCTCAGAGGGGCTCATCACAGACGAGTTTACCTCTTCGAGTTTCTCGTACTGAGGGATTATTCCCAATCATTTGGATTTTCTCCTTTTTAATCTGAACAACTTTGGCTGATGGTGGAAATCATTGGAAAATGTTCTGATCTGGGGCACAATGAAAATTTTTACTCTTCTTAATTTAACAGAATCTTTGAACTTTACTGATGGGTGAACTCCTAGAAGATCAATGCGTTTCTGCCACTTCATGGGCAGGGCTGTCGGTCAGAGCTGGAGCCCCCTTGCTTCCTCAGGTCCTCTGCTCAAGTGCTTTTCTGGCTAGAGAAGAGATTGGCACTTTAGCGGGAGAGCTGGTGCATTTTAACTACTCTGGGGACAGGGAAATTGCTACTAACCACAGGATTAGGGGGTCGATGAGCAGAGCAGCAGATAGTAGAGAAATAGTGGGGCAGCTGTAACTTTATCTGCTGAACTTCTCCCTCTCCAGGCAGTAGGTTGGATTACTTTTACTCTGGACTGTGTCCTCCTGGTTACTTTGTGTGGAAGTCTGAAAAATACTCCCCATTTCCCCCCAAAGATAAGGGATCCTAATCTTTGGAGCCAGTGGTGTTACCTTATATGGCAAAAGGGATTTGGCAGTTGTGATTAAATTAAGAAATTTGAGTTGGATTACCCTTGGGGGTCCTAAATGCTAGCACATATATCCATGGAGGAAGGAAGCAGAGATTTACACAGACAGGAGAGGAGGAAGCACTGTGACCACAGCGGCAGGGATTAGAACGGTGCAGCTGCAAGCCAAGGAATATTGAGATCCCTAGAAGCTGGATGAGGCAAGGAGTGGGTTCTCCCCTGGAGGCTCTGGAGGGAGTGTGACCTTCCCAACACTTGTTTTTGGTCCAGTGAAACTGACTTGACACTTTTGGCTTCCGGGACTGTGAGAAAATTAATTTCTATTGTTTTAAGTCACAGCATTTGTGGTAACTTTTTGCAGGAAAAGAATATGCTTCGGTTTCCTACTACATCAATGATGTGGACCCAAACTAAAACAGAGTCACTCTGTCAGGGACAAAATGGAGACAATCTAAAACGGGCATGAAAGAGAATGAAACTTAAACTCAGTCAACAGGAAAGTACAACTTTTCTCAAGGGTTCAGCAGAGGTTGCCAGCCCATCCCCAAAGGCCAAGTCTGTTCACACCATCTCTGGACCTCCTTGGTCCCCTCACTCAGTCACCCTGATCTGCATAATGAAGACGACCAGGCAACTCATCTGCGGAAATAAGCTAAACAACATTCGTGCTTCTCTCTGAAAAAGCCCTTGGTTTGTGAGCAAACTCAGAGCTCATTGCTCCCATAGCCTGGGCTTGCAGGTTGGAATCCTGGCAATAAACTCATCTTTTCCACTTTGTTTTGCTCACTATGCAGATTTGGTCTTAGGCACTTCACCATTGTCCTTGTAACCACTGCCCTGAGCAGTCTGGCGACAGCGGTGTAGCAAAGAATGGGATGAGCGTGAGCATTTTCTTTCTGTGCTCTTGTTTTTTGCCCTCTGAATTTGAGGCAGGTGAATGCACTACCTATTCAAAAAAATAAGTAGAATTCGTCTTTCGGGCACTGCAAACCCGATAGTAGGAGAATATAGTGAACTTTATTCATTTCCCTAGGTAACAACCAGTGCAGCTTTGTTCTGTGGATACCCTTCGAGTAATTATTTTCAGAGAGTCACCCCGTGGGCCTTTCCATCCCGTGTACTGCACTTTCTCTCCGTTGTATTTCTAATGTTTGGGTCTTGGTCGGTAGTGAGGAAGAATTTGTGGTGAAAGAGGAATGATAGAATAATTACAACTTTTCATTTTAATTAAAAAAGTGTTGTTTAACTAAAAATTACTTTCGAATTACCTCTCACTCTAGATCAAGGCTTCCTAACCAGTCTCCTGAGATTAAATTTCCTCGGCCTTGAGGGTGCTGGGCCAGGGTGGGCAAGGCCCTGGCTGTTGGTTTCATTTCAAAAATACTAACCTTGAACACCAGTGTGCTATGTAAATGTTATTATTTTCATTCGTGCAGTGATGTGGAAAGGTTGGTAACTACTGCTCTAGGTAAAATGTGGCCTTATATTTTAAAAATACATGTTGCATAAAAATAGCTATGAAAAACAAGCTAGTTGGCTTCTTCTGGAAAGTCTTACTGCTTATTTTGCTCCTGGACAGGGGTTCTCAGCTTTTTTTCCGCTGTGACACTTGTGAGGAGGCTGGTTATGACCTGGCACTCTCCTGGTAAGGAGACTGGCACTCTTGCAAAGGTCTCCAAAACTGGCTCCTCTTCGGCCTCTCCCACACCAGTTTATAGGCACAGAAAGCAGAGTAACTTTTGCCTTCAGAAGAAATGATCTTGAATTTACTCTTATTTACCAAGAAATTAATCCTGAAAAACTTGAGTTTGTCCACCCTCTATAGGGACAAAGTCTTTCTGACCCACCTCCTAGCTGACATCACCGTTGAGGACCACTGTCCTCACAGAGAAAGTAACATGTCCCAGGGTGGCTAGCTGAGTATAAGTTTACTTCCAACCACCAAAGAAGAGATGGACTTTTTATTTTGAGTATTAATGACAAGCAAAAAATAACGAAAGTGAATGATGTTATTATAGGTGGTATGTAAACAAGAACTTTCTCAAATTTAGTTTTCATTTCAACTGTAATATTTGTTGTTCTGTTATGTCCAAGTGGGTCTGATGATGTTGATAATGCCGTCTGTTCTCTGTGTTTTCTGGAAAAGTAACTGAATTAGTATGTCAGTAGAGTACTGTCTGAAGAAATGTAAGAGCTATTAACATGCTTTAAAAATAAAATGATCAGTTCTTCTTTTGTTCTCTTGGCAGGATAATTGAAGCTGTCTGCATAGGTTGGTTCACTGCGGAGTGCATCGTAAGGTTCATCATCTCCAAAAACAAGTGTGAGTTTGTCAAGAGACCCCTGAACATCATTGATTTACTGGCAATCACCCCTTATTACATCTCCGTGCTCATGACAGTATTTACGGGCGAGAACTCTCAGCTCCAGAGGGCTGGAGTCACCTTGAGGGTGCTTAGAATGATGAGGATTTTTTGGGTGATTAAGCTTGCCCGTCACTTCATTGGCCTTCAGACACTTGGTTTGACTCTCAAACGATGTTACCGAGAGATGGTTATGTTGCTTGTCTTCATTTGTGTTGCCATGGCAATCTTTAGTGCACTTTCTCAGCTTCTTGAACATGGCTTGGACCTGGAATCATCCAACAAGGACTTCGCCAGCATCCCTGCTGCCTGCTGGTGGGTGATTATCTCTATGACTACCGTCGGCTATGGAGATATGTATCCTATCACAGTTCCTGGAAGAATTCTTGGAGGAGTTTGTGTTGTCAGTGGAATTGTTTTGTTGGCATTACCTATCACTTTTATCTACCATAGCTTTGTGCAGTGTTACCATGAGCTCAAGTTTAGATCAGCCAGATATAGTAGGAGCCTCTCCACTGAGTTCCTAAATTAATGCATTGCATAGCAATTCTTGCATACACTTTGATAGAAAGAGTTGATATTACTTCATATTCATATGTTTCTTGCTTGGTGAGCACTGTCATCTTCTTGGTAGGGTAAAAATTATCCTTCCCAGCAAAAGGAATAAAACAATTTCCTTGTTATGGAGTAAATAGGAGTGAGCCTACAGAAGAAAAGTAGTGACCCCTAGAGTAAATTTTAGATCTTGTTTTATTTTGATTTGTCTCCTCCTTGCTGTCAACAATCACCCTTTTTTGTGTGTTTGTTGTAAAGTATATTATTTGAACACTTTAACACTGAAAACTACTATTTCCCGAATGTTTTTCCATCTTATGAATTCAGAAAAAGCTTGGAAGTTATAGTGCTATTTTTTGTTGGAGAGTAACATTTTCATCTTTAAATGTTTTATAATCTCTCATGTCAATGTCAGAAGTATCCTGGAAACATATGTCACATGCAGGAACTGTTTAACAAATACTTTAAAAGTTTGGCCAATTTTAAACTGCATAATGGAGCTAGATGCAGGCAAGAATAGTATTTGAAAAACTTTTCCAGCCTATCTCTGAATTCTCTGATTTATTTTTGTTCCTGTTATTCACCTTGTCATACAGCTTCATGGAAGTTTTAGTATGTTCTCCTTTTTCCATTTTGGATTTCTTTGATCTCTTTCTTGAAATGATTCAGAAGTATTTCAGAATGGAGAGAACTTGTATTGTTTAGCATTTTATTGAACTTCATTTTATTTGAATTCATGGCTATTATTAGATGATAATTGTCCTAACATTTAGATGTACAAACAAGATTTCCAACATAAAGATGATAATAGAAATAGTTTGCTATTCTAACCCGTATTTAACTTTTTCTCATCTGAATTTTTTTCTCAAACACCATGGACTTAATGGGACTTACCAGATGAAAGGATATTTATGTAGCCTTTTTATACCCAAATCATACTTGGATGTTGTCACTGGTTATCACAAAAAATAAAATAAAATATTAAATTACTCTTGGTTGCCATGTTGCTAAACCAATTTTAAGCCAACTAAAAGCAATGAATATATAATTATATGATCTGATTTTCAGCATTGTGAGTTACAACTACGCCAAAACTCCTTTTTAAATTTAATTTTATTGAAGGAACATTGCATCATAACATTATAAATATTTGAGATGTGTATCATGATAAATCCGTATCTGTATATAATACATTAAATTCACAGCCATTTCAATTCTTCTTTCATTATACGATTGACCCCTTTATCCAGTTTGTCCTCTCACTCTTCCCCTCCAGAACATTTTATAACCCACATTAATCTGGCTAGATTAAGACTAGATAACCTAAAACTGATGATTATTTAGTACTGAAATTTGGTAATATGAATCATGATTTTGCTTGCAGGTACTCATATGCCATAAAGAAGTCAGTGTAAAACCAGAAAATAATCAGAGTCATCAATTCATGAATTATTTAAGTTTGTACACCGTAATTTAGTGGGGGTAGAGTGGGAATGGGACCTGGATATATTGTAGAAAGTGTTTATTAAAGGAAAATTCACCATGATCTAGTTCAAACCTTGTCTAATAAAAGAGAAAATCAGGGCAAGAGAGGATGTGATTGTGAGCTAGTTGAGACTAAAACCTGTTTCTCCAGAAACCTAGCCCAATAGTTTATTCCTGATACTTCTGAGTTTTAAGAAAAGCCTTGCAAAGCCTCTCTTTGCCATTGCCATTGCTGAGTTCATGAGCAAAACTGTTCCTTTTCCCTAAAAGAATAAAACTGTTCCTTCTCCTGTATTTATATGATATTTTGGTCATTGAGAATCTCACTTCCCTCCTCCTGCACAGTGGTTTGCTATTTATCACACGCTAGAATACATTCCGTTGTTTATTCTATATTTATTGTATTTAAAAATATTCCAAATAAATGTCCTGGATTTATTTTTCTTAACCTATTTGGATTAAGGCTTGTGGTTCATGCAAATAATATGCAAATGCAAGCATCCTTTATAACTAGTAAGAGTATGGTAGCCATCGAACTGCTGACATTGGGAACTCTTCATAGGAGTATGTCTTATCTCCCCACATAAATTCTAACTCTCTCGAGGACTGGGAGCTTCTCTCTCTTGTATACACTTTCATATCTTAACAATGTCTGGGCACAAAGTACTGATTGATTTCAGGGGAGAAATCTCTGTGTGAAGAGACAAGGCAAAGTAAACGCTCTCTGTGTGCATGGGTAGCCACACGTGTGCGTGCACACATGGACTTTGAGGCTGCCCTCAGTAACAAGTAGCAAATCTCTTGATGATGCCACATTGCTCAGGCTTGATATTTTCTAGAAACAGTTTATTTTTCCTCTTTTCTATAGAAATGAAAAATAGAAGACAAAAAACTCCTAGCTCTATTTTATTATTAAGCTTATATAAATGCAAAACTTTTTTTTTTTTTAAAGGAAAACTATAGGCAGGAATGAAGGTGAGTAGGCAGGCAGGAAGAGAGAGAAGGAAGAAGCATTTTATTTTATTTTATTTTTATTTAATTGTTCATCTTGGTTGTCTACCTGTCTCAGACCTGGGAAGCAAACCTGGGTCTCTGGGATGTATGTGGACTGTGCACCTTCAGAGGCAACTGACGTAACTGCGCCATGAATCCACAACTTCACAAAATATTTCTAGATTCTATGTAAACCCATATTCATTTATAGTTTGTAATATACAGTCCAATTAAGTGTGGTGTGACTCTTTCATAGGGTCATAGGAAATTAAAGGACCCAGGACACCCTTTCATCTAGATTGCCCCATCCTATGGCCTGTAGCTCATCTAAAAGTTAGCAGCTGGGATCTGTGTTCCCAGTGAGTTGCGATTAAGCCAGCGTCACCCAGAGGGGCACCATCTTGCTCTGATTTCCCTGGGACTTTCTCGGTTTTAGCACTGAAAGTGTCCCAGGCTGGGAAAATTCCTTAGGCTCAAGTGAACTGGCACAGTTGGTCATTCTAGTGCCAGGTCATGCCCAAGATGCCTGGTTTCCAGACTTTTGATTCACTGCTCTTCGGACATAATGCTCTTTTTATTTTCTAATATCAGAAGGGATAAAGGAATTCTCTTAAAAATATTTTCTAGCCCTTGTAGCTCAGGCGGCTTAGATGCTATAAACACCATGAACTTGGGTTCAGTTTTCAGATTTAATAGGTTTTTAATTTATTTTGTCTTATTTTATTTTTAGCCATAACCGCTTTTTCATATGGGAGTAGAATGCAAAATCACGAAATTGACATAAGACAGCTTTCAGATCCATGTGAAAGAAGGGCTGTTTAATTTTGTTTGTAGGGGAAAAGTGGAGAGTTTAGATGTTCTACTTTGAGATAAGTTGTCGATTTTTATGTTTTGTTTTTAAGGAAAGGTGCAGGCAGGAATGAAGATGAGCAAAGACAGGCGGGGAGAGGGCGGAGAGAGAAGTATTTTATTTATTTTAGTTAGCAGTTCCTCTTTGCATTCATTTCCACTGGTTCCAGGATGCGAACCTGGGACCCTGGGTTATGTGTAGACTGCGCCCTACCCCTACTCCACCAGGGCACGTCTTTATCTGTATTTTTATTTAGTAATTCTTGGCTTATCATAATTTAAGGGACATTGCCTTTTATTAGCTCTTCTTGGATTAGAAGAACCAGTTTAAAAAGATCAGAAATAAATTGAACATAAGTATGCTAGTATCTTTTAAAAATATATATATATTTTAAATTTATGCATCTTTCTGGGCTACAGTGCAAGGCAGAGATAGGAACACTGCAGCATGTAAGACGTGAGTACGTGCACCCATTTTTTGTAATAAGCAGATTTCCAAACATTTGTATGAAAAGAAGTGGTTTGTAAACTTCATCATCTTTTATATGCACAGCAATGAATGTGTACAGGAACTTAGAGACTTCTTTTAACCTGTGTGTCATTTTTCCTGTTGTGTTATCATCTCTGTTATGATTTGACATTAAACTTTTCATGTATCTAAGAATGAGGTCTTTTGAGAATGGCATGCTTGCAAGGGATCAGAGAATCAAATCCAATGATTGAAAAGCCATTATGTGTGAAATCAGAATTGAGGAATTATGTGAACATTTGACTTAATGATGACTTTTTATCAACTAAGGTGTGGTTTGCTGGTCATCATAGCAGTTTTCTAAGTTTGTTGGAGATGGAAACCTTCTATATATCACCTATTCTTCATCTTTCCTGCCTTGCCCTCTCACTTAGTGACTTAGATCTTGTTCTGTTTAGAACCACACAAGGGAATGTAAGCTTGTCTTCATTAAGCCAAGAGGCAAATATGTGTCTAGAGAGGGGAGAGAGAAGTAGTCACAGGATATTTGACTCAATTGACCAATCAGTTTCTTAGCACTGTGCTTTCTCTGACAAGCTGTAGGCTATTTTGGAAGAATAGTTAGGGAAGTTAAAATGTGAAACTAATATGGTTCTACTAAAACAGTTTTTAAAAATTGAGATATAATTCACATACAGTAAAATTAATCATGTGAAAGTGTCATAAGTCTGTGCTTTTCACAGATCTGTGCCGCCATCATCACTATGTAACTCCAGGAGATTTGTATGTACCCCATAGTCGTTAGCAGTCACTCTCCATTTTTCCCTTACCTCATTCCCCTGGCAACCACTAATCTACTTTCCTGTCTCTATGGATTTACCTGTTTTGGACATTTCGTATAAATGAACTGTGGCCTTTTGTGTCTGCCTTTGTTCACTTAGCATAATGATTTCACGGTCCACCCATGTTGTAGCATGTATCCATACTTCATTTTATTGCTGGAAAGTATTTTATTCTGTGAACATACCACATTTATTCATTTCTCTGCTGATGAACATTTGGACTCTTTCCACTTTGGGGCTGTGGTGAACAATGCTGCTATGAACACTCAGGCACATAGTTTTGTACGAACATCTGTGTTTCATTCTTTTGACAATAGAATTACTGGGTCATATGATAACATTGTGTTTAATTTTTTTGAGGAACTGGCATTCCGTTTTCCAAAGTAGCTGAACCATTTAACATCCCCACTGGCCATCTATGAAGGTTCCAGTTTCTCCACATCCTCTCTAACACTAACTTTGTTTTTTTAAGTAGTAACTGTGATCATGGGTATGAAGTCGTATCTCATGGTGGTTTTGACTTGAATTTCCCTAGTGATTAATGATGTTGAGCATCTTTTCATATGCTTGTTGGTTATTATTGATATATTCTTTTGAGAGAAATCTATCATTTGCCCATTTTTAAAAATGGGTTATTTGGCATACTTTGTGGCTCAGGCAGCCGAGGCAGCTTAGGTGTAGATCATGGAAAGCCCAAGGAGAGCCAGGTTGATGGCCGGAGGCCAGGGAATAAAACAAAATAAACAGAAAGATTTATTTGCCTTTTTATTGTTGCATTTTGAGTTCTTCATTTTTTTTTTTACTTTTTTTTTTTAGGGAAGGTGCAGGCAGGAGTGAAGGTAGTAGTAAGCAAGCAGACAGGAAGAAAAAGGAGACAGAAGCATTTTGTTTATTTATATTTAGTTGTTCACAATGTTGATTCTCCCTGGGCCTAGGACTCGAACCCAGGGGTATGTAGTCTGTATCTTTCAGAGGCGAGTGACCTAGCTGCTATTCTACCAGGGCATACCCTAAGAGTACTTTATGTATTCTGGATGCTAAGCCTTCATGCATATGATTGTGAATATTTTCTTTTAATTTGAGGGTGTTTTTTCACTTTCTTCCTGTCATTTGTAGCTTATATTTTAAATTTTGATTAGTCCACTTTATATTTTCTCTT
Organism: Solenodon paradoxus; assembly: GCA_004363575.1. Lineage (NCBI taxonomy): Eukaryota > Metazoa > Chordata > Mammalia > Eulipotyphla > Solenodontidae > Solenodon > Solenodon paradoxus. Next base: position 246,358 of record RJWH01000895.1, read on the forward strand.
GTTCTTATACTTTTGGTGTTGTATCTAAGAAATTCAAGATCATGAAGGGTTACTCCTATGTTAACTTCTAAAAATTTTATATTATTAACCCTCATTTCAGGTCTCTGATCCATTTGAGTTGATTTTGTATGTGGTGTGAGGTACAGTCTTAACTAAAAAAATGTTTAAATAAATATTTAGTTGTCCCTGTACCATTTGTTGAAAAGACTTTTCTGTCTATCATTGAATAGTATTGGCACGCTTGTCAAAAATCAAATGATCAGAGATGTGTGGGTTTATTCCTGGACCCTTCGATTATCTTCCATTATCTATCTGACTGTTTCTACTCAGCACCGAACAAAAATTTGGAAATCAGCAAGTGAGTTCCTCTTCTTTTATAAGATTGTTTTGACTATTCCAGACCCCTTCTCTTTCCATTAGAATAAACTTGTCCGTTTCTTCAAAAAAGGCAGATGGAATTTTGATTGGAATTGCACTGAATTTTGATAGGGAATGTAGATCAGTTAGAAGCTTACTGCCGTATTAGGTCTTTAATATTAATACCCTGGCTGTCTTTACATTTATGTAGCCTTCTTTAATGTTTTTCAGTGTTTTATAGTTTTGGGTCTATATGTCATATACTTCTTTGGCATTCTTAAGTTTTTATTCTTTTTGATGCTGTGGTCAATGGAATTATCTTCTTCATTTCATTTTTAAATTGTGGATTGTTAAAGCATAGAAGCGCAATTGATTTTTGTATATTGGTCTTGTATCCTGCAACCTTGCTGAACTTGTTACTAGCTCGAAGAGCTTTCTGAGGATTCTTTACCGTTTTCTCTACATGCTGTCATGTCATCTGCACGAGAGATAGTCTGGCTCCTTTTCCAACTTGAATAACCTTGATTTCTTTCTCTTTACCTAATTACCCTAGCAAAAGCTTCTAGCACAATGTCAAAGAAAAGTGGTAAGTAGATGTTCTTGTCTTATTCCTGATCTTAGGGAGAATTTATAGTGTTTCACTATCAAGAATGGCTTAGCCCCTCTCTGTGGCTCAGGTGGCCAAGGCACAGGCTATGAAAGCTGTGAACCTGGGTTCAAGAAAGGACCTGGGAAAAGGTGGGAGATCGCATAGATCTCCTTGATCAGGTTGAGAGTTCCTTGTATTTCTAGTTTGTTAACTGTTTTTGTCATGAAAGGGTGTTGGATTCTAACAATGTGTTTTACTGAAGAGATGGACAGATTTTATCGTGAGTTGAGCTGCGCTTTCTGTATCAGGAAATACATTTTGTTGAAGTGAGTTTCTAAATCTATACAGGACACTTATCCGATTGAAGCCATACAAGTGCGTGTTGATGGTTTTTATAGTCATCAACTGATATAAATTTAATGTTTCTAAGACCATTAAACTAATTCTCTTTATTAATCCAAGTTAATTTGAGTTTGTGTTCATTTGCCTAAAGATACAGGGACACAGATAAAAGAGTGAGAAGATAATTTGTTTTTGTTGGTTGGTTTATTTTAATGCCTGTTTCCTGACCTCGTGCTTCTCGTATTAAGATATTCTGAGAATGCTAGAAAAATACCGGAGGGTGTAGATGAACGTGGGCTCTGTCTTCTCGAACAGTCATTGTGAGAGCTATAGTCGTTCTTGTCTTCTGCTGTCTTTTCAGTACCTTGTTGGAAGAGCTCGAGAGACAGGGAGCCTGTCTGAGCTTGCTGGAATTGGATTTCCTTTTCCTATTGCATGCGTTTTCATGTACATTTTTCTTTTTCTTTTTTCTTTTTTTTTTTTTTTTTTAAGGAAAATTGCAGGCAGGAATGAAGGCAAGTAGGCAGGCAGGAAGAGAGAGGAGGAGGAGGAAGCATCTTTATTTATTTTTGTTTGTGCACACTGGTTGTTTCTCCCAGACCTGGGACTCAGACACAAGGGTATGTAGATTGTTCCTGTGGAGGCGACTGTCCCATCTGCTGCTCCACATGCCACATCTGCCTTTTTCCATAGTACTTACAGAAAGTTCACGTTTCACTGAATTATTAGGAGAGGGAAGAAGCCATCTCAGAACCAAGAGTTGATAGTTAAGCTTCAGCATCACCACAGGAAAAGTTGCTTAAAAACAAAAACAAAAAACCTTTGTGTGGACATAGCAGGCGATTTGCCTAACAAACATCACTGTAGTGCTGGGACCTGTAGAGAACTCAGAGATGCCCATCAGAGGGCCTTATGATGGCATTTGCCCTTTGAAAATCTCCTGTCTGAGTAAAAGAACACTTCTTTGGTTTAACCTGAGGGTTCTTTACACAAATACTAAGTCCCCTCTGTTTAAAAAGGAAAGGTGCAGGCAGGAAGAGAGAGGAGGAGGAAGCATCTTCTGTTTACTTCTTATTTAGTTATTCCCTTTGGTTGTTTCTCCCTGGACCTGGGATTCGAACCCAGGGGTATGTGGCCTGCACTCTTTTGGTGGTGATTGAACCTATTGGCACTCCACCAGGGTGAATGTAATCCCTTACCATAATATAATCATTCGGAAATCCCTCTAGGAAATTATGTCAGGAAAATAATTGGAGAACATTTCAATATTATCTGTAAAGGAGACTGCAACACATGGTTTGGAAGATCACCTGCAAGGTCAAGTTTTCTAGTCGAACTTTTAAGGGATAGAACCCCACTGGCATTTTTCCATAAGAATTACAGCTAATGTAATATTTGACTGAATACTTACAGTTCTCTAATTCTGCATGCCTCCAAAGACCTTTGGTTAATGGCTACATTTTTAATAAATATATGAGTGTGGTAAAGGAATGTTAAGATCATCAGTGCCAATGTGGACATCAAACCCGCTGGAGTTATGGTCCAAGATCTTGGGCTTGCTCAATTTTTAATGTTACATAGTTACTAAAAATGCTTAAGGAAAAAAAGCTTTCAAAGAAAGGTGTACTTTGCTACAAATGAAAAAGACATGTATTCAGTACTAGTCATGACAACTATTAGAAATAGTAGGAGCCTTAATTTCTAGAATTTACAGAGTGCTGAAAATTATGGCAACTTAAAAACGTAGTTTTAGAATTTTTTAAATTACTGCTCAATACTTATTATTAAATATTCTGAAAATATATCTCTGATTCAAGTTTATTCTGAAACTATATCCCTGATCAAGTTGGTCATCCTTAAAACAAAATTTGCTGCAAGGAAATTTGTTACCAGCAGTAACTCAAGAATATATCATCCTCGCTGTATTTAGAAGTTTGTTGCAGGAAAATGTAAGTCACCGGAGGCACTGGGTGTTTCTTGTGAAGACACAGCTTAGCAAATGCCTGAATCTGGGGGTTCTGCTGTCTCTCTTCCTACTTCTCAGGATTGGCATCAATTTTACCAGTGTGGCATCCTTGTATCTCTTCTAATATCCTCTCCATTTAGTATATGTGGATAGAGTCTTTCTTTGCTTTCTTTTCTTTTTAAAGTGAGAGGTGGAAGAAGCACTTTATTTTTATTTCGTTGTTCACACTGGTTGTGCCTTGCAGCTAAGGGTCTTGACAGGCCTTCGGGACGTGTGTGGGACGGCTCCCAGGGTGCACTAGACCACCGGCCGCCAGGGTGCGCCCTCTTTTCTTTCCTTGTTCAAATTCCACAGTTACCTGAGCTTAGTGTTATCATCCAGGTTGGGGGAGGTTTTCCAAGCCAGACCTCTTACTTGGGCGATGCAGTCTTTATGAAGTGGGTAGGTTATATGGTCTGCAGAGGCATCATACACAACCGCATTTGCGCCACCACGTGCATGGCGTTTTGCCAGTTGGCGGCGGTCAGGCAAGTAACAAGTGCTTAGTGATTGGTCTTTCTGTTGTACTCAAAAGTAGAAAGTTGACTTTACTCGGAGCTCAGATTACTGTTACAAGACAGAATCGTTTTGGGCAGAAGCTGTTACTGATTTGTGGCTGTCTCTGGAAGTGTGTGTTTGAAGTTAGTAGCATGTTAGATGATTACATCAGTAGATTTCTCGAGCCTTTCAAATGAAGGAGCCCTGAACTTGGTATTTACACTTAAAACTCTTCTCCCCCCGACCCCCATTAATAACCAGTATTAGGGCATTTTTGCAAAGGCGCAACTATCCAAGTTTGAGTCAGTGAAAATGGAAGGGTGTTTTCCACCTATTCTGGTAGAAATCAGTAAGACCCCACAACCACAAGCAGATGCCTGCCATCACCGTAGCTAATCTGTGAAATTTCCATTCATTCATCCACAGTCTTCATTCCTTTTGTTGCTATATACCTTTGAGAACTAGGTTACCAAATGCAATGTTTGCTCTTGAATTTTCTAAATGTTGCATATTATTTGTTTATTGTTGCTATTTATTTATTCAGTTCCATAGCCTAATTTTTAATCTTCTTTTGTTTCCCCCATTTTGATATAATATGCAATGTAATAAGTGATTCCTGTTGAACTTCCTCTTACAACAATATTTTTTAAAAATATTTGACTTATTTGGTGAAAATAATCAGAAATTATTTTCTTTTAATGTCACTGGGAATTTGGGAAAAGAGCATAGTAACTGTCAAATTAAAAAACAAACTACCTAGTGATTAGTTTACCTTTATATTCAGGCATAGTGAATACTATCTATTTTTATGTTAAGGAAAGCATTTTTAAACTGATTACAGCTAGTAAACAGATTTTTTTCACTGAGTTGTGAAAATTCACTGAATTGCCTCAAACTATTCAATAATTAAAAACACTTGGAGACAGTAAGTTTGGGGGTGAGGACAGAAATCTGAGGTATATTTTTTCCATGTTATGTTATATAATTTTTCCCTTTTAGGGCCCCACATTGATGACTTATGTATAAGTGCACTGAACGGATTTGTATTATTTTATATAATCACTGACTGAAAATATCCAAAGATAATCTGCTATACCATTGCTAACTTGAAAGTAAAGAATACATCTACTTTTGTACAGGTCACAGAATGTAGATTTTTAAAATATAAATACCAAGTTATGGATTATATTCTATTTAAATTATTTATGTAAAGATAAATGTATATTGTGTTATATATATAATGTAAAGTACCTTACAATGCAATCATTTTTATACCACAGTATTTTAATTTTATGTTGAAAAATGATAGCAAACATTTTTATTTAATGTATTTAAAAATTGCTTTTTGCCTCAGTTTAATTTTGCTCAATAAACTCATCACCTCACTATTTCTCCTGAGACTAAGTCTTCTCTCTTTAGTTTAGAATAGCTTGAATTTTGGTGCACATTTTTCCTCTTTTCAGAAACCAGGTAGAAGTAGCCTTATATTAAAGGTAGCCTTATGTGGAGACCGTTATTGCAAAGATTTTAAGAATATTTAATTTCTAGTATTTTTTCTAGAATTCAAAATCTCGGGTTATTTCTGGACATATAAGAATTTTGAGAAGAGTTCTCTATTTAGTTATGTTATGTACAACTGCGAATGTCTTTACACTCTGACATATGTATTTATGTTAAGTTATACCTCAGTTTCTTGTTGAATTTGTACTGTCACATGATAAAGTTCACCAATGGATAAATGGCTCTCTGTGTATGTGATAAAGATACTTGCCTTAAAATAGAGTACTTCTGTTTTGCAAACAGTCTGTGGTTAAATTATCTTTTCAGTTACTCATCTTTCTTTGCGCCTGATGAATGCAGGCCTGATAAAGTCCATGGAGGTAAGAATGAAGTCATTTTCTTGTTAATAATCTGAACATGGGTTAAAAAGTATTTTTGACATCTAACAGGGTTTTGGAAAAATGTGTGTTGTATGGCATTTACTGCTAAAGATAGCAAATGACTGAACAGATAAAATATGTATTGGTTTTTAGCTATTATTTATATTGACCCTATTCTCAGCTGAAGTAGTGATTTAAATGTGTGTGTGGTCATTTCTACTGTTTCCTGTATGTATATGTAACTATTGCTATTGTGGATGTCATAGAGGGATCAGATGTACTGTGTCAACCAATAGAGAAAGTCATTTGGGTAGTAAAAGACTATCTTAGTCTGGGATGTGAGGTAATAATTGTTGTTTGCTAGCTCTTTTCGGAATGGTGGTTTAAATGGGCATAGCTTTATCTTCTAATAAAAAGATTCTTAAAATCCACTCCATTTCTGTGGCATAATTTTGTTTTCTATTTTAATATGAGGTCAGAAAAGTGTGTGGTTACATGGGTCTTAGCTTGTCTTACTCAGCTATATGATATATTTATGTCAGTCTTCAATAGTACCTATAAACATGCAACAAATTGTCGATTAATCAGTGGTTGAAGCTTTTTTAGCATCTCTAGTCCTTAAGGAAATACTATTTTATAAAAAGTTAGCTTTGTTATGATCTGAAATACTGTATGTACTTCTGAAAAAAATCTGTACAGCTCGAACATTTGAATAATTAATAAATTTTGACTGTGAGAATCACCTACAGTTGATACTAAATACATCTTACCGTTGGCTGAGTTGACTTCATTATTTAGTGTAATCATTCATAGTGGGCTTATTTCCTTTTTGTTCTGAGCCAAAACCTCAGTCTGCAGTAAATGGATGGTGGATGAAGGGATCTCCTGTTGTGACGGTGCCTCTGACGGTCATGTGGCTTTGAGTCAGCCATTGTTCTTCCTCCGATCTGCTGTCACATTCTTTTTCTCCCTTTTAACAATTCCTCCGTGGTAAGAGTAAAATCTATATGAGGTAAGTTTCCAGCCAATGGTGGTGATTACCCCCAGGCGTGGAATAGATGTCCAGCTGAATAAAAAATCTTGGCAGTTGGTACACCCTTGTGGCTCAGGCAGCTTGGACAGCTCGGTGCAGGCCCTGTAAAGCTCAAGGGCCGAGGTTCAACGTGGGTGGGAAGAATTCTTTTTTAATTGTGGAAGTTGTACCTTTTGAATGTTGCGCTTGTTTACAGTATGTGCTCAGTGACAGAAATGCTTGCCAGACTTTCCAGTTCTCGAGAAAGGCCCACGCGACACTCCCCTCTCCCCATCATCTCGCCCGTCTCTCTCTTGCGTGACCCCTGCCCGTACCTCACCCTCCTCAGCCCCGACTTCCTGGAGGATGTGACTGTGGGTCTGGCGGACTTGCACTCAGTGGCCCCTTGATTTGGATGAGGTCGGCCTCCTGGACAGAGATGCCTTGCTCCACCTCTGCCAGTAACAGTGGAGTCATCCCCAGCATGGAGCCAGCAACGCCTCAGGCAGGGATATCTCGAGGCAGAGGCCCTATTTGTCCTGATTGTCTCTGCTGGCCTTGGCCATGGACTTGATTGTGAAAAGCAGGAGCAGATGCAAGGACTTCTGAGGGCAGCGAGGTAGGTACTTTCCTGGATAGCTGTTGAGCCAGGGCCCAACATTTCTTTCCAGAATCCCCAACCGAGGTGGGAAACAGTCTAGACTGCAAAGGAGAGGTTTTCTTTGATTTGTTGCTATTAGAGTTATTGCTTCAAGAGCTGGGCATTAAGCTAGAAAAACAGTGGGGATCCCAAGAAATTGGTGATAATTGCATTTTAGATAGGCGTCCATTCGTCAGGTAACACGTATGTGCTATTCATCAGCGTGATGATTCCTAAGCCCCAGGGTTTGCTTCACAACTGAGTTTTTCTTTTATGTTTTATTTTTGGAATTAATCAGGTTTCTGTTTTCTTTTGAGGAAAAATAATAGTGTATGTCAGACTGAATATTATATGGTTGGATTATTTCTCACAAATCAAAAGAATTATAAGCCAGTATGCATGGTTGAAATTTTTGATACCTGTGAAGATAACGAATGCTTTGATTTAAAAAAAAAAAAAGGGAAGAATTTTCAGAGGCTTTTGTTGTTACCCTGTGTTTCACTGATGTCTCCAGTTGACAAGGTAAGAGATATCACTCAGAAGTCTTATTATCTCCATCCTCTGTAAGTCATAGGCAATTTCTGTGAATGTGCCTCTTCTTTTATGTTAGGCTGTGAATACAGTGAGGTTCTGATGAATGTTTGACACTCAACTGCTAGAGCAATGGAGCCTTTTCAAGGCCAAGGAACTTGTGTGTGCCCATGTGTGTTCCTTCTGTCTGCTGGAAATGTTAAATAAGTGCTTCAACTTTGTTAAGTTCTGAAGAATTTGCTTGAGGTCAAGGTCTTGAGAAACCGGAGGGGTCCGAGGAGAGAGGAACTTGACTTAGGCGGTGAGTTATTTTATTGTAGGAGAGAGCAAACATACCTTAAAAATGAGCTGATTTTTTTACATATAAAAATATAGTCAAGAAAAAAATATATAATCTACATATTAGAAAACAAAGAAAGAAAAAATAAGCATCAGTGTAACCAGTGACTACCATCACTTGACATCATTCCTCTTGTGGCCTCCTATCTCTCTGTGCTCTGTTTTTAAGGGGCTCCTGCTGGAGAAAGAGAGACAGAAAGGGGTAGCGAAAAGTTTATGAAATGGTTGCTGTGGATCCTGGACGGTGGTCACCTCATTCAGCTCAGGAATCAAGGAGGGCTTCCTGGGAGACTAATTCCTAGGTTCATTCCAGGGGGACAGGCCCTTATGGATTTGTGACACTTACCAGCACGTACCAAAGCAAGAGAATGTGGCGTGTTTTGGGAACTGCATTTGGTTGGACTAGAGCACAGAGAGGAGTATGCGGAGGGTGCTGTTAGGGGAGCAGAGCCCAGCTTAGGAAAGGCTGCATGTGCCAGTGAGGAGGTGGGCATACCCTGCCGGCAGAGAATTGCACCATGTAAATCAGGTGTGGCAGAGTTAGTCCTTAAGTTAGTGATTAAGGGGAATCACTTTTTCAGCTAAGAGAAAGGTGGAGAGAGACCGGGGAGAGTGGGGCCAGTTAGAAAACGGTCGTGGTCATTAGCAGATAGGAGGAAGTAGTGAGAGGAGACCCAGTGGCAAAGATGAGAGACGAAGGGAGAGAGTGAGCAGGTTTTGTTGGGAAGGACTTGTTCTGTCTTAGAGTTACTAAATTTGAGGAGCCTGGGCAGCATCCAAATGGAAATATCTAACCAGCTAGTGAGTCTGCCTGGAGTCTGGGGAGAGGTTTGATCTGAGGCCATCCAAATGGTCAGGACTGGGAATCCTTGGCACATAAGTGGAAACAGAAGCTAGTCCGGAATAAGATGTGAAACAGTTCCCCTGAAAGAGCAGCTTGGGGAACTAACCTGGGCTCCAGGAGAATTCTAATGGGGTACGAGGAGGAAAGGAGTTTGAGGGGCCCAGCAACAGAGGAGCAGACGACTAAAGAGCAGTCATTGAATTCAGCTACTAGGAGCGCTAAGTGGCTCATCCGGGACTCCAGCCCCGGTCTTCTAACACGGAATCTTCGTTTCAGATGGGCTGCTCGTGGTCATGCGGGAATCTCTCTGGTTATGACTGGATGGCAGCCTCGACTTTTGTGAGCGATGCTGGCCTTGAATTTAGTTCTGGAATTTCGTTCTGCAGTCCATACCGCTGTCTCTTTGGTGCCGTTGTTGGTTAGTTGTGAGTAGTTGCATCTATGTAAGGATGATTGTATTTCCTTGAGACAAAAATAGAGATGCAAAAGCAGGATGAAGTTATGTGCTGGTGACTCAGGGGAGGGGAGGAGGCAGAATGACCTGGGCGGGAGCAGAGCCGTCAGGTCAGCAGCAAGTAAGTGTATGCGAAGCCCATGGGAGATGGCGTGGTAATGATGTGTGGTCCAGTGGGACTTCATGCACACAGCCAGGGCCCGTGCAAGGAGTTTTGGTGCCTTAGGTGAAAACCAAATTTGGCACCCCTAGAATCCCCTCTCGAAATGTCCTGCCTAAAACACATGCTGCTTTAATTATCCTGGAGCCAGAAATGCCCAATAACCCCCACAGTGCCAGAGATCGCTCTCATAGTCCTTAGCCGCCGCTCATCACACCACACTGCCATGTTCTGCCCCCTTTGAAGAAATAGGCGGCTGTCAGGTGGGAGGGAGTCCTCTTCCCATAGGGACGGGAACCCTGTTTCCTCACAGTGGGTGGCCCGGTTGTCACAGCAGTAGCAGCCCTGGCCTACCTCAGTCAGCTCCAGCAGGGACCTTTTCTTGTGGGGCAAGAGGGGCGGCTGCTTGCCCCTCTACAGACTGGGCCCGTGGCACCTCAACTGCCCCTTTTGCCTCGTGTTCTTAAGATGGCCCTGGTTTATTAAAAACAGTATGAAAATGGACATTCCTATTAAAATGACAGAATGGTTGGGAAATAAGAGCTAAATGGTACTGTCCCGTTTCAAATCATACATGTCATCATCAGCCTAAACCTATGTCCAGCAAGCCCAGGACATGACATAAATGGTGACTTTCCTTCTATTCAAAGGACTGAAAGTTCATGTTGCATTGAGTGGAAGATGGAAGCAGTTGAGTGTTAAAGCCAGGCTTTCTGACTCTGATTTTGCCAATTTTTTTATTTAAAGTTTCCATCCAGAAAATAAAAATTGTTCCTTGATGAAACAGAAAGCTTTCCCGAGGATATTAAGAAGTGCCATTTGAACTTTATTCTAATCATCTGGGAAATAGCACATGAGAACTTCAAGCGGGCCTGTCAGGAACAGTGTTATATAGTTTGAACAGCTAAAATCGCAGTGGCATTTTCAGTTTAAAACCAAGGGCAGTTACACAAAAGTAGCATTTTACTACAAATGATGTAGCTGAAACTGAGTATCTTCTTAATCACATTTAGACCCAGGAATGCGGTACTGTAATAAGCTTCAGCTTTTTTCCTAAAGGAGTTATTGCTAATAATCATTAATCATCATGAGCCAAATATGTGATAAAGAAGAATAGGAGAAAAAAAGTGATAGTATTCTGTTCAAGAGCTTCATTTTAGTCAGATAGAGCTTCCTGCAGTGTGATTTTAATTTTTAATAAATGCTCTGCTTCATTTATGGAGATTCTATAGCTGGCTGACTAGCGGGGCTACCCTGAGCATTTATAAATTCTTTTTAAAAACACATTTGCTATGATTCATTATGTCTGTTTTTTAATCCCCTTCTATCCAAAGAAAGCATTTATTTAAAAGACACTTATTTAAAAATTGCATTAAAACTGTAAAAATTAAATAATATAGGGATGTAAAAAATAACAGCTGAACGTTTTCTCTATTCCAGATTGAACACAGCAGGTACCTATTGGGAGTCATTTGTTGTGTAATATTTCAGGCCTTTTTCTATAATAGCATGTATTTTCACCACTCCTGGATTAAGACAACACAGTGACAATAGTTGGAAAAGTAGAAATGACTCAGCAGATGAATGGATAAACAAAATGCGGTATGCACACACACACGTGCACACACACAGTGTTATTCAGTCTTAAAAAGAAATGTTAATATATGCTAGAATATGAGTGAGTCTTGAAAACATTATAAAAGTAAAATAAGCCAGATGCTAAAGCATAAGTACTATATGATTTCACTTATATTGGGTACATAGAATATGTAAATTTATGGAGACAGTAGAAAAGGGGCTGCCAGGAGCTGGGGGTGGAAGGAATGGGGAATTAACTGTTTATGGGCGATGATTGTACAACATTTTGAATGTACTTAATGTCACTATCTATACTTTAAATAGTTAAAATGATAAATTTTATGTTATATATATTTTATCACAACAAAAAGAAAAGAATAGTAGGTAATTTTCACCTTTACTTTAAACACTTATAAATGATGTAAATATATGACTTAAATATTTATAAAATGTAGTTATGTTTGACAGCTTGAAGTTTGTATCAGATACCTCGGACAAAGTTATGCAGTGATAGCCAATAACCCCCAAATCTTAGCATTTTTTAAAGGAATGGTACAGGCAGGAATGAAGGTAAGTAGGCAGGCAGGCAGGAAGCCAAAGGAAAAATAAGCACTTTTCAAAAAATTTAGTTGTTTCTATTGTATGCACGCCCCTCACCCTGCCCCAGCTGGACCTTGGGGTGTATGTGGCACTGATTCTAGGGTGTACTAGACTGCTAGGCCACCAGGGTGCACCCAAATCTTAATTTCTTGCAGCACAAAGATTTATTTCTTGTTCATATCTTGTTGCTTATCTGTCACAGATAGGCTATGCTCCTGTGGTACAGCCTCATCATTTCAGAATCCATGATGAAGGTACTGCATTTGCCTGGGATTCTGTTATTCTTGTGTCAAAGTAAAAAGAAGATCATGGAAGCACGCATAGTCTTAAAGTCTCTAATCAGAAAATCTCATGCTTCATTTTTGTTCACGTTTTATTGACAGAGCTAGTCAGTTGACCCAGCCTAATATAATTAAGAAAATAACTCTCCTATAGGGATGGGTGGTGACTATTTGGAATCAATACTGCAATTACTGCAGGGTTGTAACTAGAAATATGACATCTGTCTATGGTCATGAGAGAAAGGAAAGGCATCTATACATATGAGACCTCACTGATTTGGTGCAGGGTCTGGGATCATTCTCTGATTGGGACAAGAGCAATGAGCCTGAAAGCAAGTTCTATCTCAGATACCTGCACCCTTTTAGGCTGGACCACAGTGCTAGAAAATCGCTCCACAGAAGGGACACATGCAGATAAAATTCCCAAGGTAGGCTCTCAAACATAAATTAAAAAGCATTTGAAGAAGTTCAGCCCAATAAAAGCAACCAACAAATCTAACAAATTGAAGAATTTATAGCAGAAACTATATAGATACAATCGACCAATCCAAAAGACTTTAAAATTAAAAAAAAATATTTAAAATGCTTAGATAGATAGAGGGACTTGTATCTGTGAAGTAAAATCAAAAGGTCATGAAACAAGAGCAGGCATTTGTGAAAAGGACGGCCATTGAAAATGAAAGACTACTCGGCTGGGAAATAGTTGATGAAATGGGCACATGTGAGAGAATCTGCAGGGTTTGTGAACTGGGAGTTCCAGAAGAGAGATGAAGTGAAGAAAAATCAATCTAATGAAGAAAGAGAAAGAAACTATACAGAGAAAAAATAGATTATCTGTAAAGGAATAATAAACAACACTATAGTTCTTGTTAGCAAAAATAGTCCCCCACAGACAATGAAATAAAACCTTCAAACTACTAAGGAAAAATAATTTAGATGTAGAGTTCTATACCCAGCTAACCTATCAACAGTTATGTAAAATAGACACTTCAAGACATAAAGACTAAAAGAACTCACTCCCTGGACTAGGAGTATTTACAGATCCTTACTGGAAGGAGAGCTAAAAACTATGCTTCAGCAGGAATAAAAATGAACCCTAAAGGAAAAAGTGTAATCCCAGAAGCAATGGAGGAAAAGCAAAAAGGAAATTGGTAAACTTTGCTGGCTAGAAGGAGAAAGTGAGAAAAGCAAAGAAAACACATAGCTAATAGTAAAAATAAGATGACAAATATACATTTAAATATATCAGTAAACACAATATAAAGAGTATAAGTTCCTCATTAAAAGTAGAGACATTTTTACTGGATTAAAAAATAATCAGCTACATACTGCTTATAAGAAATACTAACTAAAACATGATATGGCAAAGTTAAAGATAGAGAATGGAAAAAGATATTCCAGTTGCCACTTTGGGAAAGAACTCAGTAGTTGAGGTCAGGGATGGAAGCTATCACTGAATACCTGTTTAAATTGTAAATTATGAATATTTTACTTTCTAAAGAAAAAGACAAAAACCCTCATCCCTCCATTACTAACCTCTGTTGGTGTAATAATATATTACATGTAGCAATAGAATATGAATGGTAGAAATTAATTTGCACAAGCTTAATTTATACTACTGAAAGGAACAGTCTACCAAGAAATTATAAGAACCATGTACTTTATAATTCACAAACGAGCATTAAAATATATAAAGTAAACCTAATTGAATTTGAAAAATAGGCAATCATGAGATTTTAACATAACTCTCCAAAGAATTGTTAGATTCTTGTGTTTACAGACACAAACAGAAGACACGATGACAGAAGGCTCTGTTACTCAATAGTCACCCAAAAGTGAAATACTGAGCCAGGGCAGTTTCAGGAAACCAAAGCCACTCCCAAGTATTTCAGTCACCAAGGAATCCAGGAATCACCAGCGTCAATGCCAGGGCTGGAAGTAATGTAATCACACAAAATTTTTTACAAAATTGCTTATGATAGTTTCTGATCAATATTATGTGTTATAGAAGCTTTTATTAGATAAAATTTAAAGCAAGATATAAAGTTGAGGCCGTCATGGGATAAATCTTTTTTTGCCCCCAAGGAAAGGTGCAGGCAGGAGGAGAGAGGTGGAAGAAGGACTTTATTTTATTTAGTTGTTCATGTTGGTTGTTTCCCCTGGTGCCGGGTCCCGAACCTGGGTCCCTGTGATGTGCATAGACTATGTCTGGTGGCCTTATCCGCTAGGCCACCAGGGCACAGCAGGACTAATGATTTCAAAGTCAGATCACCGTAGCCTTAGTTCAAGAGGCCAGGAAGCTGATCTTGCTGCCTCTGCTACTGCCGTTTCCTCATGTCCATATAGGAGGTGATATGGTGTCCAGGGGCTGGACACCCTTGGCTTAGTTCAGCCTCACCTGCCAGCCACCCCAGCAGCAGCAGTAGCATCAGCGGGTTCTTCACCTCATTTCCATCTTCCTGCTCTTGTAGGGATGTACGTGATGGGTCAAAAGCTAAGTCATGTCCAGAAATTGAGTTGCCACATAGTCTGGGAAATGGGGTTCCCTCCCCTTTCAGCCTTTCTAATTAGCGGTGAATGAAGAAGTAGGTGAAACGAGTGTCAAGTGCCAATTGACTACATCAAGCCCAAATACCTAAGAACCATTTAATAAGAAAAATATGAGATTGTATGAAGAAAACTAAAATACTGCTAAAGAATACCTTAGGAGACCTGAACAAATGAAGAACTAACTGTCTATGTTCTTGGAGCAAGAGACTCAGCATCAAAAGTCAATTCAATTCTTTAAGCTGATTTATCAAATTCATGCAATGAGTAATAAAAAGGCTAACTTATTTAGGACTAGCTATACTGATGCTATAATTCATATATACATGAATGATATGCATATGTATGAATTCATATATGTAGACATGTATATTTATATATGCAGAGACATGATTGTGGAAGAAAACTGAAACAGATCAGTGAAGGGAAACTAACTCTACAAGATCTTAACACATATGCTCTCCCCAAAATGACAAGAATGGAGTATTGATTAATGAATTAAGCAATGACATAGAATAAAAAATAAATTAAGTATCAGAATACATAAGAAGGCTGTCTCAAATGAGTGGGAAAAAAGATAGCTAGTTCAATAAATTGTATTGAGACCCAGGAGCTATCTGGGGAAAAAAGTTGAGTCTGTACCACAAAGCGTATACCAGAAAACTCTACATGGTTAAAGATGAAAGATAAATATATAAACTGAAACCATGAAAGTGCTAGAAGGGAACAAAGAATTTCTTCAAAACTGGAGTAAAGAGGGTCTTTCCCACTTTGATCACAAAGGTCCACATAGACAGGAAGCAAACCCAAAAAAGCTGGAGAGAGAAGGAAAGAAGCAAAGCAAAGTCAAAAGGCCAGTGAGAAGCTAATGAAAATAACGCGGAATGACAGAACCTTGTCAACCACACGAATAAAATATCATTCATTGAGGGGTGCAGCTAAAGCAGTATGCCAATAAGGAAAGATGGAAAACCTTTAGTATTCACCTTGGAACAAGAGAGCGAATAAGGAATGTAGAGGGATGAAAGGATACAAAGATAAAAAGCATGGATTGATGAAACAAAACAAAAACTATCAATAAAATGAGAGGCTTTTTGAAGCAGACAAAACAGGCAGCTTCAGGAGTATAAAGAAAAGAGGCGGAGCTAAGTCCAAGGGTAGCAGAGAGCACACCACTGCGTGCAGGAGAGCTCTGCAAGCATCATCAGGAGCTGTGCAGACAGCATCGCCACGCAGCCGTCGTGTTCCCCTCCTTCAGGCGGGTCTTTCTGACTACAGAGGCTAGAGAGCTGAAAGCTGCATTTGGGCTAGATTTATAGCTAAGAATTAGGTTTGCCAATGGCTGCACGTGCGAGATTTGGGTGAGAGAGGGAAACAGTAATTCTACAGCTTTTAAATCACTATTCTTTGCTGCCAAATGAAGTGTGGAGACTGCGAATTTAAGATCCAGAGTTGAAGTTTCAAGAATTAGTTATTACAGTAGCAGAAGCTGGGGTTGTTATCTCCGGCTAGTCACAGCTTGAGGGTTAGTAGGCAGATTTACCTGTGGTTTTAAAAAATTCCTCCCCCCAGCCCTGGGTCTCAAACCTGGGTCTTTGGTTTTTACATGGTCTGCACCTTTGTGATGTGTTCTTGACTTCAGCTGTCCTGACGGCAGTGTTCTGGCTTGCCACCTCCTAATGCCATAGTTGGCCGTACTCCTACAGGGTCATTTCTAACCTATCCCGGACATCTCTGGGGACCCTGCCCAGAGCTCACTCTTCCAGTCCTTTCAACAATTGTGTAAGTGCCCAGTTCTCTGTATTGAATCACTGGTTCTAATTCCTCACATTCAGTCATGAGTGCTGTAAAGAATACTATCAACAGTTCTAATGCCAGCAAATCTGAAAACTTGTATGATTGGATCATTCCCTAGAAAAATATAAGTTAAAAAAATTACTAAACTGGACTCAAGAAACAATGAAAATTTGAATAAGGCATGCTCTGGTAGAGTAGTGGTTAGGTCAACTGCCTCTGGAGGAGTGCAGTCCATGTACATCCAGGGACCTGGGTTTGTGTCCAGGTTCTGAGGGAACAAGCAACATGAGCAGTAAAAAGTAAAATGTGTCTTCCTCCTTTCTCTTCTTGCCTGCCTACTCACCTTCATTCCTGCCTGTACCTTTTCTTTAAAAAAAAGAAAATCTAAATAAATGTTAATAATAAAATGAACTGAATCAGTAAGCAAAACTACTTTCTCTCCTCCACTTTGAACCAAGGCTGCTAGACTTTTATGGGCAAGTTTTTCAAATAAAAGATAACCCTTGTATCATGCAGGAAGAGAAAAGAAAAACAGGGAAACCTATTTCAATGCATTTTGTGAAGATAATAGAGCTTTATGCCAAAATTGGTTAAGGACAGTATAAGAAGAGAAAATTAAAGTCCAGTCTTAAGAGCATACATGCAAAAATTTTATTTACATGATTAACTCATTGAATTCAATATTTTAAAAAATCAGAGCCAGGCAAGGATTCTTTTAAAATACTATTGAAAATATTAATTTATTTAATTCACTATTTTACACTTAGAAATTTTTGGGGGGTGTCCATTTTAAATAGTTTTATTTAAGGCATTATATTTTCCATTTAAAATTCAGCATCCATAAAGTATACTGCTATTTCCTGTTCCTGTGCACAATTCTGTATTCAAGTATCAAGAATGCCCAGTTAATTACTAAACTCAACTTTAAAACTGTCATGGAATTTGCTATAGATTTGGGTCCTCCAGGGTTTTGGTGGACCAATGAAAATCTACCCTCTTGTGGGGCCATAAATGATCAAGGAGCCAGATCAAGGAGCTAGCGACCACAGAGACCCCAGGCAGACCTCTGGCACTGCCCCCCTGCACTCCAGTACAGCAGGGAGTGATGGAATTGTAGAATCTCCAGCTCCTTCTGCTCGCAGTCAGATTCTTCCTACTCTGCAGTTGGGTTCTTAACAAGCCAGTTGGTGATTTCATTACAATTGTTAATAATCTTCTGTTTGTCTTCCTTCTTGATCTTGCCCTGGAGTTTTTCAGCTGCAACTATGCTTTCTTGTGGAATGCCTAGGGTTCAAGGAAATTCTTGGAAGACATTTGTCCCACTGTTCTCCTCTTCAGCTTTGTGCTTCTCACTTGGGGACCAGACACTCAGTGTCTTCCTGAGGGAGGAACACTATTATGATTGAAGTAAATTCAGGACGTGCCTTCAGCAAGTTTTAGCACCCGGTCATGGTAACATTTGTTGGAACTAGGAATCAAAGGGGCCTTCTTAACTTGATAAGGGATATCTGAGCACATAAAATAGAGCACATGCCTTTCTCAACTTATAAATATTATCTGTCTAAGAGCTTAATTAAAATTCTGAATTTTAATGTCAATTTATTTCTTCCTCCAACTTAGATCTGCTTCGTTGGAAGTGTGTAGTAGGAAAGGAGGGGACATTTGACATTTTTTCTAGCTCCTTGTCTTGGGTTCTCTCAGCCCCTCCAGCTCTGAGCTTGCTATCCAGTCTTTTGGTTTTTTTATTCTTTCATGGCCCAGGCGTAGGAAAGAAAGAACATTAAGTGGATCAAAAGGCCCCATAATAACTTGACTTTGAACTCTGGGTTTGGTGGAGTTTAAAGTTTGTTTTTTCTTCATGAGAACTTTCCTGGTGTCTGAGGAGAGTCTCTTTCGAGGAACCTCTTTCCTGCAGGTCCCTTCACCCTGACAGATGTCTTTTATTGTGGGTGGTTGCTGAGGTCTCTCTCTGGCCCTTAGAAACGGCTTCACCTCCAGCTCCTTGCTCCCACGTTTCCTTTATTCAAAGTAGCTTCACTGGATACCACCAGGTCTTGTATGCCAGCCCCCACTGCACCGCCCTCATCTGGTCCCTGGAAACACTCATCTAACCTTTGTTCAGATGAACTCAGAGAGAAGGAAGATGCTGATACATCAGGAGTTTCATGGCTGTGTCATCCAAGCAATTCCTTTTCTTGCCCTGTTCTTGATTTCCTGCTCAAGAACCAGATCCCAGTGCACAGATTCAGCGACGATACTCATTCAGAGCTCTCTGAGTGGTGTCATTCTCTCTGGGACAAAGGAGGAAGCGATCCTGCACTCCAAGCTGAGATGGAATGGAGACTACTCATAGCATAGTCTCTCCAAAGAAATACCTCCAGAAATGTCTGTTCTCTCTCCACACTCTAACCCTCTTATTAACCTTGATCTGACTGAGGAAGGGGGTCTAAGGATTGTCAAACTGTTACCAGACAAGGGTCCTCTGCCCAACACACATACAGCCAATAATATGGCACCAGGCTTTGAGAAAACAAAGGGTTTCATTGTTAGTTTAAACTGATTTGGACATAGTGACAAAGCTTTTCAAATCTGTCTCACCAATCTGTATCAGGGCAGGCTTTTCAAGGGTTTCAGGATGAGGAAGTAGAGGGGAGGTTTGATCTCATCACAGGCTCAGGCCATGGCAATCAAAGGCACCCGCCACTTTTGATTAGTTTTGCAGGTTGTCATCTTTCAGGTCATCGGGAGAACAAGCTTCTGCCACCAATACCTGTTCCTGACAATGGTCTGTGCAAGTTGTCAGTCAGTGATTCTTTCAAACCAGGTATTTCTAGTTCATTATTAAGTCAGGCCACTTCTGCAAAATAAGCTGAAAGAGTTCAGTCAAACATTCCTGGCTTAAACAAACAATACCCAGACCTGGTGTCGGAACTAGTGCTCTGAAACTTCCCTTGGACCTTCTGCATTTGGAGAGCCAGAGTCGTACCAGGAGCTCCAGTTGAAGATTAGAATTAAGGTGGGAAGAGCCTTATTTTAACATCCTGTTATACAAGGGACTACATTCCAAACTGGAAAACTTCTAAAAAGAAAAACATCAAAATACCCAGTATTAAAACAAACAGGCAATGGGATGAATGGGTAACTCATAAAAGAAGAACTTCATAGGACAATGACTGTTGAAAAAGTGCCACAGGTGGGGAGTTTCCTGTGTGGACAGAGCTCCCAGAGGTCAATACAGCTTTTGTTCTCTCTCTCTCTCTCTCTCTCTCTCTCTCTCTCTCTTTCTAAAGGAAAGGTCTCTGCTTTGTTTCTTTTTCTTTTTTTTTTAAGCAAAGTCACAGGGTGGAGTGAAATGAGTAGGCAGACAGGAAGAGAGAGGAGAAAGAAGCATTTTATTTTATTTCCACTTTTTAGTTCACACTGGTTGTTTTCCCTGCTCCATACGGGGGACTTGAACCCAGAGGCATGTGGCCTTCATCCTTCAGAGGCAATTGACCTAATTGCTGCTCCACCAGGGCACACCTTTGTTTTCCTTCTTTGGATGAATGTTGTTCTCAGTGCTATGGGTCAGAAATTCCTTGCCCATCTCTCCAGAGTGCTGGGATCCTAATACAAAGAAGACTGGGGATCGTCCTGTTGGCCTGAGTGCCTAGAATGAATACAGAATGAGTCCCCTCTCCTCCTCCAAGATACAGAGACCCTGATCTCCCTCTGTCACGTCCATCCATAGCTTATTGACATCTTATGCATCCCCTGACCTGCAGAACAGAAGGGATAAACCTACTGTTGAAAATTACATTGTTCTAAGGGCACTTCAGAATTAATAACCAGATGACATGTGTCAGAAAACCCAGGGCTTTAAAATTGTAATGGGCTTTCCCTCTGAAGCAGCTGTTACATTTTTCAAACTCTTTTTCTGTCTTCTTTGTCCCTAAAGGATTGGCTTTTGCTGGAAGATTGTTTATTTAATTTGGAAGGTTATGATAATTATCCAAGTCATCGTGGTAGAACTTAGATTTGTCATGGGTGGCGGAACCAAATCCCAGTTGCTTGAGCTTTTTCTGGGATTGGGTCGTGGGGGCTATCATTTCAGCTCTGGCTGGCAGAGGATACTGGATGCCCAGAAGGCCTGACTGAGCACGATGACCCTGGCAGCCAAAACGGTGGCGACATGCATAGCTAATAACACTGATCTCAGAGTCCGACCCTTAGCGTTATTATCTTGCCTTACTTTAAGGACGTTTTCTGCCTGTTAGAATTATCCTGAAAATTAAATTACGAGATGGGGTGAGGATGATCTGTAGACTCTTAAAAGGGCTGTACAAATGCAAGGTTTTTCTAATACATGGTACAGCTGGCTGAGTCTCCTCCAAAATAGGTTTTCCTTTTTTCCATTATTAAATACTTCAGATTCATCCAAGAGAATTTTGAAAATGCAAGCAAGTAGAAAGAGGAAAACACTCAGTTCCACCATTCAGAGCAACCCTGTAACTGCCATTAAGTCCTTGTAGTCTTTCTTCCCCGCTAAGGTCTGGGATATTTTTTCATACTGTTATAAACGTGGAACATAAGGAGTTGTGTGTTACCTTTATATTCAATATTGCAATGCTTTCTCACATTATTTCAGTTTTTTTTTTTTTTTCAAAGAGTAAGACAGGCTGGCAGGCAGGAAGGAAGTGAAAGGAGGAAGAAGCATTTTGTTTAGTTGCTCATTTTAGTTGTCCACCCCCACCCCCACCCACCACCTCTCTCTTCTGGGGGCTGAAATCAGAGGACCCTAAGTACCCGCTTAACCCCGGAGCAGCCAGGGTGCGCCTCTTTCAGTCTTTGTAAACCTATTGTTTTCTTTTCAATTTAATTTTTTGATTATGTAAATCACAATTCCAAAGTTGAAACTACACAATAGGTGCGTGAACATAGATCCTTCAGCTCCTTTCCTGATACCTCCTTTTCGCTGTAGGTAACTTGTTTTTAAGGGAGGAAGTGGCACTGAAGGAAGGAAAGAAGAAAGAGAAGGTGTGTGTGTGGAGCAGGGTTAGGTCAATCGAAAGCCACGCACCCCTGGGTTGAGTCCCGAGTGTGGCAGGGAGGGAACAAACAGTGTGAACAATTAAATGAAAATAAAAATAAAAATGCTTCTTCCTCTGCTCTCATCCTGCTTGCCTACCTACTCATCTTTATTCCTACCTGCACCTCTCCTTAAAAAAAAAAAAAAGAGGAAGAGGAAATGCCCTATTTATTTGTTTGTTTTGTTTTTCATCCCAGCCCTGCAAACCTGAGACCTTGGACTTTACATGGTTGACATGCAAGTGTCTCAGTCATCTGAACCAAAAGAGTGCGCCCCTGTAGGTAACCATTTTATTTGTGTATAGTTTGCCTTTGCACACACACATATATGTGATTTACCCCTTTCCCATATAAAAAGTCACATGCTATTTAGTATCTGGCCTTTTTTTCCTCCACTTTAACAATGTATTTCCCAGAGATCATTCCATATTAGTAATTAGAGGTTTTCCTTGTTGCTTTCTACATGTGTCAATACTCCATGGTGTGGCTGTATTTTAGATTAGTCCACTAGTTCCCTAAACAATGGACATCCAGGTTCTTTTCAGGTTTGTACCACTAGAAATGAAGCCCCAAGAAATACCTTGTTTACAGCATTCTTTTGAATGGCTACAGAATGTGCTAACCTCAGTCATCCATCAGTCTTCAAAGCAGTTGCCTGAAACCCCATCTTCTATCCACCTGCCATTTTCTGAATCAGACTTCATTCCAGCCTCGGTCTCCCTTCCCTTCAACTCGAGGCTCGGCGTGGGCTCTTCAGAAATAGAGCTTCACCTTTCTGCATGGGCCTCAGACTGTTCCTTCACCAGCTCTCCTATGGGCCTTGATAGACTTGCCCGCAGGAAGCCATCCCGTCCCCTCCACTCTCCTTCCTTCTGGAAGAATTTGAAGAGGCTATACCACAGCTTAGTTTGTTATCCCACCCATTGTTTTTTGTTTGGTTGGCTGCTTTTATTTATTCATTTTTAATGAAAATTTCAAACACAGGAAAAGAGAAGAAGACAATGAAAACTCAATACCATTCTTCCCCTAGACTAACGTATTGTTAAAACATTTTTGTCATAGTTGATTCATCTGTGTATGTTTTTCCTGAGCTATTTTAAAGAAAATTATAGCCACCATGTTGCTTCACATGTAAGTACTTCTCCATACAATCCAAAAAAATAAGGGTATTCCCCAACATAAAACCCGTATCACACCTATCAAAAATAAATGGTAATTTAAAAAGTAGTTTCTTAATTTCTAATACCCAATGCGAATTCATATTTCCCTGGTTTTCAAAAAGGATCTTTAATAACTGATTTGTGACTCAGAATACAATTGCATACCACAAAGTCTGACCCACTTCCTTAGTCTTGGGTCTCAAACCCAGGTCTCTGGGCCTTAGTGACCTGCACCTTAGTTGCCTGAGACATATTAGTGGGCAGCAATGTCTTAATTTAGAACAGGTCCCTCTCATACCCACTCTACTTGTCATCAAATTTACTTGTTAGAGACCTGGTCAGTTGTTTTGACATGTCCCACAACTTGGGACATGTTTGTTTCCTCTTAGCATCATGCACCTTGTTTATGTTCTACATTTCCACATTTCTTGCCCTCCACCCAACTACCTTTTTTTTTCCCCAACTTTTGTTTACCCAATGTGGTCTTTGTTGGTTTGTTTTGACCTTTTCCTATTCAAGGTTTTCCTCTAATGCTCCTAGGCTGATTAGAACTTCCAGTAATGGGTCCTGTCCTTCCTGGCTGGGTCCTCTCCTTAGAGGTCCCCTGATGGCAGTAAGTCTCATTCTGCAAAGATGCTTCCAATTTCCTGCCTGGAGGGTAAGCACCTGGGAGCCAGTAGAAGAAGGACTTGGGGGCTTCCAATATTTAACACAAAAACATCCTTCAATCCCCCTGTATCTCCACCAAAAACATAGTGTCTGCTGTTTCTCAGACCAGAGATATTCTCTCCAGAGAATAAACTTGGTCTTCTGCTGGGCTAGGGGGGAAATGCCACCTGGGAGAGGGGATGTTAGGAGCTGAGCTTCTTCAACAGCCTTTCCACCAAACTACCTGCTTTTGGCTCCATCGTCAACCTCAAACCCACTGTCCTGTAGCTGCCAATCCTGAGCCTGTGGGGTGTGCTGTAAAAGGCATTCCTGTTTGTTTTTCCTACCAGCTGGCTTATGCTTCAGCTTCCTTGGAACTGTCTAAAGCACTCACAACTTCTCGACCTGTTTCCCAGCCGCCACGGTATCACTGCTATTGTCCCCTGTCCCCTTCTCTTGGTGCTTGTGGGCGAGTTTCCTTTCCAGACCCCTTTACTCATGCACCAGAGCACGTTAGCACATAGATGTAGCCACCAGCTTTTCTATTCATTGACTTAGAAACAAATTTTGATTGATTTGGTGAGTGTTCTGGTTAAGAAAGACTTGCCCCTATATCATAGCAGAGACTCTAGGAGTTCATATATCGGCGAGAGCAATGCCGAGAAGAAGCTAAATTGTCCAGCAGGCAATGAGGGGAAGTTTGAATGTCTGGAGAGAAATGAGTGATCTGAGACAAAGAAGAAAAGAGAAGATGTGACATCTGCGGCTGTGACGAGGTCTCGAGAGACAGGTGCTAAAGTGGTACAGGTAAGTAAGGGTCTTTCGTGGTGAATGATTTACAGGAACATTGGTACAATGTAAGCACATTGCCATTCACTCCCTAACCCCCAGCCACCTGTCATGTGACACTGATGAAAGAAGGAAATCCCAGAGTTTCAGGTGGTGACCGGCTAGGATACAGACTAAGGCCCTTGGAAAAGTAGAGACTGCAGGAAGGAACCAGGTGAACAGGCAGAGCAGGGAGATTCAGGCTGCAGCGTGGAATAAGAGCACATGAGAGACAAGCCCCTTGTCCCCAAATATATCAGAGGGAGGTAGCAGAGAGAGACGCTGTAGTTCGCACATATTTAACATAATTTCCTCATGATTTCCAGGCATGTGTTTTGGTATATCTTGACTTCATTTGAATTGAATTAATGAAAGAATTCTTTAGCCAATTTCAATTTCTACTCATCAAGAATAAAGAGATCCCCAGAGAGTCTATCTCTCTATCTATCTATGTATCTATGTATCTATCTATCTATCTGTCTATTAAAGGAAAGGTGCAGGAAGAATGAGGCATGGAGATAGGCAACAAGAAGAGAGGCATTCCATTTTATTTTTACTTATTTGTTCACACTGGTTGTTTTCCTCCAGGCCCCAGACTCCAACCCAGGAGTATGTGACTTGGGCTCCCTCAGAGGTGAGTGACCTAACCCATGCTCCACCAGGGCACACCCCCATAGATTCTGTTATATCCTGGAAGGTAAAAATATATCCAAATTTTAAGATACCATTAAGAGTGCTTGGTACCATAAAACAATCTTTATTGATTGAATTAATCAAAGACAAGAGATAGAAAATACTAAAAAGAGAGATGTGTGCTAAACAGCCACTCTTGATCGATGAGGAGGCCCCGAAGAGCAGCCTTCTCAGGAAGCTGTAGCGAGAAATGTGGGCTCTTCCTGTTTCCACCTTCTCTCTCTGAAACTTCCAGTCCTCAGGAGATAAGTTCCAGCCCTTGGTCCCCAAGCTGATTATAAATAAGCCAATATCAAAGATACCTTTGCACACTAGAAGGTGCTTGAGGCAGAGTTTGAGCTCATGCTAATTAGCTGAGTTGTGGGGACCCAAGAGAGTCAGCCTGCCCTGGGTCTTCAGAGCCTTGTCTTCTGGTCACAGAAGTGAGGGGAATGCAGACAAGCTCCTTGGGGGGCTCCATGAAGGGAGTATGGCTTTGGGGGGAGCTTTTCTATGCTAGGCATTGAAATAGAATCAATAACACCCTCTTAGAGAGCTCTTCTGCTATCTTCCCTCTCAGTAGACACAAAATACAATGAGGCAAATGAACTGGACGCTGAATTTCGAACGAAAATCTCGCCAGCAGAACCTGTCCTGGCACAGCTTCCCTGGGGAGAAACACGAGGAGCTCTTACCAGAAGAGTCCTTCTAGAAGATTCCCCAGGAAAACCATGAACTCAGCCCACAGCACTTATCCTCTGAAGGAGGGGGATGGCGACAGCGTGGGGGAGAGCTTAAGCCAAAGCTGGACTGCTTGGAAAAACAAATAAGTGTACCCAAGGAACCTTGCTGAGAAGAGTCCAAATTGGACTCTCAGAGAAAATGAAAATATAAGCAAATCAATCACGGTTTCAGACAGATTTGGAGCTAGGAAGATAACTTGGCCTATAAATGCTGGTCTGAGAATTGATCTAACAGTTCACTAAATATTTGTTAAGGTTTTGAAGCACCTAAGAGAAACAGACCTTCCTAAGGAAAGAACAAAGACTTTGAAATAGTTCTGAGAAAGGCACAGAGCTGTTCCACTAGATCAAACGGCCTCTTCTGAGAAGCATGATAAACAGCCCGGCAGCCTTTTCTTCTCAGCTTTTATTTTCTCCCTTCTGATCATTCTTGTGTTTCATGACTTCTCATTCCTTCATCACTTTTTACCCCTGGTGATGGGGTCACGGAGCAATCAGAGAGACATCCAGGAACAGAATATTAAAAGTGCCATCCTTGTTCCACATTAAAGAGAGAACATTGTAGAGCCATGGAAAATGAAGCAAATCATTCACCTAGGATGGCTCAGAATGTATCATTCCCTGGGCTCTGCACCTACCATTCATAAATGCATCCAGAGCTTTTCTCCAGGAGATTTTATTCCTAATCCATTTTTTCCCCCTAGAGCTTTGGAAATATGGCTCTATAATTTAATGATTACAGGAGATGAGCAAAAGAATGAACTAAATAAGATAGCCTCCGCCTGCTCTGTAATGAAGGGTCAAATTTTCCAGATATAGAGCAAAATCCAATTGTGATGCCGTTGTTTATATTTCCTGCATAACATTCACATGAGAGACCCCTCAGGAACACGTGCAAGTCTTTTCCCACATAAAGACCTTCCCCTCGGCGCTACAAATTCGGGGAGGTAAATGGCAAGGCCCGTTTCTCTAACTCGCCCTCACCGGCCTGTACAACAGCAGCTTTGCTGAGGGAACAAGCAGAAGGTGGAACACATCACTCCATGAAGTACTGAATAATAACCACAAGTTAGCATTAGAGACAAACCCCCAAACACCAGGGGACTTTCCTACTGTAGGTCGATAAAAAGTAAAGTTTAAGAAGTGATGCCACATAAAATGCAATGCAGTCTCCTGCGCTGAACTCTGGCATTGTAGGAGGGACTTAGTGGCTGGACTCTTGCAACAAAACTGAGATTACTGATAGGGAATGGACGGGATCAGGGGAGAGGGAGTGAAATGGTGGTGGAGCCCCCTGGACCCTGGTAAAGAACACTTGGTGTTTTGGGGGAGGGCAGGGTGTGTTGACATGTATCTGAGGAATGGGGAACCTACAGGTATGAGTTTATTTTAATGTGTGAAAATAAAAATAATTAAAAAAATAACTCCACTGGGGTAAAGTTAAAAAAAATGGAAAGAGGAACTTAGTGGAAAAACTGATGCGATGTGAATAAAGTCCACAGTTCGTACTCATGCACCGATGTCAAGGTCTTAGTTTTGACAAATGTGCCATGATGGGGTCATAGGTTCACGAGAAGAAACTAGGGGAAGGAGCTATAGATCCTCTCTGTGCTCTGTACAGTCAATGTCATTTTGTTGTTGGCCTATTTATTTTTCCAAAATAAAAAGTTTATTTGAAATAAAAGGGAGGGCACATTTTCACTTGCTGCCGATAGAAGTATAAATGGGTACAAGTTCTGTCATTACTCATCAGAGGCTTTAAAAGTGCGCATCCTCAGGGACCCATGCTGCCACGCTCAGGCCACTGCGCTGAGAAGTAGTCAAGGGCGTTCGTCCCAACAATTCTGTAATGGCTACAAGCTAAAGTCCTAAAGGAGGGACCATGGGAATAAGGACGTAGCCACACTGAAAGCCTTAAGAAGCTATTAAAAGGACATTGGAGAAGCACATTTGGTAATGTGGAAAGATTGTCACCATATAGGCTTGAGTGAAAAAAAGCAGGTACAAAATAATGTGCATGGTCTGATACTTTTTATTGTTTTTAAATCTATGTACCGAGAAGATGTGAGATGATACACCAAAGTATTAATAGTGGGCTTTCTCTAGGTGAGTGAGGTTGGGGTGCCGCACACTGAATTGTGTCCCCCTCAAATTCGTGTATTCAAATCCTGACTCCCCATGTGACTACATTTGGGGATAAGGCTTTCAGGAGGCAATGAAGGATAAATTAAGTCGGAAAGGCGAGTCCTAATTCTCTTAAAATTTCTGACCTTCTAGACGGGGAAGGGAGGACGCGCTCTCTCCACGTGTGTGCATCGAGGGACAGCCGGAAGGCGGCTGTCTGCAAGGCAGGAGGCGAGGACTCCCTCGTGCTGCCACCGAGGTCTCACCATCCAGCTCCTTCCAGACTTCCATGGGAGAAAACTGGTGTCTGTCGTTTATGCCTCTCAGTCTATGGTATTTTGTTACAGCAGTCTGAGCTAAGACAGTGAGTATTGTAAATATTCTTGTTTTTGCTCTCTCCTTTTTCTACAGTGAATATGAATTGCTTTATTGTCTTAAGAACCATAAATGTGAAACATTTATTCTTAGAATTTCACGTTACTATTGACAGAAAGAAAAACAATTTCCTCAGTTTCCTACAGGAATGGTCTTTGACAGGGGATAATAAAGTCACCCAGAGATCATTTTCCTCATGGCATCAACTGCTGTCAGGCTCCTTCTGGCTCAGGTTCTCAGGAACAGGATGAATCCCTTCATCCCCTTCATAACCTGTGATTTATAGTTCAGTTTGGGGGATGATATAGTTCAAAATGCACATTTATATATACAATAATGTCACTGATGTAAGTAGTAAGCCAGGCAGGCAATATTACCCCTCCGGCATCAAGTTTGAGAAGGTTATGTGAATTACCCCAGGTCATATGCCTCCTCATGGTGAAGCCAGGACCATGAACAGGCCTCTTGACTCTGATACCAGGGCCCTTCTGTCTTCAGTTACTGCCGGTCTTGCTCTTTCTTTTGCAGCAATTCTGAGCCACCCCATTCAGAGACTCCTCAATCCACAGGAGTCCCACCCCAGGCAAATTCTGGTCCTCATAAATTTCATCTTGGAAATAGAAAGATATGACACTCTCCCACTGCCATGCCAACCATGAGCTATTTCTGGGCCATGTGTTTCCCAGAAACTCAAAGGCTGTGTAGGCTTTGAGAGAGTCTTGAGCAGTCAACCTTGATTTATCCTGTGCATCTGCCCAGCTATAAAGTGAAGTTGGGACCTTGGACCCCAGAAAGAAGGTAGCACTTTCTGAAAATGACTCTGCTTGGGCTGGATAATCCAAAATCTCTCAGTGCTGAGATTGCACTTCTGATCTATGTATTTATGTATTTGTTCTACACTGGCAAGTGCGGTTTGGGTAAATATCTTTGAATCCTTTTAGGGATTTTGCCATTTTTACATTAGTGAATGAGAACAGTTGCAAACATCAGCATTATTTGCTTGATCTCTAAATGTTCAGAGAATTGAGTCAAGAAGAACGAAGAACTAAATAAAAAAAAAAAGCTGCTTCTCTCCCTGCCTGCCTACTCACTTTCATTTCTGCCTCCACCTTAACCTTAAAAAAAAAAAAAATTCAAATCCAGAAAGTGATTGGAGTGAGGGAGATTATTTTAATTGTCATAATCATATGGTGAGAGGGGTCATCTCTGGCATTTGGGCAGGTCCAGAGATGCTGAATATCTTGCAGTCTTGGGAAGAATTTCTTACAGCAAAATGCTGTCTGGCTCAAAATGCTAAGAGTGCCTTGAATGAGGGTCTGGAGAAAGGACCAGCTCAGGGCAGGGTGGAGGCTGCAGTTCCTGAGCAATTGACTGTGGGTGCTGGTGTTTCGATGCACAGGGGTGTTTTACATGGAGAGGGCAAAGCGATCCAAGGCTGGAAGTGACACACAGGCCATGTCCTCAGAATGACAGGTAGTTCAGGGTCTAGGGGGTGGAGCTAAGACAGAACATGCAACAGGTCTTGCTAAGAAATTTGCATTTTATTTCTGGAGAATGGATAGGCCTTAGAAGAACATTCATGGACAAGACAAAGAACAAGAGTATAACTGCTTACGAAGGATGAACCTGGGCGCAGCATGTGCGATGGGGTGGGCCCTCTGCTCCAACACGTCTGGGGTCGATGGCTCTGAGCAGCTGAATCTCCCTTCTTTAGCCTTGGTTTCCCCATCTGTAAAGTATAAGGACATTGTTGTGAGGCTTAAATGATACACAATGAAGTTGGCATCCAGCACACATTGCACAACCCAGCGAGTGGTAGTGGTTATCATTTATGGTTTTGGGTTTGCTGGTTGGTTCTTGTCATTACCACTGTCAGCTGGTGGCCGATGAAGCCAACCAT
This sequence comes from Solenodon paradoxus, assembly GCA_004363575.1. NCBI lineage: Eukaryota > Metazoa > Chordata > Mammalia > Eulipotyphla > Solenodontidae > Solenodon > Solenodon paradoxus. Next base: position 276,329 of record RJWH01000895.1, read on the forward strand.
GGATGTGTAAGCTGGTGTGTCTCAGCACACGTGTTTGTTAGCGGCTGGTGAGGACAGTTTTGGTCTTTTCCCCTTGACCTTCCCTCTCACAGGGAGACTAGGAGAATTAGAGAGATGGCCCACTCCTATCCCCGTCCCCCAATAGGCCACCTCTAAACTGCAAAGAAGCCCTTGGAATGGGACCTCAGAGGTCAACTTGACTCTTATCAGAAGAGGAAATTTGGACCAGAGGGGGCTGGCTGGTGTCCACGGAGAGGCAGAGGGATCAGACACTGACCCGGGGGTTTGATGTGCAAGCCCTGGACCCTGCTTCCCCTGACTCTCCAGGGAGCTGGAAGCTGGGCTGTGCTCCCTCCTTACTTTACTCCTCAAACCTGGAGGTGAGAAGACTCTCAGCAACAGAAGGAGGGAGACTTCAATCAGAGGAAGCAAGTGTGAGCTGAGGGAACCCCTCCCTGCTCTAAACCCCGGTGGCTGTCAAATTTCAGGTCCAGGGATCAGATCCCAGGCTCTTTGACATGGCCTCTAAGACCTTCCTGAGTGTCCTGCCATGCAGGCACACCATGTCCCCTGACCCAGGAGTGTTCCTGCTCTTCTCCGCATTCCTGCTAGCTTTCCTCGAAGTGCTCCTGCACTGTCTCCATTATGTTCCCATGTCACCTTCCCTGGTTGAAATCTCATTCATCTTTCTCAATTCAGCTCATATGCTCTGGTCTCCATGAAACTTTCTGCACCCCGTCTTCGCCTGGAGAAGGGCTCTCTGCTGCTTGTCTGCACTTGGCTGTGTCTGGTTGGCCCTGTGGGTTAGCTATCACCTGCCATCTGTCTCAGGTTGTATGTTCCTTGAGGGTAGGACTGTGTTTTCCATGAGCATCTCCAAGGCAGTGCTGTGACATTCATTTTGGCATCCTCAGGGCCCACCTCAGTGCCTGCCATCTCCTCGGAATGATCGATGTTGCTTCACTGAGATTAAATTTTCTCTCCTCCACTGTTTGACGCTTAGTAGCTGGCCAGCAAATCTTTGTTGAATTGATTTGAGGAAAAAATGAGGAAAGACTAGCATTCGTTCCCCCGGGTTATTTACAAGAAGGAGTGAAGGCCTGAAGTAACTGATCCAGCTGACGACCCATGTGTCCAACTTCCCGGAGTGGCAACAGTGACCTTTCTGGTGACCACACGCCAGAAACTGATCAGGCTGCACAGCCGATGGGAGACAAGCGGGCAAGGGAGGGGGCCAGGAAGGCTTGGAGAGATGTGGGATCTGGGGAAGGGAGTCAGGCAAACATTTTAGTTTAGACATTAGTTTAAGCATTAGAATAGACTCTTGCAATTTCCTCTCATATTTCCTCTCATAAAACCAGTAACAGAATCATTAACAGTTTTTAATGTAGACAGCTCTGCTCACCTGAGAAATTCTGAGCTTTAATGGCCAGTAAGCTGATGGCTTGGGAGGTTCCCCTAATAAGTTTATTTCTGTAAAATGAGACAAAATGGCTCCAAAGAGCTTGGTGGCTTTTATTTTATTTTAAAGGAAAGGTTTGGGCGGGAGTGAAGGCAAGCAAAAGTAGGCAGGCGGGAAGAGAGAGGAGGAAGAAGCACTTTTATTCATTACAGTTATTTAGTTGCTCATCTTTGCTGCTCACATCAGCTTCAGGATGTGAGCCTTGGGATGTGTGTGGACTGCACCCAATCCCTAGGGTGCTCAAGGTGCACCCAACAGAATCCGAGTCAAATCAGAGCTTGGTTTGGAGTTCCAACCCTGCTCCAGTGACTGCACACCCTGACTGTTCTCATCTGCAGATTCCAGAGATCTAAGAAACATTGCGATGGGCTTCTGTCAAATTATTCTTCCTGCCCAGAGGCTGTCTGCAGGGAGCACCCCCACCCACCCACCCAGGAGGAAGGCGAGTGGGACTCGGTGTGTGGTCCTCACCCCAGGAGGAGGACTTCAGCAGTTTGCGTGATGTGCCTAGTGGTGTGGAAGCACTTTCACATACCTGTGACTGTTGATTTCCCATTCTGCCACCAGCATGGATTCTGGGCTTAGGAAACCAAGCGATGCCACCCAGGCTCAGCAACTTCAACCTGTTTATCGGACCGGTTGGCACCTTCCACACTGCTAGTGGTGAAAAGAAGCAGGCTCAGGTCACCAGAAACTGGCATAGGTCCCCAAGACGTGACCAGAGAAAGAGCTGGGGAGGGGATTTGGAGTGTGACTTTGGTTTCCCTTCTCTAAGCACAGACACTGGGCAGGGATAGACCTGTTGAAAAGTTTACCTTTAAGCCCCTCCACTCGATTTCCCGCTCAAACTAACCTCTTCCCCTTGCAGACTGCCCTGTAGTTAGGTATCAAAAGGTGACTGGGAAAAGTCATTTGTTCTTTTAAAAAAAGAAGAAAACAACAACCTATGTGATTTTTTTTTTTTCTTCAAAGGGAGAGGAGGGAGAAGCCTGTAAGGAAAGAGGAAAGGGAGAGATGGAAGAAGCATATTAATTTATTCGTTTATTTTGGTGTTTTGTCCCCCCAGCCCCCAGTTCTCAAGCACACCGGCAGGTCAGTCACTTGAGCCACGAAGACATGCCCCATAAAGTCAGTTTTTGGAAGACTACAGGCATCCCTCCACCCAGCGTGCCTGTCATGGAACGAACATGGGTCTTTGGGCTCTGTTTCAAGCCATTAACTTAATGACTCTGGTTCTTGGAAGCTCTGCTGAGGACAAGAGTTACTCTGTTACATAAACATATTCATTTGGCTGAAAAAATGTGTGTGATTGTTTTCCCAGTAATGGTAGTTTGAAGTACTGTGTGTATTTCCTCCCTCTGATTGTTGTGAACATTATTTAGGCCCCTTTGGAAAAAATGGTAATGGCCCCAAGAAGCCCAAAGAAGACAAGAATTTCCTTTCCTTCCAATCAGATCAGGTATTACAAGCATCTTGCACAAGTTGAGGACTGGCCCTGGCTATCAGTGCTGAGAAAATAATTAGGACTTAATGTCAGTGGCAGAGAAAGTTGTCAGAGCAGAGTGGTCCCCCGCAGCTCTCAGAGTGTAGATGCTGGGAGGTGGAGGAGTGGAATCCTTTGTGGATAGAAATGTGAAGGTGAACCAGCTATTTCTTTGCCTCTGAGGAGTTGATCATCTTACAGCAATATTCTGGCAATGGCTCAACCTATCAAATGGCACCCTCCACCCCAGCTCCCTCACAGAGAGACTGGGTGAAGGGGGCCATTGCTAATGATCGCAACGTGCAGTAAGATAAGGAGGCAGCTAATTGAATTGAATTCACTGAGGAGGCAATCACTTTTGTGCTGAAGCTGAACTTCTGGATAGTAAATATTTTGCACTTGGTACTCATCCCCTGAAAACTGTATCCCAGTTGGTTTGTGAGACAGATTTTGCAGCTGAGGGGCAGAATGGTGGGCAGTCAGGGAGCAACTAGCAGGGGACCCCAAGCCAGGGCTCTTAGCCTGTGTTAGTTGGCCTGCTCCTCCTGCTATTAGGGTCTGCTGCTTGAGGGACACATGTGTGACAGAGACCCTGGTCTGCAAGGCAGGCTTTGTGATGAGACTGGATCTAAATTTAGACTTGCCAAAGTAAATAGAAATGTAACCCTCCTCTCTAATGTTTGTGACAGGCTAGTAAAGCATCTAGTGCGTGTGTGTGTGGTGTGTGTGTGTGTAAGACAGAGAGAGAGAAAGATGCTCATTTATGGAAATAGCGTATTTTTTAAGATTTTGTTTGGTGTGCAATACCACGTATTTCTTTTCGCTTTTTTTAAAAGAGAAGGTGCAGGCAGAAATGAAGGCAAGTAGGCAGGCAGGCAGGAAGAGAGAGCAGGAAGAAGTACTTTATTTTATCTAGTTGTTCATACTGGTTGTTCCCCCCAGAGCTGGGCCTTGAACCCAGGAGTATGTGGTCTACATTCCTTTGGAGGCTATTGACTTAACCATTACTCCGCCAGAGCACACCAGTAACATATATCCTGAACTTTGTCCATCACCAGCAATCACCCATCAACTATGACTCCATTGTCATCTTGCGTGGGGACAATTTGCTTCCTCCTCCCTTTTCTCTCTGTTCCCACCCTTACCCTTATGTGTTCCATTTCAGAGCTGACCAGATAGCATCGTAGGCATCACACATTTTATTCCTCCTGGGAAAAGTAATTCACTTTTAATCTCTGGTCGAGTACTTAGCATAGTGTCTGGCCGGACACTCAGTATGAATTTGTGGAATGAATAAGTAAAAAAAAATGTTTTCCATATTTATTCCCAAGAAACCAGACAGGAAAGGCAATTCCCAGGCTTTTGGGCTGCAAAGCTTATGGTCTGATCCATGAAACCCTTTGCTACAAAAACTGGGGTGTCTCCTGGAGGATGGTTATTCTGCATCTGTACCTGGGAGTGGCTCTCTTGTCACTGTGGACTCCAAGGGGTGACATTCCACTGCTAGGAGGCTGGCAGTTTATTGAATTCTTCTTGTTTAGAAGGGCCCTGTCACATCTGACAGCTAATGTGGTGGCCTTTTTTCTTTATGGCCTGTACTTAAGAACCAGGGAGTGAATGCAGACACTCACACAGACAGGTCCCAGCGTGGGGTATTCATTGTCTGGAAACAGTCAGATAAAACATAATTATAACAAGAAAATAAAAGGAAAAATAACAGAGTTCATCCTAACAGAATGAACTTGAATTTATAATTACTGAGATTTCTTTTGAGAAGTGATAATTATCAGAGAAGGACGCTGATCAACTGTGACTGGAAATTGTATAAAGACCATGGCAAGCGAGGCAGTGGGAGGAAGGAGAATGATTTTAGTTGTGTCAGAAATGCCAGTGGGGTGTTTTTGTACATGTATCAGATGAAGAAATCAAGGGGGCAGCTGCCTTGGAGACTGAAGACCAGTCTTTCTTAAGAGGCCCCACCGCAGGGTAGGAATTAGAGTGAAGTACATATATTTCCTACAAGTGCCTGTATTTTTTATAAAATATTCTTCTTTTTTGGTCAGCTTTAATACAATTTAAAAATATTAAAAAATAAAGTTGAAGATGTTCATGCAGGTAACCCCACCTCCTGCTATCAAGCCACATTGAACAGATCTCACGTGTCTCAGTTCTCTAAACCCAGTGATACTGATGGTGAAGAAGGGGATTACAATCTTGATTGTAAGCAAGATACCCAAGAGAATTGGTTATGCCAAGTACGGACCCTTCCCAGGTCAGCCCTGGGGAACAGGCAAGTATGACCAGGGGAGCCTGTGACTTTCACAATCTGATGGCCAGAAGGAAACATTGTTGGGAAGCCATCAACCCTCTTAGAAGGTTGCATAGTCATCTTCATGGCTCAAGAAATGCAAATTAAATCAACAACAAAATATCATTGTTTGCCTGTCAGATTAGTTATAATGTGAAAGATAATAATGGCAGCTAACTTTGTGGGGAGCTTGTGTGTCCCAGGCACTGTGGTAATGACTTTGAGATGAATTCTCTGATGTAGCACCCACAGCATCCTTTAATGTCAAGTCTGTCATTCTCATTCATGACAAGGAATGAGGATTTCTAAGACTAGGCAGCAGCATAGCCATGAGGGGGCTGGGGGCTGGAGGGCCAACACCGTGACCTGCGCTCCTCCACACAGCCTGGGTGGGTTAGCTGGGAAATGGCTGTAGTCTTTTCTGGAGGGTAATTTAGCTGTACCTGACAAAATTCCAATGCACATCCTCAATAACCCAGAGATGTCACTTCTAATATGATGTGTAAAGTTATATGTACAAAGATATTAGAGCCCTCTTAATAACGATAAACACGATCATGGAGTACCCTGGTGGCCTAGCGGAGAAGGCCACCAGACACAGTTTGCATACATCCCAAGGGCCCATATTTTAAGACCTGGGGACAGTGGGGAACAACCAAGATGAACAAATAAATAAAATAAACGCTTCTTCCTGTTCTCTCTTCCTGCCTGCCCATGTGCCTTCATTCCTGCCTGTATCTTTCCTTAAAAGAAAAAAAAGCAAACAACAAGTGTTCATTAACAGGGGCCTGGTTAAAACAAATTATGTCACATTCAGACAGATGGGGTGCATTGATAACAGTGAGTATGTGTACACATGTGTCTCCATGCATGTGAGTGTGTATTTCAGTTGGTTTTGTTCTTTTTTTTTTTTTTAAAAGAAACAGTACAGGCAGGAATGAAGGCAAGCAGAGACCACCAGAGAGAAAGAGCTCTCTTTAAAAAGAAACTTTTTATTTATTCTATTTACCTGTTCATCTTGTTTTTCACCGCCCTTCCCCCGCCCAGGTCTTGAATCCAGGTCCTTGGCTATGTGATCTGCGCTGTCAGCCGAAGGCAGTTGACCAACTCTCCTATTCCACCAGTTCGTGCTGAGACAGAGAGATCTTGACGTCTTGAGGACTGTTGAGAAAACAGAAAGATGTAGAACAACATAGCATCATTTTATTTTGGTAAAAAAAAAAAAACGTGTATTTCTATATATCGTAAGTCCTTAATGAACATGTATTGTTTTTTAATTTAGGGCAAAAAACCATTCTGTTTCCTGATTTCTCACCTAATTATTCAAGTCTCTGAACTTCTGCCTCATTTCTTGCCAGGCAGTGCCTCTTCAGTGTCCTCACAGCTGGGCCTGTGCAGACCCAGAGGACAGGTGCTGCTGCTTCTGAACAGAGAGGCAGAGCCACAGTCGCCAGGTATTTTCCTGCTGCACCCTTGCCAAATAGGATGGAGCGGCAGAAAATTTCAGTTCAAACCTTTCCGCCTTGCCTCTCTTGGTCCCTTGACCCTGTTAACTTAGAAAGTTAAACAGAATTGCAAATGTTACCAAGTTTTTGGGCTTTTTAAAGTATTTTTCTTTTTTTTTAAAGCTGTAATAGAAATATTGAAAGACACAGAAAAACACAGAAATAAAGTAAAAACGCCTAGATATAATTTTACCCCACTTTCATGAAACATGTAGAATAGGAGGCAAAAAAGATCCTCCCACCATCCCAGAACTAAGTCCTGTGATTAATGATTTGGCACAAACTAGGCTCAACTTTAGTTTGTATGCTTATATTAAATATAATATCTCTTAATGTTTATCTATCATCCATCTATTTAATCCCTCTCCTCTTTCTCAAATCCTACAGCAATAGAAAAACAAACTTGTACTCCCTACTTTCAGCAGTTCTTATGCCCAGAACTCAAGGAGTTTCTATCATGCTATTCCCTTCATATTTGCCATCACAAAGCTTTGTGGGTTATGAAAAGATACACAGCATCATTAGTCATTAGGGAAATGCAAATCCAAACTAAAATGAGATACCACGTCTTACCCATTAGGATGGCTATTAAAACAAAACAACACAGGGGGAAACTGGTGGCTCAGGTGCTAAGCTGGCGGCTGGGGTGAAGACCATATAAAGCCCAAGGACCTATATAAATTTCCAGACCCAGGGCCAGAGCGGGGGAGGGATAACCAAAAATAAATAAAACAAATAAGTAAAAGCACTTCATCCTCCCCTCCCTTCCTTACCTCAAAATACTTTCTCCTCTTCTCCCTTCCTCTCTTGAAAAAAAAGATAACAGAAAGTAAATGTTGGCAAGGTTGTGGATAATTTGTAACCCTGTTCATTGCTGTTGGGAATGTAAATCAGTACGGTTGTGTGGAAAACAATTTGACCATTCCTCAAAAAATTAAACAGAACTACCATGTTGGTCTAGCAATTCTGCTGCTGGATGTATACCTGAAAGAGGTGAAACTAGAACACATCTTCGTGCACATATTCACTGCAGCATTTTTCACAATAGCCAGAAGAGGGAAGCAACCTAAGTGTTCATTCACCAATGAATGGAGAAACAAAATGCAGTCGAGATACACAATGGGATGTTATTCAGCCTTAAGAAAGGAAGGACATGTTGACACATAACTACAACATGAATGAACCTTGAGACATTATTCTAAGTGAAGTGAACCAGTCACAATGGGCAAATACTGCATGATTCCTATTATGTGAGGTTCCAGGAGTTGTCAGTTTCAGAATGGTGGTGCTGAGGCCTGAGGGAGAGGGAGGACGAACTGCTCTTCAATGTGGACAGGGTTTCGATTAGGAAAGCTGCCCAGTTCTGGAGATGGATGGTGGTGATGGTCGTATAACAATGTGAATGTACAGAATGTTATAGAACTTACAAGAGTTAAACTGGTACATTTATGTTTTATATATTTTATCACACACATACTTGAAGAAGTCGAGAGTGGTGTTCTATTCCACAAAGAAGTATAACTCTTCTTGGAATAAAACCTACCGTCTTTGAGTCTTCATCTGTGCCAGGGTCCTAAGTAAACACTTTATATGCATTATCTTTTATTTTCTTCTCTCAACAACCCTGAGATAGGAACTGCTATTATCTTCAAGGTACAGAGCAAGAAGTCAAGGCACAAAGTGGTTTAAGTGACTTGCCCAAAATCTTCAGCTAAGAAGGTACATTCAGGACTGGCTTCAGAGCCTAATTTTTTATCCTTTCTTTCTAGTAAAAGAAAACTTTATTGGCCTAGCAAGTCACAACTCCTGGTAAGGATCTCAAGACAGGTTCTGAAAAAGAGATTCATGGGATTTGGATAAATGCTATGCATTTTGCCCAGTTCTGGGTTCCCAGTCCCACCACAGGGATTTTTTTTTGGCCACAGCTGTTGGCGGTTCCTAGTACTTTTCACTGAACACTATATTACTACACTGCCGTACTCCTCCCCAGTGGCCCCCTCCCTTCTCTTAGCACGCACTGCCTTTTTGACATGAAAAATGTACTATAATGAGTCTACTGGCTAATTAATTAAAAGGGAAAAAAATCCCAATCTTCAAATATGAAATGATTAATTACATAAGCAATAACGCCTCTGCACATTCAGCACAGCACGTCTTCAATTTAAACTTTTCCAGCACATTATTTTCTGCCGATGTGTGTGTTTTCTGCCCACGTATGGTGGATTTCTTGTTCACCCCAGTTCATTTCACAGCAAATGGCCCCAAATGCTGTTTATCCTGGTCATTTGGAGCCAGTATCAATTAAATGGGCTGAGCTGTCCGTCCAGGCCTGCACAGCCTGGGCCGGCGTGTTTGTGCTCTTTGCACTGGCGAGTTGGCTGGGACATCCCACGTCCTCTCCACCACTCAGGGCACCCCACCCTCACAACCGCCTACTTAAGGGCCCATGGCTGCCTGGCAGTCCTGGGTGCTTCTCAAGAGATCAGGGCAGAGCTCTGACACCAGAGCGTACTGTTGTGTGGTGCTTACACTTTATGATTTCTTAAAAGCTTATTGTCTGACTCCGACACCGGGCTCCAAGCTCCTGGCTTACTGGACCTTTCAATTTTTTTTAACTGGAAGTGTCTCACCCCCCTTTCCCCCCCACCCCTCTCACCTCCTGTTTCTCAGCCTGTGCCCTTCTTGAGAACTCTTTGTCCCACCTCAAGGGTGTCTCCTCTGCTTGACCTTTGCCCCTTCAGGGGGAGGCCAGGACTCAGGGCCTCCTCTGCTGGGACTGCTGGGGGCTTGGACCAAGGGTGGGGCCTGGGGAGGTTTGTGCACTATTCCCTGGTGCCCACCGGCAGTGGGCAGAGGCCACTTCATCCCCAGAGGGTTTGCGCAGGCCCAGGGGTGGCACTCGGATGGGCTGATGTAAGCGGGTGACTGAACTACAATCAGCAGGTGTTTCTCAGAGGAGTAAGTTTCCACTTCACCAGCAGAAATGTTGAAGTGCAGAGAACTCAGGCTGGGAAACCTGAACTGTCAGCAGAGAATAACTTGTTTATGCCTCTGGCTGTAAAAATCATAACCTGAAGTCAGTAGCCTACAGAGCAAAGCTCTAGGTGACTTGAAGATGGAGATACTTGTGGTGGGCACATGCTGAGAATGACACTTCCATTTTCCAGAAGCATAAAGGGTACTTTTCCCCACTGAAATTGGGGAAAAAAGAGAAGAAAAAAGAAAAAAGAAGAAAAAAGAAAAAAGAAAAAAAAGAGAAGCTTTTGTGGTTCAATATTTAGACAGCCATTAAAGTACTTTTTAAAAAACATTGATTTTTATGATTAATAATATATATTTAAATTTGTATTGAGAGAAATTTGAATCATAGGGGTTCAAGGTTATTAAGATCAATATCTCTACCACATTAAGGTCACCACCAATAGTCCAATTTTATCCTTCACTATATACATACATATATATGTGTGGTGTGTGTGTGTGTGTATGCCTCTTACCTGATTAAAAAATGTATTGAAGTAACATTGTATTATAACAAGATAGATTTTCAGATGTGTATCATTTTTAAATCAACTTCTGTATAAACTACATTACGTTCACCATTAAGAGCCCAAGTCTATCCTTCGCCATATTAAGGCACTTTCCAATACATACTGAAATTATATTTTTATATGCAACAGCTTGAATTCATTAGCAAATGAGTTGAATTTCCTTCTTTCAGAACTTGGACAAACAGGGAGGTTGTTCTTATGTCTCCTTTCTCCTGATCCCCTTACACCTCTGCTGTCCAATGGCATAGCCACTGGCCATGTGTCCATCTCAGTTACAAGTAAACACCGAGCTCTTCAGTGAATCCAGCCACATTCTAGCACTCAGTAGCCACACATGGACGGCACAGACACAGAACATGACCATGCCCGCAGAACGTTCTTTTGGATGATCTACCTTTGTTATCAAAGTTAACTGCATTTTGAGGTAATATTTATTGAATAGAATTTTTGTATCTTCTAAGTAATTTACTAATAAGTCAATGGAATGATTTATGGTTTTCCCCCCGAATAAATCTCCTCCTTCCCCAAACCCCACCAACACCCCCAATATCCAATAACTGCATTTACATGGCTATTTGAAGTTGTTCCTTTCTTACACGGCCCTCTTTGAAAAACTCCCATGATTTTCTAAACCAGAGGTCTGCAAGTTCAGAAACAAGTATAAATGTCCAATGGCAGCAGAACAGCATCTGACCATCCCTCAGCCAATGCCTCACTGTGTCATGGCCACAGCTCTCCCCTTCCAGCTGCCCAGGACCCACCCCAGATCCCTCTCTGCCTGACTCCTCCCATTTTCCCTGGAGACTATCCCTTATTAGTTGGACAGAACTTAGCCCGAGCAGCTTGCTCGGACTATAAGGGCAAAGCTTTATTTGTGCCCATGAGGTACTGCTAAATGGCTCTGAGCCTCCAGTGGCCCTCAACTCAGGTTACACATGACTTCACCTCAGGAATTTAAGGGAATGTGGATCCCTTTGCCACAATAATTGCAATCAATATAAAAAAAGGCTTGGTCCTTTTTGCTTTGTTTTGTATTCTGTAGTACAAGATCCTTACTGAGAGGAGTTGTGCTGGCATCGTTTAACTTAGATTCCTACCAGGTCGCTCACCCTGAAGCCTGCAGGATAAACGACACGTTTACAGCCCACCGGAAATTAAGTGCTGGATGACTGACAGTATGACAGCTCTCCTGGAAAAGCCTGTGGCCCCACTCTGAGTTGTCTGGTTCGATTTATTGCTGGAGTAGACTTGCCCAGGAACAATCAGCTCCAAACAGTCCCAGAGCCTCGAAAGCAGAAGGCCTGCTGGCCTGCTTAGTACTGCTGTAGTTAAGACCTTGTCCTAGGCTCTGACATTGGCTGGACAGGCTTTCAGACCAAAAGGCAGAGCACTCCTATGGAGCTTTGCAACGCCTCTCAGGGAGGGAATGATTTGAAGGTCATTGCACCACGGGGCCCTTCAGGCCTTCTTCAGGACTAACCCTGGCCTTGCTGTCCCACCTTCCAACCCTCGGTCCCCACAGGCTTCCCTGTACCTCTTTGTGTTGGTGATAAAGTCTGGAAATGCAGTGTCATTAACCTACTGAAAAACAGTAATACTCTTGTTTCTGAAAGAATTCTTGCAATTAGAGCAGGCAGAGGAGAAATTATTAGGGAGCTAAGTTATTAGATCTGTTCCATGAAACATTTTTTAAAAGCCAAGCTGGTTTTCCTGTGAGAAAATTTAATGCAATCTCTTCCTCTTTTAAAGCACCCGATGCCACTCTTTTCTGTCATCAGCAGCATGCAGATGTCAAAAACAGGGGACATCTCAGTGATGTGCCACAAAGGATGACGCCTGGAAGCCCCAAACAATGAAACAATAAAATGAGACCCACCCAGATGGCAAACACAGCTCCAGAGCTCAGTACACATACCCCTTCTAAGATGGGGGAGCTTGGGGGCCAGCCGGACAGGTCAGTTAGAAATGGGCAGAAACTATTAGGAGTCTGGGACACCTAGGGGACTAACTGGGGTTATTCTAACCATGGTAAGTCTGAGAACCACCATTTGTTGGGTGTCTGTTCTGCATCAAGGTTGGGGAGGATTTTGTAAAAGTCTACTCCATTCTGTTTACTAAGCCACTTCAACTATCAGTGATAACAGTATCTGCTACAGGTAGAATGAGTGCTCACTATGTGCTAGGCACTCATCCTCACTAAGTAGATATTCTTCCCATTTTATAGATAAAGAAACCAAGATTCAGTGAAGAATCTTGTGGCAGGTACCATTAATGACAACTTGGTGATAATTAGCATCACAGAACATTCAGTTCAGTGGATAATCAAGGTTCTCATTATACAATGGAAAAAGGAAAGTGATTTTTATGATTTGGGAGCAGTTATTATGTGCTTTTAAAACAATACACATGTTCAAATTCAATTGTTATCTTTGTTATTCACATTGCTAAATCATCTATTTTGACTGACTAAATACAAATGGTTTAGGAACATTTAATGTAACCCATTCTTTACATCTGTGGAGATTTTTGTAATGCTCTGTTTCTTTTTAGTGGGTGTGGGAGAGCTGGGGACAGGAAGGAAGGTGGGGTGTTAAAAGGCAAACATAGAGAAGATTCTTTATAAAAAAAGAGAACACGTCTAGAAATGATTGCTCCATAAACAAAACATGAGTGCACACAGCAATTTCATGTTCTTGTTCCACCCACTCGGTTGTTCTTAATGATTCAAGAACAGAACTGCCTGGGCAGAGTTACAGGCTCCGCGTTCCTGACATCTGTGCAGAACGAGGCCACGTGTGTGCACAGAGCGCTTTCTTCTTCTGGGGTGGGGTCGAGGAACATATGCACCTTGGTTTGAGTTTTACCTTCACTGTGGTTCAAATGACATACATGCTGTTACTCTCCGATATGCATGCAGTCATTCTTCCATGGCTGTAGGAAATGAGTGTGTGCCAGGCAAGAAGGCAGGGTGGCCTGGAATTCTGGGAGTTGAATGAAGTGTGATGATCACATGAACGCCAGCAACCATGTCTTCTTCCAGCTCTGCCCACTATTAGAAAACCTGGCTTCTGCAGAAGTCTCTTACTGGAAACCTGGGTTTGTCTGGAATGGTGTTCTTACAAATTCCTTTTTGGATCAGAGATGGTGGAGGAAAAGGGAGGTGGCGATAATTCCAGGGCTTGTATTTGATTTGACCTTAATTTTCTGTTTCTTAGCAGTTATTCTAGGGAAGGTGATACTCTTTTCAGTCCCCTCTTTTGAGATATTTGCCTTCCATTAGTTACTTTCCCCAGTTTTATGACTTCCTCCTAGACTTCTTCCCGAGAACTTGCTTCCCAGACTATAATCATGATGGTCCACTTCGTGGAAGAGGAACCAGGCAGGCCTCCCTGACCCTCTTCCCTAGTCAGTCACTCCGGAATTGCCCGTAGTAATATATACAGGTAGTAAGTTCGCAAGCTGATGATAGGCTGATGAGCCTGCCACTTGCAATCTTCATTTCACCTCTGAGCCCTGGAGTATGTAAATAACTTTCCCAAGGTAACTGAGTTTGTCAGGAGGAAGAGCTGGGATTCAAACTCAGGCTGGTCTGAGTTCTAATCTATTACCTGTCACCTTTTCAGAAAGTGAGCCACAGTTAGGATGATGGCTTTGGGTTTCCACGTAGCAGAAAGGAAAGAAATACCAAATCTCTACTATTTAACAATCTGAGGAGGAATGGAAGGTAAGCAAAAGAATGGATTTGGCATTTGAAAATAATGTGACTTAAAAATAATTTAATGCTAATTATAACAGGTTGGTCATTATTTTTGTGGGACACTTGACTTCTCTTTTTGGCCTTTAAGCTTTAAAAGGAGATTCCACATCTTTGGGAGTTGCTTTCACACTGGGTTCCAACTGACAGGTCTGGTCTGGTTGTCTTATGGCCTTCACTAATATTTACTTTACTACTCTTGGGGGAAGAAGAAAGGAAGAGAGAAGTACAAAAGGGAGAAAGGGGTAAAAGCTGAGGAAATGGAAATATTTCGAGGTTACAATTTTCATTACACTAGCTAATTTTACACAAACACAAAAATCAAGCAGACTTAAAATTTGAATGCTTTACCTCATCTAACTTAACTTTTGGCTTATTCAATTACTACAGAGCCAGTCAGTTTTATTATTATTCAGTATTATTTCCCATATAGATGTCATATCTTTACATATTTCCTTTTTTTTTTAAAGAAAAGTTGCAGACAGGAATGAAGGCAAGTTGGCAGGCAGGCAGGGAGAGGAGGAAAATTCACTTTATTTTTATTTCCTCTTTTCACACTGGTTTTTCCCCCACCCCACACCCACACCCCCGACCCGAGACCTGGGACTCTCCAGCCCAGGGGTTTGCTGCTTGCAACCTGTGGAGGGGATTGAACTAACTGTCACCAGGATGCATCTATTTACATATTTTCTTTTAGCTTTTTCAGCATACGTTATTGTATTTAATCCTTGCAATCACCCTGTTAACCTGGAATTTTAATTCTGTGGCTGAGAAAAGAAACTAGCCTAAGGTCACAAAGCTAGTACAGGGCTGACAACCAGCCATATTGACTTTAAATAGCTGTGAAGTAGCCCTTGTTTTGATATTAGACAAATAGATTTTTCTAAAGATAAAAAGTTCTACTACCTCAAAAGACCCATCAATATTTACCTTACTGAGACCTGGTATATGCTTCTTAATCTTCTTTCTCACTTTCTCACCAATTTTCATATAATCAAGGTGTTCATGTAAATAACTACCCAGGACAGTTGTTCATTTCTCATAGCAGGATGTGGAGGTGATGTGTGTTCATCTCTCCATCCATTGTTTTTTCCAATAGCCTCGTGAAGAGGAACCGCTATTAAGTTAACTCTAAGGTGCAGGATGGCCCACAAGTGATCCTTTCTGTCACTCAACAGGCTCTTCACATCTATGAAGGGGGTTATTAAAGACTACTCTAACTTAATTATAGTTTGGGAATCTAAATATGTGGAAATATGCTTAATATTCCTTTTTTTTTTGCATTTTGGTGGTTTTAAATCATTTGTGTTGATAAATGGATTTAAAAATATACATGCTCATTATAAAATATCCCAAACTGTAGATATATAACACAAAGAGTGAGAATATCCAGGACCTATACTTGGGGTCAGTACTACCCTCTGACCCCAAAGGAGAGAAGGTCACCGCTAACCCTTTCATTCTATGTATAGGACAGCATGAGCTACACTGTATTTTTGTAGATGATGTTAGTGTAAAACTGCATGAATCTTGTTCTGGATTCAACTTTTCTTCTATGCATAATTAAGTGTATTTAAAATGATTTAAAATAAATTATGAGTCATAACTCAGCCTTTCTTCACCAGTGAAATGAAATGTGATGTGTCAAAATTGAGTTAAATCCATGGTCTCTATGGATGTGCTTTTGACTTGCACATAACAAAAAGCAGGCAGACAAAAGTGAGGCAGCTTCACACACCATATTGACATTCAACAATGAGAAGGTCAGAGCAGGGAGTTGATGTCAATATGCTCATCCCGCACTGCAATAAAGCTGTCCCAGCAGCTGCAATCCCAGCTGCCATTTCCCCTCTTTTGGGTGAGAAATGTACCATTCGAACTACTCTGCTATAAAAATACTATGCTCTCACAGAAGTTTGCTTTTTCAGTGTCGATATAGTCTAGATTTCAGGTTTCTAAGACAAACCTAAAATGTTCATACCAGATAGGGCTTTATTTGACAAAAATACTAAGAGATGACAGTTGAGACTTCTCAGTCTGCCACATGACAATTACAGAAAAATTGCATGATAGGTGTCATCATGCCAAGAACCATAAAGTGTATGAAACTCTCCAGTTTGTCTTCCAACATTTTACTGGGCAAACTCTTCTTGGAGATATCACTAGCAGTCTAACAATTTGGGAAAATGTTTTCCCTTTACCTTCTTTTTTGACAAAGAGAAGGCAGAAACAAGCTACAATTAAACAGTAACACCACACTATAGCACAACACTACTGTTGTTTGCTTCCCATCAAGGAGAATACCTTAAAATGGACAAAATCAACATGCACAAATGTGCTTCCTCAAGCTAGAAAGGTTCTTTGGTTTATAGTTTTGCAGAGAAAATAGCAAAGTTGGGGAAAGCAGGGCTTCCTAGAGGCCTGTATCTTGAAGATGCCTTCCCTATGGTAAATCAGCCTGGAACAAATACACATTACTCATATTTCAGCTCCTGGCTGGTGATACCAAGCCAGGTGATATATGAGCCTGTCTGATGACAGGAAGGATGGAAGGAATCAGAAAGAGAGCCCACAATGACGTCAACTACCACTGTGTCTACACGCTGTAATTCTGCCAGACCCACCAAGTACCGATTTTTGAAAAGTCAGTTCTGAGATATTGGAGAATTATTTTAAAAATTAGAACTATTTCTCAAGGAGGCAGTTCCTAGCTACATTCACTACAACCCAATTTAAAATTTATATTGGTTTTGCATCCCTTCCTGAGTGCTTGCACAGAGCAGCCTGCCAATGGCCATTAGCACAGTCCTCCAAATAGAAAAGCAGTAGCTTTCTGATTCACCCAGAGCCAGAATGGCATTTGCATTCCCTCAAATCACTTGGCAATTGACAAGCTTCTTTGCACTTGAATTGTGGTCAGTACCCCTCAGACTAGGACCTAGAGAACTGCCTGAAGGCACCATGATATACAGAAAAATCATGCACTGGTGTTGGGGAGGATACACAAATAAGAACGAGAACAGGCTGCTTTAGTGCTGTCGAGTGTGCTGCGTTTTATTTGGGAAATGAGACAAAATCTTCCTATGATCAGCCACTCCATGTGACATCCAACCCACACTCTGCTACTGACATTTTATCTCCCACTGAACAGCCCGGCTGTTGTAACATTTTCAGGATTCTTAATTTATGTCTTGCATGATCTAAAATCAGATGGCAGGAACTTTAAGAAAATAACCAGTGTTAACAGTCACCTTTATATTTCAAAAAGCTGGTACACCTTCGTGCTCCTAGAAAATGGGGAGTGTTTTCTACCTTCTTTTTCCAAAATATGTCTAGGAGACAGTGGAGTAGAGATAGGGAGCTGTCTTACATGATTCGATTTCGCTTTTCAATCTAAACTCTGAAAAACCCTTCTTTCCACCCAATATTTGCTAGCCAGTTAATTCCCCTTCCTTGGTATGAGTGAGTCCATCATTTAACTAATTACAATTTAATTTAGAGTTACAGAAAATTTAACTAAGATTCTTACATGTGTACCAAGAACTACAGAAAAGTTAAATGACTTGAAGAGTCATTTTAAGATCAGCAACTTAAAACATTTGTGTAAGCTTTCTAACTTGCTGAATTAATTCTCAGAACATTTTTGAGGAAAGCTATTATTATGATGATGATTCCTACTTTACAGAAAAGGCAAGCGAGGTTCAGAAAATGGAAATGACTAGTTGCAAATCACTCAGCCTTGAAGAAATTGCAACTCAATCCCAAATTGTATGTTCTTTCAATATATCACAATGTTGCTTTGTAAAGGCAGTGAGTTTGGACTGACCAAGCTTATGAATATACTGAAACTTTTGTTCTTCAGAGTATTGGCAGTACTGATCACTGGGGCTCTCAGGCTCTTAGGCTCTCTCAAGTTGGGATGCTGGAGTACACCCTAACGCTGGAGTACTCAGTCTTCATCCTTCTCTTTTCAGAATGGATTTATATCTGTTGATCCATATTGTAGTATTTAAGAAAAGACTCTTGCACCAGACAACTAGTTTGACCACTAATAGCTGACCTGAGCAAGTTACCTAACTTTTCTGGATCCTGTTTGCCCATATTGTAAGATAGATATAAATGCACCTACTTCATTCAATTATTGTAAAGATTAAATGAGATTAATTCTGAAAAATGCTATATACAGGTTAGTATCACTCATCCGTTTGACACACACTTGCATAAATGCACTACATAAGACACTTAGGACAAAAATGTTAGGGAAAATCTCTGGCTTGATGGCAAAGCTAAGAAAAGCCTTGTTCCATCCCCGGAAGTAAGAAATTAGTATACTCCTTTAATATCTTACATAAGAGTGGAGGCTTAAAAAATATCTTAAAGTTCCACTGACGTGAGTACTACCATAACTGAAAGTAGTAGTTCCGAATCTTTCAGGCTCAAGATCCAGATTTTTCAAGTGTTGCTAGTCTTACCTCTCGTCTACTCTTTAGCTCATCCATCTCAAAGGGCAGAGGCCAGGAAAAGGATGCATAATTAATTCCCATAAGAAGAGTAAAACTCAGGTCTGAGAAATTCAAAAATTTACATCCCGATGCCTTAAGTTTAGGGCACTACGTATTTCTTCTGCACAAAGTCCAGAAATTATCTTTAGATGATGGGGGCGAGACCCCTAACGGCTCTAGGTACTAAAGAATCCTCAGCAGGTGCTTCCACATTTTCTTATTTGTTCTATTCCCAGGTTGTCAGGGGGAAGCCTTGTCCAGGAGTCCAAACTCCCGAGACCACGAAGTGGGGCGTGCCTCACCAGGTGACCTAAGTAGGGAAGGAAAAGAAATTAGACTACGAGCAAATTAAGTTTGGTAAAGGAAGAGAAAAGCTTCGCTCTAACGACTAGATGGCGGCGTAGCTGTACCTGCTCTCCCCGCCTAAAGGAAAGTTCTCCCGGTGCCCACGCCTCGCTCAGCTCCGTCCCTCCGGCCGGAGGTCCCGCCCAGATTCCGCGTCTCGATCCCGGCGAGTCCCTCGGCCTCCGGCCGGGTCCGCAAAACACGTGCGCATTTCTTAAGGCATCTTGATACTGCCCGAATCTAAATGTGGGAAAGAGAACGTCACGTTTACTACACACTCCCCTACAGCGTCTTAATGCGCTTCCCGAGAACTGACTTTGCGTTTTTGGTCCTGAGAACGCTGCATCGCATTCCCTTAGCTGGTTTAAGAAGGCCTATTTTAAGTCAGGCGGTATTCGGGCAGCCCGCCTCCAAGCGCGGGGGCCTTGGGCTGAGGCTTGGGGCGACAGCCAGGCAGGAGAGGTCCTTCTCTTGGGGCGGTCGCGCAGGCAGCGGCTGCGGGAAGCCGGACACCGGACGTCATGTACTACAAGTTTAGTGGTTTCACCCAGAAGTTGACAGGAGCATGGGCTTCCGAGGCCTACAACCCCCAGGTACGGGTAGCGCCCCGCCATCTCGCACAGGCGCAGTGGCGGCCGGAGCCTCGGCGTCGGGCTGTCCCGGCGCGGGACGAGGCTTCTGCCTGCGGTTTCGGTTCGCTCCTCGCCTCCGGGCGCCTGTCGGCGTCTCGCCGCAGCCCCAAGCCGCAGCCTTGGAGGGTCCTAATTCTGTCGCTGCTTAGCTGCTCCCCTGGCGGGGCTGGCCCAGCGCGAATTTGAGGCTGGCACACAGCAGGGGTCAAGGTGACCCCTAGGGTCGTTGTTGCGGGCAGGGACCCGACGGAATCCCAAGTTCGGCCCTGTCCTTTTTAAGGAGGTCCAGTTTATACTCTTGTCTCGTTGTCGTTCCCGTGCCGCAGCCCCCAAAGCCGCCTTCTCCAGGCAAGAGGGAAGCCGTAGTGGCAGAATTAGAGTGAATGTCCGGGTGAGCCCGGGCAGTTAAATGCAACGAGCTTACACTTTGACATTTGTAAAGTGGTTGACGGATGCCTGCTATTTGAATAGTCTGGAAGTCCTCTTAGATCGCTTAAGATTTTGCCAATTTAGTTTCCTCTCCAGCTTGGTGTAGAGATGAGGAACTTTGGAGTCCCAGACTCTTGATCTGGGTTCAAATCTTGGTTTCACTGCTTTTGTTTTATGATCTTGGTCAATTTTATTGTTAGCCCAGTTTCACTTAGGGCAGCTTTATACAGCTTAAATGAAGTGTGAGTCAAACGACGAGTAGTCTTAAACAGGTAGTTGGTAAGGGTTAAGTGGTAGCTATTCTTCAGAGGCGGAGTCTGGAGATAGGTCATCATGTTTATTTCCCACACTCATAGTTTGGGAAGGATTGATGAGATATGCAGTTGGAAAATTGAACTGGAATAGTAAGAGGTTCAGAATGGAGCATAAAGGATGCCCTGTTATTGTTGGTTACTGCCTCCTTTTTGTGTGGGTTGCTGTAAGTTATCCAAGAGTGAGGTTGTTTGAGAACATATTTAGATTGATAATTTCAGGATAAGGGAGGGTTGGAAGGGCAAGTTTTTGTGGGTGTGGGTTTATCAATGTTGAACTTGTGATATGTCTGGTAGCAGCTGTATTTTTGAATATGGGATTTAATAGAACCAGGGTCTCTTCAGCCCAGCGATGATAATAAAATCTGAGGTGGGGAGCTCACTCAGGGAGAATATAGGGGAGAAAGGTGAGGATGTGATTAGATTACAGAATCATGAAGGGAGGGTGCGGGATGACAAATTATCAAAGAACAATCCAAGATTAGGAAGGAACCAGCATGGTGTCACAGAAACAAAATTGCTAATGAGCTCTAAAGAAGGAATTGTCAGTAGTGATTTCTTGTACAGCTGGTAAGAGCTGGTACAGCTCTACCACCAAGTATTGATAAATAAGTATGATCTTAAATTTTACAATTTGGTGAATTTGACCAAGTCATGCATTGTGTAACACATACCCTTATTAACATACAGAACTTAACATCACCCCTTGGAAGTTAGTCTTGCCTTGTCACTCCCAATTTTGAATTTCATATAAATGGAACCACATAGTACTCTTTTTATGTAAGACTTCTTCCCACCCCCCCAGTATTTTTGAGGTTCACTTGTGTTTCATCTATTACTTCCTTTTATCACTGTGTATGTAGGATTTCATTGTGAATGTAACAATTGATCGATTGTGCTGGTGGTTATAGATGTTTTTTTAACAGAGCTTTATTTAACATTATCTAGGTTTTGTTAATTAGCAAGGAAAAAGTGAAGTTTTAGCCTAAAATTGACATACATTGAAATTAATTTGACCCTCAGAACAGAGATCACCCTGAGATGCATTTGGTACAGATAGGTTTCAGAGTTCTAGCATCTTGTGAATGATGTTTCTCTTGAGAAGTCAAACTTCTTAGGTTTAACTTAAGAAGTTCTTACTGTAAGGACTTAATGTTGAAAGAAGTGATATTGTGTAGGCTTTATATGAACTGTAGATTTCAGTGTGATTGTGACAGACATTCCCCAAACAAGGTGTTCTCACTTTGGTAATTAGGTGTACTTCAATTTTTCCTTTCTTGGAAACTTAGCACACTGTAAAATGTAGAGGCTTGTAACTTTTAGTATTATATAAAATTAATAACCTAAGATGCACCGAATAACCTAATAAGGAAGAGCTAGTTCTCTAACAATAGTACAGGTAGAGATTTATAAATTAACTTTATGGCAAGTACTTGTGGGTGAGGGTCTTTTCCAGTTATTGATTGGAAAAGATTTTCCTGTGTTAAAACTAAATTGAAATCAATAAGCACATGAAAGGATTCCCAACATCATTAGTCATTAGGGACATGCAAATCAAAATCACAATGAGATACCATCTCATACCTGCTAAAATCATGAAGACAACAGTGTTGGAGAAACTGGGATCCTACTACATTGCTGGTGAGAATGTTAAATGGTGCAACCACTTTGGAAAACAGTTTGGCAGTTTCTTAAAAAGTGAAAATTTTTTAAATCGTATGATCCAGCAGTTCTTCCGCTAGTTAATATGGCAGAATATTTTTGGTATTGTGAGAGTTCAAGAGAGGTTGGCGGGTTGAAGGGGAGTCATTGAGTAGGTAAGTTTGGTGGTGGATGGGAACAGAAAATGAAGGATTTAGGATAGTAGGACTTAGTTTTGTGAAAAATGAGTAGGATTTTACAAAGTAACTGAATGCAGAAAGCTGTGGTAGAGTCTTGTCCAGAGTTGAACTAAGGGCATGTTTCTGAGCTTCAGTTTAATGGTAGGCTCATAATGGAGGAACAAATATCATGACCAGATCAATGCTTTGAAACTGTAATGCAGCTGGTCTCCAGTGTCGGAATGCCTCTTAATAAACTCTTGAGTTTTCTCATTAGAAAAGGAGATAGAGGCAGAGATCTGAGAGATAAAAACTTAGTGACTAATGAAGGAGATTTTGGATTTTCCTCCTTCCACTTCCCCAAATCTAAAAGGTAGAAGAAAAGAAAAACTTTGAGCCAGTCAATTTTGAAGGGGGGGCAGAAATTAATGCCTTTTTTCTTAAAAAAAAAATTGGAGTAATTAAAATAAACTAGGAAGAAAACTATTAAATGTGGTTATGGTTGAATGACTTAATTGTGGAGGTACTGATTGTGTAAACAACTGAGAGATTTGATATTAAAAAGTAACACTTGGGATCTCGACTTGATCTATAGTTCACTGAACAAGAGCTTTCAGTTGTTGCTGTGGGGATTAGGAGCTGCTCTGGCATCAAGTGCTGATTTGTATGACTAGTTCTGAAATATTCAAATTACATTTGTGCCTCGTTATACATTCAACAAATATTACTGCATGTTTATGGTTTTTATGTGTCTGTTCATTAGCTTTGTTTATAGTCCATAAGAGTGAGAGAGCATTAGTATTTGTCTTTTCTCCTTCTGATTTAGTATAATCCCCTTGAGTTCCATCTGTGTTGTTGAAAATGACAGGATTTCATCTTTTTTAGGGCTGTGCAATATTCCATCACAACCCCACCCCCACCCCCATCATTTATAGCCATTCATTTGTTGATGGGCACTTAGGTATTTTTCCAATTCTTGACTGTTGTAAATAGTTCAACAGTGAACACGAGGCTGCATATATTTGTGTCTTTCGAGTAAATACCCAAAAGTTGGATGATGGGATCACATGGAATTAACATTTTCAGTGTTTTGCGGAATCTCCATACTGCTTTCCATAATGGTTGCACCAATTTACACTCCCCCCAACAGTGTAAAACTTTCCCTTGTGTCCTTATCAACATTTGTTGTTTCCAGTCTTTTGGATAATAGATATCCTCAGGGGGTGAGGTGATTTCTCATTGTTGTTTTGATTAGTATTTCCCAGAAAGTAACAAGAGGTGGAACATCTTTTCATGTGCCTATTGGCCAGGAAGACATGCAGTTTTTAAGATTAGTACGGATCAAAAAAAGGGTTATAAGGGAAGGTTTCACTAAGAAGGTGACGTATGGGTAAAGACCTGAAGGAGATGAGAGTGCACACCATGTAGATTTCCAGAGACGAGCATTCTTGGCTGAGGGATCATGCCTGGTTGCTGAGAAGTTAAGGAGTTAGTCCAGTGGCTGGGGCAGAGAGGGATTATGTAAGCAGGAGCTGGTAAAGGGGCTGTGTGGTGTGTCTGGTAGGGCCCTGAAAGCCTTTGTAAGAATTTTTTAAGTTTTGCTCAATGAGATGGGAAGTATCTGGCAGGGTTTGAGCTCAGTACATCTGTTTTAACACAATCACTGGTTATTTTGCATTAAGAGTAAACTGTTAAGCAGCAAGGGTGGCTGCAGAGTGACCAGCTAAGAGGCTGTTTTAAAAATCTGAGGTTTGGACCAGAGGTGGTTTGATGGCAGTGGGTGAGAAGTGCTTGAATTCCGAATATATTTTAAATTTAGAGCCAGAAGGATTTACAGTGTGTGAGTGAGAGATGCTAAGAATGACGCCAGCGTTTTTGGCCCAAGTACCTGGAAGCGTGAAGTTGTCATTTACTGAGATGGAGAAAGATATATTTGAGTCTCAGTTCTATATTTGGGGCAGCCATAGACATGAAAGAGGCATAGGTGAAGGGAGTTGTCTGAGGTCCCTTCCTGTAAATACATTGCTGACAAATCCACTTTTACCAAGAAGCCTAGTGCCTGTCCTATCTAACTACCTTGAAATTTAGGGAACACTGCTTGTTCTTACATTGTTGGGGTAGGGGTGGATGGTTAATAGGTGAATTGCCTTACCACCATCTTGCTTCCTTTTACCTGTACAATCAAGATAACCTGAATTATTGATTATAGATTCAATAAAAAGAGGTAGATTTTAATCCCGTCTTTTGGCATCTCTGAGCTTTCTTTTAATCATCTATAACATGGGCTGATAGTTGTAAAAATTGTGTAAGAACTTGAAACATGCATATTGTAAATGAAAAAGTAGAATATAGGATTTTACAAGCATGATTATAAAGGTAATAAAATATGCCTGTAAAAGATATTTGAGGACAGTATCCAGTTCACAGTAATTGATGGCATAATGGGATTATAGATAATTTTAAATTATTATTATTTTTTTTTTTTTCTTAAAGGAAAGGTGCAGGTGGAATGAAGACAAATAGGCAGGGAGGAAGAAACATTAAATTTTATTTTTATGTTGTTTATACTAGTGGTATATCCCAGGACAGAACTTGAACTCAGGGGTTATGTGGCCTGTGTTCCTTCGCAGGCAATTGACTTAACTGCTACTCTACCGGGGCTCACCTAAAATTCTTTATTCTGAATGTTACAGTATTATAAATGGAAATATGGAATTATTTAAACTATTTACATTATTTAAGATGGGTGAGACAACTGTTTTCAGATGATATTGTTCAAAACTTTACTGAGGTTTTAAATCATTTGATGGATGAACAAACACAAGTGATTAGATGTAATACCTTCTAAAAATGCTCTCACATTAGTCCTGTCAAAACATTAATTTAATTTCCAACCACTTTTGGAGATACTTGGTAGAAAGGGTTTTTAAATTTTTTGGGAGGGGACATGATCCTTAAGAGAATACAAAGAGCTCATAGAGTAAAAGAGAATCTGAAATTCTCCAGTTCAGAGATAGATCCCCTTTTCAGTCATGATATAGTTAGGGCTCTTCTCCCTGTGTCTCATTCCTGAGTCTTTCTTTGACTGCATTAGATATCAAATGTAGGCTAACAGTTTACTTACCAAACTTTCCCTTTCAGGGGAGTATTTAAGCAGTAGTTGACGGGCAGTGGTGGGGTAGATAGTAGGGTACTTGAAAACCAGGGCTCTGGGCTTTAAAGAGGTTTGAGTTTTGAAACTTGGCTTTGTCTTTTTGCCATATGTTTTTAGACAAATTACCTTCTCTGGTCCACTTTTCTCTATAAAAATGAGAATAGTAACATCTCCCTTAGGTTGCAAGCAGGATTAAGTGAGATGTTGCATATGAAATTACATGCTGAGTACCTAACAAGGGCTCAGTAGATACTAAGCAGCTATTCCACAGCATTAATATCTGTAAAAGCAGAGATTGTATCTGTCTTATTTATCGTGTATTTTCAGTTTAGAGTAAATGCTCACTAATACATATATTCAATCAGTGAATGCAGTACAGGAAAAGAACCATAATTCATACCCATTTACAGGGCTGTGTCACAAGACATAGCAGCCAGGTTTGCTTTAATACTTTTTTGTTGCTCTATGGATGTTAATCCCTGCCTGGTGGGAGCAACATTGGGGTTTTCAACATACGGTGTTTGCTGTAAGTCTGGTCAATTATAGGGGAACTTTAGATTTCTTTGAAGATATCAAGAACCAGGACTCTGACAACTGTATTAATTTGGGCAAAGCGTTTCATTTTTCATCTGTAAAATGGAAGCGCTGGGCTTGAATTCTGTTCTCTAATTTTGAGATTGTATTTTTCTTATATTCTATACTAACTTGCTAGAATTTAATATAAAAGAGTGTTATTTTATTGGTTTGTAATTTATGCCACATTATTTTAATCTGTGGGTTATCTTGGAGAACCATCTGTATATCTGCTGTATATTTACGACACTGACAGAAACTCAGATTCCCTTTAGGTTCATTTTTTTAAGCTTTTTTAAAAAATTGAGGTATACGTGACATACAACATTATATTACTTTCAGGTGTGCTGCATAATGGACTGGATATTTGTATTCATTGGCAAATGATTGCCGCATAAGTGTTTAACTATAGTTCAGAAAATACTTTTCTTGTGATGAGAAATGTTAAGATTCACTCTCTTGGAAACTTTGAAATATATAATACAGTAATATTAGCTATAGTCACCATGCTGTATATTACATCCCATGACTGACTTAGTGTGTTATTGAAAGTTTGTACCTTGTGATCCCCTTCCCTGTTTTTCCCATCCCCCACTCATGCCTCTGGGAACATCTGTTCTGTCTGAGTGCTTGGTTTTTTTTTCCTTTCTCTTTTAAATTTTAGATATAAGCGAAATTATTAAGTAGTTGACTTATTTCACTTGACTTAATGCTCTCAAGGTACATCCATGTTGCAAATGGGAAGATTTTTTTTGGCTGAATAATATTCTGCTGTAGATGTATGTTTGTGATTTTATGTGTATATATATGCGTGTGTGTATATATATAATATTTCCCCCTTTTATCCATTCATCTGCTGATGGAAAGTTGGTGGTTGTCATATCTTAGCTATTATAAATAATGCTGCAGTGGACCTGGGGATGTTCATCTTTTTGCATTAGTGTTTTCATTTTCTTTGAATACACACTCAGAAGTGGGATTGTGGATCATATAGTTGTTCTATTTTTAATTTTTTGAGGAACCTTCATATTGTTTTCCTTAGTGGCACCAATTTACATTCCCACCGATATATATAGGTCTTCTCTTTTTTCCACATTCTTGTCACACTTATTTCTTGTCTTTTTGGTAGTAGCCGGTAGGTGTGATACCTGATAGTGGTTTTGATTTGCATTTCCCTGATGGTTAGTGATACTGAATCTTTTCTTAAAAGATGCTGTAAAATTCAGTGATTTTTGCTATATTCACAGATCATGTGCAACCATCACCATGTTAATTTTATAGCATTTTCGTCTTAAAAAGAAACTTATTTCAGCTATCACCCTCTTCTTCCTCATCCCCCATCACTGAGCAACCATTAATCTACTGCATATTTCCCTCTTCTGAATTTTCATAAGTGTTGGATCTATAATACGTAGTCTTTTGTGACTTCTTATAATCAGTGTATTTTCAGGACTAACTCACATTGTAGCATGTATTAGTATTTCATTTTCCTACCCCTTACAGTTCTTTTTTTAAAAACTGTATGTTTATCCTTTCTTTAACCATGTGGCTAAGGAAGCTGTAAATAGGAAACCTGTATTAACCCTGAGTGCCAGACCCTGCTTTAGGCACATATCATCTCGTGCACTATTTCCAGTGAGAATTATTATACATGTTACAGATTTGAACACTTCTGGTTTCCTATTTTTACTGCGTATGCTATTATTTATGTATTTTAAAGGAAAGGTGCAGGCAGAAATGAGGGCCAGGCAGGCAGGCAGGAAAAGAGAGGAGGAAGAAGCACTTTGTTTTTATTTGCACTTTAAGTTGTTCACACTGGTTGTTTCCCCACTCCCCCAGCCTAGGACTTGAACCCAGGGGTATGTGACCAGCACTTCTTTGGAGGTGATTGACCTAATTGCTTCACCAGGGCGTGCCTTTTTTTTTTTTTTTTTTTTTAAATACTAATTGTTCTATACATTAAAATAATTTCCTACTTAGAGGTTCCCCATTTCTTAGATATATTCCAGCACACCCTGCCCTCCACCAAATCACCAGGTGTTCTTCCCCATTGTCCTGTGGGCTCCACCACCATTTGCCACCCGCCCTATTCCCTTTTGGCAACCTTAGTTCTCTTGCAAATGTTTCAGGATTGGTTTTGTTTCATCTGTTCATTTGCTTTGTCTAGTCACATTCCACCTATGAGTGAGGTTGTTTTTATTTTTTAAAGCATATTTATTTAGAGGAAGGCAGGAATCAAGGCTGGAAGATAGAGGAGGAAGTATATATCCATCCATTTAGTTATTATTGACCCAAACCTGGGTCTTTGGGCTTTTACGTGGACTATGCCGTCTGGTACTGCAGGCTTAACTACTGAATCACCAGGGAGCACCTATATATACTTTTTAAACAAAGAGTTTATAATTCTGGAAAGTTTAATTACTCTACTGTAACTTTTTTGTTTTCTAGTCTTAAAGACAAGTTTCTTTCCATTACAGGATCTTTCATATTGAGGTATTTCTTTATTGTGTATCTGGCAAGTTTCCAAAGTACATTCTGGGGCAAGAAATTTTGTCAGCTCATCCTGAACACATTAGTTCACACAAAAAAGAAAAAGATAGCTAGATCTACTTTCAAATCATTAAACATTCATATAAATGCTTTACTGGTTTGTTTAGACCTACAATGGCTATTTCTGGAAACTCAGATTGGGGCTTTGTTTTTTGTCTCCCCTCTCTACTCATCTTAATAGCAGGGAGTTTTTGACAGTTAGCTTTGCGAAAGTGTGCAGGGATATTGAAAGTTTAGACTTTAAGCATTAAACTTAAACTGAAATACTTTATAATCCAGAGTTGGAGAGACCTTCCTTCCTTCCGGGTGGTTGAACGACACCATTGTGGAGGCTGTTTTAGGCAACCTGTTCCTTGAAAGGTTTGTTCAGATGCCCAGACATACTTTCAACTTGATGTTTTCCTTTTTTCCTATAGGGATTAAGGCCTGTGGTTTCCGGAGAAGCACCACCTATTATATTTGCAACACCAGTTAAACTGACTTCCAATTTTACTGCATATGATTATGCTGGGAAAAACAAAGTTCCAGAGTTGCAGAAGTTCTTCCAGGTAAGAAAAGATATTCTAGAACAGAAAAGGCTGTGAAATAATAGCCTTAAAAATACCTTATGAAGCAGTCTTCATCTTGTTTACTAGCCACCACCGCCCACTTCTTTTCCCTTGTCTAGAATTCTCTTAATTTTGGTTTGAGTCATAATGAATTTAATGTTGGTACAAACTTACACAAGAGGGAAGGGTAATTAGTTTTCTCATCAGTATTTAAGGGTGTACAGGTTTTCAAATTGCATATATAACTGTTATGATCATCTGTTAGATGATAATGACACTGAATAATCCAATATATGTTTGTCTCTGTTACATGTGCAGAGATTTTTGGCAACAAGTTTTCTTCCAGTTGTTTTTTGCTTGCTTGGTAATAAAATTCACTGAGCTGCAGGAGGCTCTCGGGTTTGCTGATCAATAAAGAGAAGCCAGAATTGGATTTTCAAATATTACTGTTAATTCACATACAGATAATTGTGAGATCAATAGTCACCTACATCGTAGGTGCTATGAAGGGCATGCCTGTTATTACTATGCTGCAAAGCAGCTTCCCCCTCCTTAAAAATGTCCAGTCAATACCTGCTTGGGGACCGTTAGTCAGTTTAATCCCTTCTTATCTGGTAGGTAAGACTTGAGCAGGCATTTGGAATCTGGAGTTTTGAGTTACAGTGGGGAGAGATTTTGGAGACAAAATAATAGTTTAAAGATTTTGTGGAGTCTCATTATTAAATGAGGTTTAACATGTGAATAAAAAAATGGACTTGAACCTATTTATTGACCATGTGTGCTCAAACTTTATCCATTAGCTATCAGAAGCCAAACCTAATGTAGAACTAATGGGGAGCATTTCTTGTGCTTTATAGTTGTTTAACTGCTAATTACCTTTACTTGGAAAAAAAATTCACTGGCATTTCTTTCCTAGTTACATATTTTTTAGAAATTTGGAATGTGTTGCATGTACTTACCTGAAGCTGCAATTTGGGGAGTGATTTTGGACTTCCAAGCTTAAGCTATCTATAGTTATAAGAAAATTTACTAGTATTTCAGTTAGTATTGTAATGGATTATGACTTTTTCCAGTGCAGTGTATTGATGATTAGGTATGGAGACTTTTGTTGTTTACTAGCCTGAATTGTAAAATCCTTTTCTTATCAGCCATGTTCAGGATCATTCTTGCTTTCTAGAAATCCGATGGTGTGCCCATCCACCTGAAACGCGGCCTGCCTGACCAAATGCTCTATCGGACCACCATGGCGCTGACGGTGGGAGGGACCATCTACTGCCTGATCGCCCTCTACATGGCCTCACAGCCCAGAAACAAGTGAATTAACTGCAGAAGACTGCAGCACTTTGGGGCATAAACCCTTTGAATCTTCATTTTTCATTGTTTCTGTAAAGTTTCCTTTTTTTTACTTGAATGGCCTATTTGACATTTTACAAGAAAGATATTAAGACATTGTTTTGGTTTGTTTATGAAATTCACATAACCTGTCAGTGCTCATTCAACAGTTAAACTATTATTTAAAGGCTGCTGCTCTCTGTGTTTGGGCTCCTGATTTCCCTGGAGGTTCTGGATGAAAGTTGCGCACAGCTTCATTAACAGCAGCCTGTGCTGAGGTCCTTGGCAACGTATGGTGGCAATTTTGAGCATGAGGTGCAGAAGCCTTTCTGGATTTGGATGTGACTGAGGAAGGAAGACAGAAGCCAAGACCAGGTGCATGAAATGAAGGGCTTGAGTTTGTGGTCACCTTGGGGATTTTGTCATCTTGCTGTAAAGATGTTCGTAGAAAGTACTTGCAGCCTGCCTCTATTCATCGGGCAGTTTGTTTCAAAGGGTTATTTGTCTCAGATCTTTATTGAAATTTTATGTGTAATTGGTATGTATTTATTCCATCATGGGAACAGAGAACACCTGTTTAGTGCTGCACTTTAGACCAGTGTCTGTTTCATTAATGCAGGGGTGACACAAATTCTTCTTTACCTTTAAAAAATGTCATGGCTTTAAATTATGATTTATTTTGATTGTGGAATAAATACATGAATAAAAATCTCAGTTTGAAGTCCTTTTACATGACCTTTCAAAGTGATATCAAAACACCAGATGCATCTTAAACCTGTGTTTTTTTTTTTTTCCAATTAGGCACCAGATAATCTTTATAAAATGGTTCCTAAAAGTCAAATAATAGGAGGCTAATGGCATATTAATGATTACCATCTGGCCCCTTGTAAGAAACTTGCTTGCCCCTTAGCAAAATGCGCCAGTCACATGTAGTTCGTTGGGGCGTCAATTTCCTGTGCTGTCACAGTTGGTAGACTTCATGGACCCTGTATGAGTGCTGAAAAACGGGAAAATTGTATTATGTGTAGAGTGGTGGTCTGTACTTGGAATAGCAAAGAACAGTCATCTTACGATGGATAAACTGTATGTTTTAGCATTCACAGGACTGGAAACACTTATTTGTCTATATAAATTCTGTTCTGCTATTTCCCCAAATTTTTATTTTGAAAAATTTCACTCTACAGAACAATTGATTGTAAAAATAGAACAATATACACTATATGTCCTTCACTTAGCACCATTTATCAGTATATTGCCACCTTGCTATTTCTTGCTCTTTTCATAAATAGAGGCATACATGTGAATGTATATATACATGTTTGTTTTTTTCTGAGTCATTTAAGATTAAGCAATGGAATTATGATAATTCAGCCTTACTTTAGCCAGTATCTTCTAAAAATAAGGGCATTTTCCTTTATATCCATAATTCCGTTGTCATACTCAATTGAACTCTGATCATTGCACTGCTGTCTCGTGTGTGCATTTGCCCCTTGAACAGCATGGAGTTAGATTGCATGAGTCCACTTAGACATGAATTCTTTTCAATAAACATTGGAAATTTTTTTGGAGATTTTTGACAATTTGAAAAAACTGATGTAGCCTAGAAATGTTGAAAAAAATTAAGAAAAAGCTATGTTATGGATGCTTAAAATACATGTATAGTTTTATATAATTTCCTATATTTTATGATTTGCTTAACATTTTCTGTGGCTTATGTAAGAGTATAGAATAGAATACACATAGCATGGAAGCATTTGCTAATTGTATGTCATAAGGCTTCTGGTGAGCAGCACACTTATTAAATTTGGGCAGAGTTAAAAGTTATATGCAAACTTTGGATTTCAGGAGGGTAGGATGTGGGCTGGGTCTGGTGCCCTTCACCCTGTGTCGTTCAAGGGTCACCTGTAGTCTCCATAAGCTTTCCTAGATATCCCAACGATGTGTTCTTTAAAATAACAGCTTTTAGGGATATAATTCACATACCACACAATTCACCTGTTTCGCGTATAAAACTTACTGGTTTTGACTGTATTCAGAGCCGCGCAGCTATCGCCACAGTCAGCTCTAAACATCTTCGTTACCCTGAGAGGACGTGCCCACGGCCGTCGTTCCCCTTCTCCGCCCTGCCGCCTCGCGCTAAGCACCCGCTGGTCTGTTTCCCCCTCCTTAGGTTGCCTTTGCTGGACATTTCACATCATCACGTAATGTGTAATCTTTTGTGACTAGCTTCTTTCAGTTCTGATTTTGAGGTTCATCCATGTTGTGGTATGTCTCAGTATTCCTCTTTTCAGGCTGAAGATTTTTAATTTGCTTTAATTTTAAATTGCTTTGCACCCAGAGTTAGTGTTCATTGATGATTCTTGTGGCTGAATCATTTATTACTAAGGCAGTTGTAAAAAAGTGATTTTATGTTCTATCATTACTTCTGCATTGTTATTTTTGGGGCATGGTGAGTACTCCCTCTCCTCTCAAGAGTTGTATTATATGATGCACCCATGTGGCTCAGGCCACTAAGGCGACTAATGTGCACACCATGTAATACCCATGGACCTGGGCTCATGACCCAGGGCCCAGGGGGCCAGGGATGAGGGGCAGGACTACACAAAACAGGTTGTATTATATGATTTTTAATACATTGTTTTATAAAGTTTTCACTCAGCATAAAATAACTATTTGTCATTCTAATCTTAAATTCCACCCCAATTTGGCTTCTGTGTCTTAGGGTGGTCCTGTTAAGTCTTTGAGAATTTCTTTTCTCTGACATATGAGCTACTTTTTACACTTGTCTTGTTTTCTTGTTACTCTCCAGTATGTTCTCTTTGTGTGTATTTACATAGAGATGTATTTTTCCTTTTCTGTTTTATTTTTGCCTAAATGGTACTATACCTTCCTACTCCTTGTAGTTTGGAGATCCTTTTCTGCTTATTTTTCTGCATTATATTCCAAATTATGACTACATTGTAGTTAACTGATCTCCTTTTGATGGGTAGTCATACATTTTTGCTTTTGCAAGCACTGCTTTAATGTGTAATCTGCATCACTTTTTATCTTAAATGTGTTGTGGCATAATTTCTAGAGGTGAAACTTAAAAGGCAGAGGGGATGTGCATTTCCAGTTTCGATAGCTCTGCTCACTGGGGAGGTGGTACGCACCTTCCCGTCTAGCTGTGATGGGCTGCCTGCTCTTCCCCTGTTGCCAGCAGAATGCATTTTCAAACATTTCCATCTTTGCCAGTCTGAGATGTGATAGTTTCTTTCATTTAAATTGCCTTTCTGTTGTAATTAGTGATAATGAATATCTTTTATTTTTAAGAAGCCCTGATTTTTTAATTTTCTCTTATTTTTTAAATCTTTTTTAGTTGTAAAGGTCATCAGGCATATTTCCCTTTTTCTTGAACTGCTTCTTCATGTTCTTTGTCCATTTGTGTCCACTTTCTGATAATGCTGTACATGTCATTGGACCTTGAGAGTGACTGTTGTTTGAACCAAATCTCTCCTGATCAAGTCTCAGAAATTCATTCAAACTAGCCATTGCAGACATGGGGATTTTCCTGGACCTGAGTAGAGCTGGACCTCACTGAGACTCCCTTCGAGATTAAGGCAGTTGTCCTTTCTCTCACACTGCTGCCTGTGCAGCTCTTTAATTCTGTTTCCATACATCAACTTCTCTGTTCCTTGCTGTACTTGGTAGGAATTGGTTGTCCAGCCACTGGAAACCAGCCCCAAATCCAGCAAAAGGAGTGTCATTGGTCCATTTTGGGTCATGTCCCCATTGGGGACCAGACTGATGATAGATGCAGAGGAGCAAAGGCTGTCTGTTCTTGGGTCTTAACTGAAGGCTTCAAATCTTTCTGCTGTATTCTGAATTGGGGTTATTTCTTCAAAGCATGTTACTTTTAACCCTTGCCAGGTTGGTTGGTTTACTCAGGGGGGACCATCCGCCTTGTCAGTGCTGTCTGGATGAGATACTGTCACAGAAGGACATTTACCCTCCTTGCCTTCTTCAGGCCAGCTGATTAGACCATGGCATGTCCTAGTCTGCCACAGTGGTGTGGACTCATACTCCTGGAGGTAGGAAGACTCCATGGAGTGGGGTACCCAGACAAGAATAGTTTTAAGGGAGTCATTTTTAATCCTCAGCATCCATTGCACTTCCTAAAATTGAGCTACCTGGCTCAAGGGCTCTCTTACCTTTCTCCATTTTATGAAGGAATGCAAACCTCTCACCCATCCTAGTCAGACTGAAGTGTATTGCCTTGGAGTATAAAACCATCTTTGGAGTGCTGTGGAAATAATTCCAAATATTGGTAATGTTGAGAATGTACTCATGATTTGGTAACACAACCTTTTTTTTTTTTTTGAAAGGTGCATTTTTCTGAGTCTTGAACAAAATTGAAGGTGTCAGTTGGTCATTAAAAATAATTTTAATAATTGATTGCTACATGACTTGGTGTATAACTCAGGAGTTGAAGAATTTCAGAGATGTTATTACAAAAAATTACATTCCTCCCCCACTCTCCCTTTTTTTTTTGAGGAGAAGGAAACATTTGTCTTGATTGTTCCCTCTGACCCTAGGTCTTGAACCAGGTTCTTGTGCTTTGCACGTGATGCCCGGCTGCCCGCTTCGTGCCTGAGCCATCGGGGCGCACCACATTCCTATTTACGGTAATAGGTTTCTCAGTGGTTAGATTTGAAAAGGTAACGTTGGAATGAAGTTGGTGCTGAACTTGTCTTATTTTTAACATTAAGATTCATCCATGGAAATGTGAACCAGCTGCTTCCCTCTAATTGGGATGCCTTTTATAAAAATTCGCTCATATTTAATAATTAATACTATTCAGTTCTCCCCTGCTATCCTAAAGTAGACATTCCTATTTGATTTGGTTTGGTAGGTTACTTTGAGATCTGGAATGGCTAGTACTATGAATTTATATGTAGAAGTTTCGAGCATTCTCAGAACTCCAAAATAGCCTCCCAGATCATACCAGATAGGAATGTTCTGACGGTGTAGAGGGGAACCCGTGTTCTGTTGTTTTGAACAGGTATGTATTGACAGTAATTGTAATGCTACCCAGAGTAGACTATCTTTTGTCTAAAGCTATACTACCTTGCACATGCCTAATCTTGTCAGAATAAAATATATTTAATATTTAGACCTTCTAGTCACAGGAAATAGAACCAAATTTTAATTTTAATAAAGGCAATTTTAATTTAATGAATAAGAGACTGTTAGACTAAAAACATATTGGAATAACATTTTGGGGGGTAAAATTTCCAGGTAGAAGAGTGAAAGGAAGTTGAAGAAGAAATTTGTCTTAGACATGAAACATTTTTAACAACAGATGGCCCCAGTGTGTGATGATTTGACTTACAGGGTTTCGACTTTATGACGGTATGAAGGTGCCATGCATACAGTAGAAACCATACTTTGAGTTTTGACCTCTTCCCAGGCTGTTGATGTGCGGTTTTCTGATCTACTCATTGTTCTGGGCGGTGTCAGTGAGTCATAGCTCCCAGTCAGCTGCCACCACGAGGGTGTACACCCTGTTCTTTAGAGTGTGCTGTGTTGCTAGTTGTGCTTTCAGGAGATTGCGTTTGTGTTTCAACATCCCATCATGTCTGCAAAAAATTCTCCTGCATCTAAGAGGAGTAGTCAACACTTTATTTTTAAATAAAGCCTTTGTGTTAGATGGTTTTGCCTGGCTGTAGGCTAATGTATGTGTTCCGAGCAGGTTTAAGGTGGGCTAGGCTAAGCTGTGATGTCTGTGTTCAATGCATTTTTGATTTAATGATATTTTCAGCTTCGGACAGCTGTGTGGGTACGTAGCTCCATCCCCGGCTGAGGAAGGGCTGCAGATGAAGGTCGGTGTCTGAATTGAAATGGTACCTACATTTCACTGGATGTGTGTTTGTAAGAGTGATGCAATAGTTTAAGCCAGTATTCGCAGTACACCAGGAACTATACTTTTGACAACTATTTCAACTCACGTTGAAATAGTTGGATGGTTAAGTTTATTTTTATTAAAGGGTACACACAGATTTTCACAGTTCCAGGGCGCACAGGAGCAAGTTAGATTGAAAGTGCCTGTTTAGCCCTTGTTTTCTCTGTCAGCCAGATTGCCTTTCAGGGTCTGACTAGCTTTTCCTCTTTCCTGGCCCTTAATCCAGTGTGATTTTGGTCTGAAACTGTCGACGGTATGGAGAAATTAGGAGCAACTTTTATAACTGACTTTAATTTATATACTTTCCTTCTTTATATATATGGCTCTGGACAGACTTCCTGGACATGGCCAGTGCTGAGGTTTTAATCCCCAGATCTCCTTTTGGACTTTTCTTTTGGTTGGGAGTTATGTAGACTTGTCACTTTCTGGGCCAGTGATCTTTACTAATTAGACGTTATATCAAGGGCAGTAATGACCGCTTAGAAATTCCTGTACAATCTGGCCCTAGTGACTGAGGACAGTTATTTGACATTTGACTGCATAGATCCTGGGTTGGATCATCCTTTAGCACCAAAGACTCTGGTTTTTGAGAAATGGGGCTCTGTCCTAGCGTTCCTCTTGTCAGCTCCATTGGCCTTTATCCTTGGTTGTCCGCAGCCTCCTTATCCTCTCGTCATCAAGGAGTTCCTCTAATCCTTTCTTCTTTCAGATACTCGGGGTGCAAAAAGTACAGATTCTTCAGTACCAGGAACCCAATGATGAATCATGCCTTTGCCTTGGTAAGTGAGCGCCGTGATTATGTTTAAGGAAATTCCTTTAGCAGTTAATCTCCTAGGGTTAGTAGGCCATGTGACCAAGAAGCCACATGGAGGAATTCTGTTGTTCCTCGCCTTTCCCAGTCTAGGAGGTCCGTGGGACTGGTGGGTTTGGTTGCTTTCGGACAGGCTGCCCCTGGGTGTGTGTGTGGGGAAGCCTGTGGGGAAGCTTGTGGTGTCTGTCGCGGGAGACATGCTGCACCTTGGCTGTGGCAGGTTGACCCCATAGTAGTGAGGGCAGCATCAGCTGACCCTTGCTTTCATCGTGTGAAAGAGCAGATGGAATGCCCCAGCCACCTCCGGAGAGAGGAGGGTGTGAGGGGGGCCACGGTGTCTCCTCTGTGCCAGCAGCTGCCGCTGATCAGGAACCCCAACTGTCGCTGGGATGCAGGGGTGCTGCCCTGCTGTAGGACATGTTGGGCTGCATAGAATGAGTAGAACCCGGAGTTGCTTCCTGAGGGACTGGAGTCTATTAGAGCTAATTTCCAAGGAAGCTGCCACAAAATACTCACAGAAACAGCGAGCAGGGTGCCTGGGATATCCTTAGATACTATTTGTTTCCTCAAATTCTGACTCAGCCCTCCTGGGACAGCATGCCTTGCCTTTTCCTGACCTCGACCATGACACTGAGCTTTGTCACGATCACATGACTATATCTCAGGGTCAAAGCACAGGTCCTTCACATGGGCCAACATGTACTAACCAGACCGGAGTCTTTGCCAGCTGCAGACATTACATTCTGATGGAAGCCAGCTGCAGCCACCTGGGCTGTAAGAAATGTTGAAGTTCCTAGTCAGCAGGCGAAGTTTTAGGAAGAAGCAGAAATTCATTGCAAAGAGGACTTGGTACAGCTATAATGTACATCTGACAAAATTAGGTACCTGGGATTTCAGAGGCATAAAAGGAGAGGCTGTAACTGGGACCTGGGTGATGCACTGGGAAATCAGCTCAGAAATAGGAGTGTTTCCTGATGACAACTAGCCAATTAGGAAGGTCATGCTGCAGGTCACATCAGGGCTCTTCACACATCTCAGCACTGTGGAGAGAGAAAGAGGTGGGAGGAGAGTACTTAGGCAAGAATAGAGTGGGGATTCTGGGCAGGAGTCTGCTGACCCCAGGGCCCACCTCAGGGTCTGGCTGTGCTGCTGTTGTGCTTCAGTTGTGGAGAGAGGAGAGCCTTGCTAGAGACTGAGGAAGGCCGAGGAAGGAGCTGCTGCTTAACTCAGCCCAGGGCCTTCTTCTTAGGCCTTGGCACAAGAGTATGGAGAGGGTAGGGGAAATTCCGGAAAGGGTAATACCTGTCAGGCTCTAAGCCTGTCGTCCCCTCCCCCATAACTCCCCTGCTGAGGCCACTAAACCTCCATGTTAGACAGCAGAGTAATTTGAAAATTGAGTTGTAGCAGGGTGAGTTGATGTCAACTTCAAAGTTCAGTGGTGTTTAATTAAAGCCATCCAGAGATTAAGGCTGCTCCCAGGAAATTATTCTGACCGAATAATTAAAGAGAATAAAGGTTAGATTTGTGTTTCTGGCTAAGTCAGTTGCATTTGGCATCTCCAAAACATGAATTCCATTAACCTTTCTTGAACCAACACTAAATTGCTTTCAATTAGGTGTCATTCTAATTAAAGTAGACGCACACAGAAGAGCCTTTGTTTATCCTTGGTGTCTGTTCCCTTTTCTCCTCCATAATTCTCTCATAATTCTCCATAATTCCCCAGGAATTATGTCCTGGACAAAAAGGTTATTTGGAAACTTGGTTTACTGAACCGGAAAGAATCGTGCTGGAGGAAGCAGGCTGCCCCTGCTGTGGGCAGGCATACTCGCTGCCGGTGGGTGAGCTAAGGTGTGTGACTTGCAAAAATGTATCTGGTGGCTTGGGAGATAAAGTTAGGAAGAGTTGAGGTACCCAGGCCAGTTTGGACAGGCTTTGGGGCAGGTCTCGGGTTGCTGAGTGAGGCATGGTCTTCCTAGGAAGC
Source organism: Solenodon paradoxus (assembly GCA_004363575.1). Lineage (NCBI taxonomy): Eukaryota > Metazoa > Chordata > Mammalia > Eulipotyphla > Solenodontidae > Solenodon > Solenodon paradoxus. The sequence goes on from RJWH01000895.1 coordinate 315,318, forward strand.
CCACATGGGTCGCTTTTTCACACTGTGGCCTGGCTCTCCCTGGGCCGTAGGTGTGAGTGGCCTTGCACCTGCCCAGTGACGGATCAGAGTCCTCATCTGGACCTGTCTACAGCCCCAGTCTCCCGAAAGAGCCAACACTCCTGACTCCTGTCCAGTGACCCCAGCAAAAGGGGTGGATGGGGAAGGACTGGGGATAAAGCACTGAGTCCTGCAGCTGTGCTGCCTCTGCCTCATACTTCTTTCATTTTCTTCATTGATTATAGAGGTGCTGTGTCACAAATAAGGAGTCTGCAGGATTCTTCAGGGTGGGCCATCCAGGCCTCCAGATCTCAGACAGGGAGGGAAGATCTTTCTCTAACTCTAGTTCTGGACAGAGGTCGGGGGTGCTGACCATACCCTTACTTGTGTGTCTTAGGAGTGCAGATGTGTGGTGGGGACACATCTGATCTTTGTGGAATTCTATTCTGGGCCTCTGGGGAGAGGCAAACCTCACTGATCTGGGATCTGGGCCAGATAATGGCCAGAAGCCATTAGAAACAGAAGGGACAGCTGTGTCTTAGCCCTTATACCCAAGAGCAGCTCTGGGGTCTCCTAGGGCCACTTCTGAGCAGGGTCAGGAAGCCTTACTTGCTCTCTTTCCTGAGGGTCTAGCACCCTGGTCTGGCTCTGGCTCCTCACAAGTCTTCCCTTCCTCCCTTCTGGGCTAGTAGGTGCCCGTTTGTCCTTTCTCAGAGGGGTTTTCCGTGAGCAGATCTAGGCTTATCTGAGAACAGGTAGCCTGTCTCCCTATCAAACTGTGCACTTGCCCCATCTTTCCCACCAGTAACTCTTCCAGCACAGACTGGAGTTCACTGTGTGCTCGATTCTGTGCCTGGTGGTGGAGACGACAGTGACACTGCTCTCTCTAGAGCTCATGGAATGATGAGCTCAACCACAGTGTAGTGGAACCATCTGGAAGCAGGGCCAGGAGCTGGGAAGGTAAGGGCAGGAACAGCAGGTACATTCTCAGGAAGGGCACTGTTTGAATTGCATAGTGCATGCGTAGAGGGCTTCCAGGAAATACGGTGACGAAGGACACCTGGCCTGATGCGTGAGAACATCTCAGTACTCGAGAAGGCAAAGAGGTTGAAGAGAGGAGCAGCAGGACCCACAACTAGAGGGGAGACTCAGGCCAGCTCCTGAAGAACCTTCCTAGGTCTGGGCTCTGGAGAGCTTGGACTCCGATGGTGAGCAGTACGTGTGTGGCGGGGAGAATGGCCACAGATCCAGTGTTCTTTTGGTTCTTTTGTACCTATGTTGCCAAAATGTAGGACAAATGAGAAAGGGAAAGGACTTAAGGCCTTTGCATAGTGGAGTTATCATGAGTACAGTTGAGAGAGAAGGAGAGCCCAGCGAACAGCGGCGGTGGGTGTGGAGGAAGGAGTGGCTCCCAGGGAGGTTGAGGCGGAATGAATACTGTCTGATGGGTAACTGGGCATCGTGGTAAGGGGGAGGGTGGTTTCTGGGTGCTCCCAGGGTGACTGTGCTCAGCGCCTGGGTGAGGAGAGGCACAAGTCAGGGTAAACAAGGCGGGGCGCGTTTTGGGGGAAAGGCCTATGAGGCCTGTAGACAAAGGATTCCAGCAGGCAGTTGGGTCTGAAGACGGGGCTAGGAGTCTGGACTGGAGACGTGGACCTGAGAGCTGATAGTATCCGGGGGCAGTGGAGAGCTTGAGTCTCTTACCTCGCCAGGGATTGTGTGTAAGAGTGAGGAGACAGGATGAGGGAAATACCAGTACTTCAGGAGTGGGCGATGAGGGAGAAGCCAGACATGGAACAGAACCTTTTATATCGAAGTCTGAATTAGGCAGAACTAAGCTGTGGGGATGGAGATGAGAATAGAAGCTACCTTCATCAGGGAGTAGGGATCGGAGGGGTGACAAGGCCATTGAGCTGGCCCCACAGACTGGCCTGTCTCTGGCTGGTGTCCTTGGAGCCTCCCCGCCAGTCCTCCGTGTTCGCCACCAGTGTGTGTCCCCAGCACTGGTGAGTGAGCCGCAGGGAACAGGCCCTGATCTTGATCAACATGGGAGGCAAAGATCTTGGATCAAGGGCATGCCCGAGAAATCTCTTGTGCTTTGTTCATCGCTCCTAACCAATGGCCACCTCTTGTGGTTCCCTGATGGCCTCCCAGACACACCCCTCTGTCTGAGCGTGTTCAATAAAAAATGTAATTATTATTTCATTTAAAAGAACTTCTATCTTAATGTGCGGGTTTCCCATAGAAACCACTTCAGTCTTGGCGACTAGGAACAGCCGCTTTATTAATGGAGCCATCTGCGGGCTTCCCTCGCAATCTGCCGCACCGCTCCGGCCTCAGCGCAAACTGCTTATGCGACGGAGGCCCCGCCAGCCAGCCGGTGCGGGCTTGCACCCGATGCCAGGACAGCGAGTCTCTCCTTCTCACGCTCCTTGAGTGCGGGCCTTCCCAGCAGTTGGGGGCTGGAGTCCCAGCTCCCCAGGCTGTCTCCCCTGTGGGTCAGAAGCTCGGGTGGCAGTGCCCTCATTCTCCTTCAGACTGAGGCCCAGGGATGTTAGGCCTGCAGGCAGCACAAATAGCACCTTGATTTACATCAGTCCACAGTGAGATGCCTTATTCTTTACAATCCTTGGTTTTTATCTCTTGCTCCCAGGGGAGGGCTGGCCATCATTTTGTGTGAAAAGTGTTGGATTTCACGATGCACCAAGACTTTGTGTCCTCACATTCTTCCAAGAGAGAAGGGACCCTTGGCTCAGCTCTGAATTAATTCATCTTCTAAATGGAAATGTCAGAGACTGGCAAACATTCCTGCTAATGACTGTGGTGATGAGATTCATGGGCAGCAAACAGTAGGCCCCATGAAAATGGATTTTGCCCATGAAGCTGGGGGCCATCACTCTCAAGGGGAGTGCCTGATCACCTCATCTCAATTCTGCAGCAGTTTCACGAGGGTCGCTCCAGAGTGGAGCTCTTTTCCTGTGTTTCATTACTTCGGAATAGGGGAAAGTGATTCAGCCCAGGCACCTGAGGGAAGGCAGTGGTGGGGCGGCTTCAGGAGTGTTTCCAAGAAAGGGAGCGCGCTGGAGCACTTCAGATTGCAGGGGAGCCAGTGAGAAACCCACAGGAGGGAGGAGGGGTACCGAACGCCCCAGTAAATGGAGGGCCCTAACAAGTTGGGGTTACACACCAACTCCTCATGGGGGGCTGTGCCAGTGCCCCTAGGCCGTCTCCTGCCCCTGCTAGCACAGCTGCTTCACAGCCACCTTCTGAGCAGACCCCATGGGACCAGAGCAGTGGCTGAAAAGCTGCGGAGCCCCAACTTTCACAAGCAGCCATGCTTTATTTGACCTGTAGGTGGCGTATCTCGAGTGCACGTGGACAAGCTGTGTTAAAACTTTGTTGCATTAAAGCCCATTTTCTTTTCCAGCTTGTTTTCACAAGTATAAAGAGAAGGTGAAAATTTGATACTTTAAAACCTTTTTATTACTCACAGGAAGTTTACGAAATACTACATAGCATCTGGCGATAGCATCTTTCTCAGCTGCCCCCACTGATGACGTATGTGCAGCGTTAGGCTCAGGAACTTAACACTGGAGGCCGCATAGCAGTGGCGACCAGAGGCTCGATTCCGTTTCCACCGGTTTTGCATTTATTCCTCCGTGTGCATGTGCGTAGCCCTGTGCGATTCATCTCGTGGATCCATTCGTGCAGCGGCCATCGCCACCCAGGTTCGCGCTGCTCACCACAACGGAGCGCCCGAGCACTGCCAGGTGACAGCCCTCGCCGCGGTCCCTGCCCCCGCAGTCACGAATCCGTCCTCCATAGTTTTGTCAATTAGGAGTGTTATATGAATGGATACATATTTGGTAACTTTCAGGATTGGTTTTATTAACTATGTATTTACTCTTGAGCTCCATGACAGTTTTTGTTCCTTTTTAACTTGAGTAGTAGTCCCTTGTGTGTGGCTAAATCTTTTTTTTTTTTCATGCAGGTAGGCATGAAGGCAAGCAGGCGGCCGGCAGCAGGAAGAGAGGAGGAAGAAGCATTTAGCATTTATTTACTTCGCTGTTCATCTTGGCTGTTTTCCTTGGCCCTGGTTTGCAAACGCTTGGGATTGTGGGCCACGGCCACGCTGCTGGAGACCATGGAATTATCCACTAAGCCACCATGGTGGGCCGATTTACTTTTGTTTTTGAAAGAAAGGAAGGGAGGGAGAAGGGGAGGAAGAAGCATTTTTAATTGTTTTATTTTGGTCCTTCCCTTCCTGGCCCCAGGTCACAAGTTTGGGTCCTTGGACTTTTATATCGTCTGCACCACAGCTGTCTTAACCACGCAAGCCACAAGGGTACATCTATGTCATTTTTAAAATATAAAAATTTAATCTTTTGGAGGTATTTATTCTAAAATGTAAGCAAATAATGGGCAGTTTTAGTAGATGACCAATCCAAGATTCCTTGGTAGGAATATTTACTTTTCTCATGCCACATCATACAGTATAGGCTGTAGTTGGAATTTTCTAATATCGAGGGAGACTGATTTGGCTATATCCCAGTCCGAAAGCACACCAGGCTTCTTTTGAGTCTGTCTAGGATCGACGCTCTGGGAGGGCAGGGCTCTGTCTTTCTCATCTGTCTTCCCTGCCGAGCCCAGCATGGTTCCTTGCAGGAGGCAAGTTTATAATGTCTGCCTGACAAGTGGACAACTTCTTTGTGTCACATTCCCTAAGATTCAAACCGGCTGCTGCTCGGAAGGTGGTAGGTAGCAGCCCAACACATTTTTATTGCAGGGAGACGGAAGACTGAAGTCTGGAGAAGGAAGAGGTCCTGTCTTGCCTGGATATCTGACTTAGTTGTGCTAATGAAATCGAGTTCTCCAGCTGGCACGGCAAGAGAATTAGCAGCATCTGATCTCGCTTCCAGCCAGGTTTCCAGGTCTGTCCAGCCACGGCTAAACAGGCATCACTGCAGAGATGGGCTCCGCAGACTCCTGTCCCTGTCTCTGGATGCACTCCAGCTTGGTGGCTATTTGAACACGGAGAATGAAATGGGATGACCAGGTATGAGTTTTTTATTAAAAAGTTACTTTTCTTCCTTGAAGCCATTTTTTGAGCACTCCCTTTGTTTGCAGTTCCCTTAGTGAGAGCTGGTGAAAGTATCAACTGACGGGAGTTTGAAATCAGCCTGAGTGGGTTTTGTGTAATCTGAGATGTTTAGTCATCAGCACCAGCAGTTATGCAGACTTGTTTTTGTCAATGGGTGGCTCCCCAGGAAAACCTATTTCCAGGACTCACTTATGTACTGAGTGAGATCAAAGCCCTGTGGCTGAGCATGGGTTTGGCAGGGCCTCCAGTTTTGCCCTGGGATGGGGAATGAGGACAAAGTAGAAAGAGCCAATGACAGAAGTCACGCTTCTTTCTTGGTGGAAAGGAAATTGTTCAAAGGTTGGAAAATCAGGGAGCAGCGTCTGTACCAAATTGGTTTCACTTGTACTTTGGGGACTTGGAATTCACGTGCCTGACTGGCTAACTAACGAAGGCTGAAGGCCAGAAAGGCCAGGCTCGTGCCAGCAGCAGGAGTCATGTGTGTGGAAGAGCCTGCAGGCTCCTCTGCTTCGTGCTGTTTGTAGGGATGGCAGGAGAGGGGACTGGGCATGAGGAGGGCCCCATCAACCTTGGTGTCCAAAGTCACCTTTTCCCAAACGTAATCACTCTCTCGTTCCCCTTGTCAGTCTTTAGTCCTTCAGACCAGAAAAGTAATCGATTTCATGCTCTCATTAATCATCGCGCTGTTATTGTTCTACACACATTTTCCGCAGTGCACTGGCCACAGGACTCTGAAGGCAGGTCTTAGTGTCACATCTTGGCGTGGCCACTTGCTAATAGTGTTTACCTGGCTTGTTTCTGAGTTCCCTTGTTTGTAAAGTGGAATTCATAGAATTCAGGATTGTCCGAAGGATTGAATGAGTTAATGCATGTAACGCGCTTATGTGTTTATATATTAAGGGAAGCATTTTGTTAGGTGGATGGGCCGTATTTTAAACACTGAGCATTTAGTTTTTTTGTTCTTGCCCATTCTTGTCTTTGTCCTTTGAAATATAGCAGTGGTACTGTGAAGTTCTGCTAGATTTCTGGATTGGTAAATTTAAAACAAAAACAAAATGTATCCAGTAAGACATGGTCTTGCTCTCACTCGTGGATACAGAAATGGGAGGACATTTCCAGAGGACATGATGACACTTTCACTTCTCCATTTGGGATTGTTTTATTCATTTGGCTGGTAAATTTGTCTTTTTATTAAAGTCTCTGTAGGGAGCTACTAGAACAAATTCAGGTTTCTTCCTGGAAAAGGTGACTATTAACACAGTATGTCATCTGAGTCCCTTCATAAATGGGGAGCAATGGCTGGAGACTGTATACGGTTCTTGAAGGCTCCAGTCCTGCACGTCCTAGACCAGGGAGGTTTCTCCAGCAGCGCCTTTTCTGCAGAGATGGCACATGCAGGTCTGTGGGCAGACTTCACCCACTCCTGGAATAAGGATTACAGCTGACACAGGCACCCTTGTTTCCTTTTATCTCCCTTCCAAAATCTGACTCTACGCTTATCTTTTCCTGCTTCCTCCTATGGCCAGATGACTTTCTCCAGGTGGAAGTTATAAAACAAGATGTCCTGGCATGGCTGTTATCTAGGTAAATAAATATGGACCATTAACTAAATCTTCCCAAACCACCCACCCCGCCGACAGGGTAATAGTCCCCACATCGCTGAGCCAGGGCTGCCCAGGTGCTCCGCAAATGCAGGCTTCTTGATCCAAGTCTGACTAATCCGCTCCAGCCTATTGTTTTGTCCTAGTAATAGGTTAGGTTCTTGTCTTTACCCTCTTCAGTTCAGTTTCAGCTTTAAGCTGGAGACCTAGCTTCTCCTGGAAGTTAAACCAACACCTCAGTGTGCCCCAAATCTAACTTGTTTCCCCATAAACAAGTTCCTTTGAGAATTCCTTTTTTAATTAAGAAAAATCAGTCAGCTATTCTCATAGAATTGGAAATTCTTGCCCAGTGACAGCCTCTCCTGGGTTAGTGTACAAAGTGGCTGTGATCGACCAGTCATTGAAGATGAACAAGGAAATAATGAAAACCACATCCCTCTGGCCATGGAGGGAATGTGTGGAATACTCTCACAATTCAATAAGAAAAATTTGTAGCAGCCAATTTCTGGCTGTAGTGTAGAGAGGATGTCACTAGGCACCATGGGAGAGCTGGAGAGCAGGGATCGCAGTGTCCTACTGAGGTCAAGGGTTTCACAAAAAGGTTCTGTTGACTGGGAACGACAGCAGGTAACCAGGGTTATCCAACAGCAGAGAATGTGTAGACCTGAAATTAAAATGAAGCCATCTCCTGGTTAAACGGAAGTATAATCACAATTTCCTGTTACTGCCAGGATGGATGGCTGTTTCCATAGCAGCAGTCAACTGACAGACGTGCCCTTCTGAACTGCTGTTTTCTGACAGTCGGGACAGCCATGGAAACTAGCATGTAAGTGGAGAAAGAATTGAGACCCAAGCGAAATGTTTTATTTTATTTTTTAATCTTCAATATTTTCTGCCATGAGACAGGAATGCATGATAGAAATGGCTCAACATCTTCACATGAAACACTTGGATTCATTTTCATTCACAAGTTTTTCTAAAAACATCTACAATTTCATAATCCCACCCACTTTCAACCATTATCACAGATTTAACTGACCATTAAACAGTAGTTGCCAGCCGCGGAGCCGGAACGCTTTCTGCGTGTTAGTAGTGTCTTTTGAAACTACCACCCGAGAGTATCACGATTATCTCATTGTACAGAGCAACCCCGAAGTGACTGATGTTCCCAAATAAATTCCCTGCTTATCATGGAGAGCTGTATCTCCCTGTACTTGAAGAAATGCTTTCTCTTCTCTACTTGCTCATCTCAGCTTTTCTTCTTGCAAGGAATAACACTCGTTGACCTGATAATTTAATCACCATTGCTAATAGGCAAGTATCTATGCCTTATACTTAGCGGACGCTTTGATAATCATGTACAGAACATAATGAAGAAAGATGGGCTGCTTGGAACCTATATCTCTTCGTTTGAAGAGAACTACTTTGAGGTTTGTTTTTTTTTTTGAACAGTTGTAAACAAAAAGAAAGATATACACAGACATATCTTTACACAGATATACACTGACTATTTTCAATGTGGCGTATATCTTATATAGAGAAACACACAACACAGATTTAAGTGTGCACACTCACCCCTTCACGCATACCCACACCCTTACATACAACAGCACGTGAGCATAAATGGTGAGTGTCCTTGGGAGTCACTGGAGTTCTGTATGTTGCCAAGTGATGATGACATACCTGATGCGTATTAACTCCTGAGAAGATACTAGAAGGGAATGACAGTTTTGATGCACTCTGGAATGGCACAATCACGTAAACACTTGCATACTTAAGACTTCTGAACTCATCCAAAGTTTCTAAACATGATCCACCAAAAAAAAAAAAAAAAAAAAATTGAAAATGCAGCAAGGTAAAAAATAAATCAAAAATGAAGTTTTTTTTTTAATAATCAAAGTATAGACAAGTATATAGGAAATGCATATTTGTCAGTAATTATTTTTAAAGTAGGAAACACTTAAAAACAGTTATCTAATAAAACTTAAACCAACTATGCGTTGCTGACTAGCCTCGTGAGAGCCGCAAGGCCTACAGCAACCCTACCAGAGAAAAATAGCATATTTAGCAAGTCTGTTAAGTATGCAATATATAAAAAACTACCGTGACTGTTATTCACACTTCTATAAAAAAGAATTTGCAATTTGCTGAGTATCTTATCCCTCAATATAATCTGTATAAAAATTATAACTAAATTTTAAGCACCAACTCAATCATTTAAACTTACTGTATTTATATTCCTATTATTGTGGGATCAGCTGATGATGAGGGCTAAGCTAAAATTAGCCAAATCATTATTACAGTTTCGTTTTATAGGCATGTGGCCTTTTTTTTTCTTTTTCCCCCTTCCATTTACGTGAATACCAAACATTTGAAAATGTTTAGGGCAGTAAAGAAATCCTTGGAGGAATTCATTTCTGAGTATCAATGATTTAATATACATTAAAAGCTCTTTAACAAACCACTGCTTCCTTATTTTAAGATAGATTTGCACACGAGAAATGAAGAGACTCTTCCTCATTATGACTTAGAAAAGGCAGCACCGATATAGTAGACTTAACAAGCACGTCTGGCCTCCTACTGGTAGGGTAATAAAACGGCGTTATTATCAAGAAGGCAACGCCACTGCACGTGGCAACGTTGAAGTTTTTCTTAATTAAAAATCTTTCATCAGACATTTAGGATATCTCAGTAAGCACTGTTTTTTTCGGATTTTTGTTTTCGGCATCAGGAAAGAAAAGGCAGTCTGAGCCAGCAGATGAGTAACAGTGTCTGTGATGCCGCTAGCTGTTCCTAAGAAAACATGTTTGCATAACAAGGGGTTAAATTTAAATTACACCTGCTGTTTGTTTCCAGTATTTACATCATACCACTTACACACACAACTTCTGAGACATGTTTCAGTCTTTTCCTATTAAGTTTGGTTACTATTCAACATACACCAAACTGAACCTTCAGGTCGGCTGCGTGTGAGACTGAGGATTAGATTATTGGAGGCAGCAGAACACGTGGAAACCAAAAATCTTGATCAACAGTTATTCTCCGTCTCTCCCGGCCTGTTATCTGAGCTCTGTCATAAGAGGACATGCAGCTGAAGGAGAAAGAGTGGCAGGAGAGTCCTGGCATTAGGGTAGGGGTGAAAGGTCCTTCTGGCCTTCGGCGAGGGCGGTGTCACTCTGCTCTCCGTGTGCGTCACTGGCTGGCTCTTCGCAAACAGGCTCACCGAGGTCTTCGCTGCCCTCTTCACTCCGCTCCTCGCTGCGGTCTTCGCTGGGCTCCACAGTGTGTTCCAGGCTGTTCTCCAGAAGTGTGGGAGAAGTGCTTATTCTACTTTCTTCTTCAGCTGTCTCATTTAGGGGCTGGGAAGGAGGTGGTGTGGGAGTATCAGACTGTGTGACACTTTCAATGGCGGAGATAGGGGCTTTGGTTAGAATAGTATCAGCTACAATCTCATTCTGAGGCAAAGATAACTTTTCCACCAGTCTCCACTGAATGATGCTCATGTCTTTTCCACCAGTTGAAATCAGGTGACTGTCATTATGAGTAAAGCTGACATTGGTGACATGGCTGCTGTGAGCACTGTACTTGTGGCTGGGAGCCTGTATGAAATACATCAGACACGAAAATCAAATTTATTCTTTACATCCCTGCTTATAGCAATGGAGGAGGTTGCTAGGTAAGGGGGAGAATTTAGCGTTTAAAGCAGGTAATTCTAATTCTAATCTAATAATTCTAATCAAAGCCTAAAGTCATCATATCTGAGGAATATAGCTAGCAGTAATTTCCTTTTAATATGCATTTATTATTTGGAGAAACAGTGATTAGACATCTGTATTTTCAGACTTTATATTTAAAAGAATAACTAAAAGACTGTCTCTTCTGGATGTTGTACTTGTCAGAGATTAGTAATTCTTGTACTGAGATGGGTGGGAGAGAATTCACTAGATTGGCAGGATTATAGGTGATCGGGGAGAATTTAAAACTGCCCCAAAATCAAAATAAACAACTGGAGGCATGTTTTGGTGGAGCAGCGGTTAGGTCAGTTGCCTCTGAAGAAGCAAGCCACATACCCCTGGGCGTCAAGTACTGGGTCTGAGGGGAAACAACCAGTGTGAACAACAAAATGGAAGTAAAATGCTTCTTCCTCCTCTCTCTTCGTGCCTGCCCACGGCTTTAAAAAAAAAACAAAAAACAAAAAACAAAACCATGAAAATGAATAAAATATACCTGTTGTTTTGGCCTTCAAGAGTAAGGAAGAGGACAGGCAATGCTTAGCTGCTTATGGATAGCCAGCCCTATGCTTTCTCTGCAGTGTAGCACCATGGACAGTAAAATTAGTAACCCTATGCATTATTTTACCATTGATACAAAATTATCCCAAGAAAAGGCTGGTTTTATTAAATTAACAATAGTTTTATTAGAGTGACTTTACCTTTGCTTTGGAGCAGGGATACTGAAACAGATGGACCTTGCAAAAGTCATCAGCAACAGCTATCACCTTTCTATTGTGGGATCGCACCAGTGCATTGATATCAGTTCCGTCAGACCCTTCTGGCCAGACACCTGTGACACGGAAACAGTGTGGAAAATTGGCATTAAAAATATAACTGCGATGCTACATGTTTATTTGCTTTTAGAATCTTATTTTCATCTGTGTTCTAACTCTTAGTTGCTAACATTTCCCTTGCATATATTTCTTAATGGCCCTAATATGTCTCTCAAATAATAAAGTTGTATCTAAAATCTAAGATAACCTCAAAATAGAAAATGTAAAAAAAAAATCCCAAAGTACTGAATAGTAACCAGCAGATGGTGCTAAAAAATAATTTTAGTTTCAGGCTGACTGACTTTCCCCAAACGCTCTTCCTTCTAAAAATTTCTAGTTGGAGAGCAAGTTCTCAGTTGAATAGCAGGGCGCAGAAAGAGCCCTAACGTTAATCCTTCAGAGTGGATCTGGAGAAGCTGTGTAAAATCTATCCTTTTTCACTGATTTCTTTGTCCTTCAGAGTAGAACTGGAGAAGCTGTGTAAAATCTATCCTTTTTTAACTGACTTCTTTGAGGCAGGCACGTCAGATAAAACCTTATATAGATTCTTAATGGAAATGTCTAGGCCATCCAATAAGGCCAGTCACTATTTCAATGTGAACTCCGCTCCTACTGCATTTTCCTGGAACTATGTATGTCCAAGACAGAGCACACGGAACTATAAATCACTATGAGTCACAGCAATCATTGTGTTTAAACATAATTAGCACAAATCTCTATCAGACTAGATTAAAATTATGTAAGGGCTGAGATGCTGCCCTCCTGTGGTTCAATGCTAAAGAACAAATGTGTTTTTAGTAAATCTGCTAAAACAAAGTGAAGCTCCCTAAGTGACTCTCTCAATAAGTAAATCAATATTGTTTCATTAAAATACCTAGTTAAGTTACCAGTTACTGGCCACTGCCTTATTCTCACCTAGAGCAACAAAATTATTTACGGGCAAGTCAGGATTTTGTTTTGATTTTCTTCCTAGTCTAGTAATCTCTGTCTTTACAGCAGTTGTGTTCAGAGCAAGTGCCTATGATGGATTACTTAGCTAATGCACAGTGTAAATGAATGTTCAGATCTATGATCAGATTTACGGAGGAGAGAGTCCAACTTTCAGAAAGCAGAACTATATTATTAAAAGGAAATATTAATATTTTGGGGCATTGCTTTAGGTATTGATGTCACCTAACATCTTTAAAATATTTTGCAAACAAGGCTTTATTATTTTAACTTTTCCATTTATCATAACCTTTTCAGGATTGGAAAACGTGCAGAGAACGGATTTCTAGAAATGTCTAAAACATCATATTCAGAACGATCCACAACTTTTATCTTTAAATCAATGTGTTGAAGACGTCTTTATATTTCAACAAATGGTGCTGAGATAACTGGATATCCTTATGCAAAAGAATAACAAGTGTTGATAAGAATGTGGGGAGTTGAAGGTTATACACTGCTGGTAGGAATGTAAATAGTGCAGTCACTAGAAAACCAGGGAGTCAGGTCCTCAAAGTTTAAACAAAGTTACCATTTGACCCTGCAATTCCACTCCTAGGTGTATTCCCAGGAGAAGGGAAAACATGTTCACACAAAAGCGTGCCTATGATTACCCCTAACACCATGAGTTATAACAGCTAACGAGTGGAAGCGAGTGCCTATGGTCATCAACTGAATGGATAAGAAAATGTGTGTGCATTCGAGAACAAAGTGAAGTACTGCATGCCACAACACAGACAGAATTTTGAAAACATGCTAAATTCAGCCTCACTGAATCACATATTGTGTGGAAAAGAAAGTAGGTTAGTGGTGGCTGGGCAAAGGGTAAGATGGGGCGCAACTGACTGCTAATGGTAGCGGGTGTCTTTTAGGAGTGAGGAGAGAGAGTGATGATAGCTGCGCAACTAACCGCTGAACTGTATTTTAAATGGGTGAATTAATGGTATGTGAATGTACTTGAATAAAGCTATTTAAAAAATGCCTTTACAAATTTGAAAGCCTTAATTTTCTCTTCTCAGGGTTCAAAAATCTACTGGGTTCTGTGGAGACCAAACCTAATATTGGTTTAATTCTAATAGTAATTTCTCAGACTGGCATGAATAATAATCATGCTAAAGCACACAGGTAGACTTTCTCACGTACGAATTTAAACAAATAAATACATCTAAAATCCCCACAAACCACCTTTTCCCGTCAGGTTTCATGTCCTTACCAAAGACTTGAAAGCCTAGTACACAGGTGTATGTAGTCCAGTCGATGTCCTTACACTCTGATCGATTCCTGATAAGTCTGCAGCCATTCAGAACGTCCCCTTTAAATTTAGAAACAGCAAGTATAATCACAGTGCTTGCACACATGTATCTGAAAGTGCATCTTGATTCAAACTAGTCACGTTTACTTGTATTTATAATCCACACACTGAAAAACATTAAGACACATTTAAAAAGGAAAAGAAAGTATTTAATAGGGTTTATAGAACTAAACTGTTTTCCACTGAAATTCTTTTTTCTTTAAAAAGCATAGATGCTTGTTAAGCTGCTTTCTGCCACCAGGAGAAGTTGTTAACTACAAAACCATTAGCAGAATCAATCTCTCTGAGTAATTTCTTACAACTACATATCTACGCATTTAAACTAATTGGTCACTTTCTCGGAGAAGTGAACCACGTTTGAGATTCTCATTCCTGAGACAGCTCAGAGTCACTTAATGCTTGTCAGTTTAGAGGCCAGCATGCAGTCTCTGCACAATTCAAATTCATGCAGCCTGTTCATTAGCAGCCCTGACAGACACATCTGAGCTGTTTGCGATCATTCATACTTACAGTACAATATCTCATAGTCTCCCGAGTTAGACATTATATACTTGTTGTCTGGTGACCAGTCGAGGTGTGTGATATAGCTGGAATGTCCCTAGGAAATATCAGATGAATTGTTAGAAAGCATAGTTTTGGATGATCAGTTAATAGTTAGCCAATTATGTCTTCTGAGTATCCATTTGTCTGGAATTCCTACAGCAGAGAGAGCATTATCACTTCCTAGCACTGAATCAGTTCCATAGCAGGTCTTTTGTGCTTTTTCACTCTATGCGGTGGGAATCAAAGATGCCAGTGACACATGAAGCGTTCTGGCAGAACTTTGGAACTAAAAGGATCAAACCACACAGAGGAAACATTAAGCACTTGAATATTTAAGAGTATCCTGTAGGCCTTTTCATCTAGATACGAGCAAATGTCCCTTAAGGGGCATTTCAATGGATGGCATAACCTCAGGCTTTATTTTAACTCACTGTTACCCCTATTAGCGCCTCCACTTTTGAGAATGAAGTATATACTGGCGTAATCTCCCCAGCTACTTCTTGAGTACACCCCAGGCTAAGGAGTATGGCACACAGACACAGTCACAGGAGGTGTCCTAGACAGCCAGAACATGGTTCCAAGGGGCAGTCACCCAACACGGTGCTCCTTCAGACCCGCTGGAGTCAATATAATCATCTGACTCCTTAAAGCATTCCTAACACAGGGAAACAGTGATCTCTTTCTGCTCAGATTTTACTAACACCGGTTTTTCATGGAAGCGTTAGATGACTTCCAGTAAGTTATTTTAGATAAATTATGCAAGTCTTACCAAAGTTGACAGAGACTCGAATTTACTTTTATCTCCTAATCTGTGGTAAAACATTTAATTTCAAGTGTTCTTTTTGAATTAGCTTTCTATTCACATAGGTTTGTAAGTTAATAAATTCCAAGTATCCAAAGTACCCTTTGATGAAGTCTAACAACATGTCCTGGAGCCATGATCTCCACAGGTGCTAGGTGTCTCTGCATACTTATGCATCTAAATGATTTTATGTGTATTTATATATTTAAATACATTTAAATTACATGAATTTGGGAAATTACCAGATAGGTAGCATACTGGATATCAGATTGAGAATTATTTGCTAGGTGCAAAGACCACCCACCAATTTAACAAGAAATCAATTTTCAAAGTCAGAAAGATATATGCAGTTACTTGGTATTTTCAGAATATGGCAAAAAGATGGGGTTCATGTAAGTCCTGAATTCAGAGTGCACACGAGTCTGATGTCTGGCTCTGGTGTCTGGAGAAGCTGTGTTTCTAAGGTAGGAAAACTGCTTCAGGAAAGAAGAATTTAACCACATTAATCATGGCAGGTATAGTCCTATGAACTATTCATCCTAGTGTACAAGCACTGAAAGATACTATCTGAATGTTTGTGACACGCTTTTAACAGCATTACTTAGAGAACAGCAAAAGCACTGTATGTATCTATAGTATTTATGTAGCTCACATCTGTGCTGGACAGAGTATGTTTAGAAGGTAAATCAAGATAAAGTTTTCTCAAGAATTTGAGTAAGAAAAGTCTCCAAATTTAGAAAAGACCTTGGTGAAGTTATCAACTTATACTAGAAAATGAAGTAACTTTCCCCCCTTGATATGGATTCTAATAAGAAGCAAAGATTAAATGTAACAGTAAGGGGTTTATAATGTTACCTTCCCAGGTACCACTTCAGAGTGTCCTGGCCCCACCCAATTCACAGACCATGGAAGGAACATGCACAACTTGGGAGAAAATGAGTGGGGCTTCCAGGAAAACTTTGAGAACTGACGTAAGGGAGGATGCCTTTCCCCAGCTTGCTCTGATCTGGAATAGGATGTAATGACTAGAGTTCCTGCGTGTCTTAGTGAGGATGGAGTGTTGAAAGAAAAAGGGATCCTGAGTCCCTGATGACATTTTAAAAATGAGAATATACCCCTCATTGTGTCACCAGATACTGTAATATAATTTTACTGTAATTCTGAACACAACGGCTTTACTGAAATGCTGTATTGGCTTTATGGGTTTTTTTTTTTGGGGGGGGATTTCTAGGTAGAAAGAGGCTTAAATTAAGCCTTAAATTCTCTTTTTGATGTATATTTTCAATTACCAAAATCCTGGCCAAAAGAACACTTACTTTTACCAGCACTTCTTCTGATTCTAACACATTTTATAATGCTTTTTAGAAATCATTGACATTTTGCTTTATTTCTTGGGCTAAACTAAGATCTTTGCTATGAAAGGTACACCGGAATTTGAGTCAGAGAGCCATTATATTGGCACTGAGGTAAGAATCAAATAATCTTAATCCTAATGCAAATAAAGAGGAATCTTTAGGTCAGTCAGAACACTTAAAAATCTTAAAAGCAGGCCTTGCATTTAAGTCTCAGGTGTCTGAGATGCTGGTGTGTGGACCATGTAAAGCCAAAGACCAAGGGCCGGGATGAAAAACACCAATCAATCTATATACACACACAAAAATAGTTAAAAGACAACTACACAGTTGTTTATACATAATTAGAAAACGATTTTTAAACTTTAATAGATTCATGTTAAATGCTAAAATAACACCTCTAGGTACAGTCCAGGGCTTATCTAGTTACTGAGAATGCTGCTGCTGCTCGACTAGCATCTAACATTTATTTCATTCTTTATGTTGAGAGCATAAAATCTAAGTTCTTGACATTTACGATCATCTATCCATCTCAAAGCACCTTAATCAGAATGACCACTCGGTAGGCGATGTTTAGGGGGCAGAGAGGTTATGGAATCTTTCTGAAGTCACAAACGAACAAATGGCAGAGCTGGAGTTCCAACCCAGGTCAGATCACGGAGTCAGACTGAGCACAGCCCTTAAATCATGATTACCTTTTACTTGCTCTTTTGACACCAAGGTGAGCATAAAGTAATGTAAAGGTGAGCATAAAGTAATGTAAAGGTGGCCTTTTAAGAAAAGGAATTTATAAGCAAGGATTTTTTCAATACATTTTTGAAATAGTAAAGGAAAAGCTAAGACAGAGAAACATACTATCATCAAAGCAATAAAACAATAAAACCTCAACACCACATTCAGAGATCTTTTGAGATACTAAACAGTAGTCTTCAAATTCATTTTGGCTACAAAATCCTTCTGTCATATTAAATTTTAATTGAGAAGTCTAATATGTAAAGCAAACAAAATCAGATCCATATCAGCCCAGCACCATGCCCAAACGCCACAGCTTTGCAAGTACAAATTAAAAAAAATAAAGCTTCTGGTAGGAATGAAGGTGAGTAGGCAGGCAGGCAGGAAGAGAGAGAGAGGAGGAAGAAGCATTTTACTTTAACTCAGTTATTTCTACCTGGACCCAGAACTCAAACCCAGGGGCATATGGCTTGCTCCACTGCTCCACCTAGCACTCCTGAATATAAATTTTTATACAGCAGCAGTTACAAATCAAACTGCTGACACAGTAACTGTATATAATACAATCATGAATGCTGTATTTTAGTCAAACTACGTTTTCTAATAGTCACTAAACACTAAGTAGATGGAAGTTCTTATTGGAAGCAGAAAGAAAAAAGGTCAGGGTTAAGTTCTAATAACATGATCTAATTAAGAAGCAAAAAATGCCATGATCAGGTCAAGCAGTCTTGGAGAATGTGCTGAAGGGAGATGTGGAGAGCCCAAGAGCAAACAGAAGACAGTGTTTTCCCAGAGTAAACCACGTATCAGGATGGCATCATTCTACCTCTCTTCCCACCCACTGCCATCCCTCGACTGGCCTGGAGTGATCCCACTCATAAAGGACAAATTATTTATTGGAAGATCATTGGAGTTCCTTCCTTCAAAGAAATGGGTCAGAACCTGCCACGTGTAGTATATAAATCAGATGTGTTTGTGAGGAGGTATCTTTTGTCATCTAACAGCAAGTATGAAAGCAACAAGAGCAAAAAAATATATATAGGTGTCTTCAAGGCAGGCACATGTGAGCATTAATCTATTAGAAGCAAATATTGAGCTCTTATTACTGCCTTAAAAAAGATGAGATCTATGCTTTTCTGCGGAATTTGTGATTCTTATATAGCTATTTCACAAGCAATGTCCCACTAAGCAATTTTCCAGTGTTATAACAGAGTGACTAGCCTAAAATATAGGCAGACATATCAAGTTTAATGTCCACGATAGAGTGAAAAAGACTTCTTGTTGGCAGATTGGGTTATTTGCAGAAATAAGAGGCAAATCAAGTATCTTCTGTTGTACTTCAAAATTAAGAAACTCCTTTAAAAGTTGGAACACTTCATATTGCACCTGTTTTTGCTCTATTTCTAATATGACAACGATCGCACAGCTTTTGAACTAAATGCAAAGGTTAGAAGTGGGAGAGAAAAGGCAAGGGACAGGGTACATAAGGAAAGAGATGAACCCAGAGTGCTCTCAGCTAGACTTCTCTAGTGTATGCCAAGGTTTCCAAGGTTCTGAGGAGTGGACAGAGGAGACTAATTATTCATGTATTTTTGTGTTAGGTAATTGTAGTAACTGAGGTTGGCTTGCGTCATGTCAAACAAAGGGTTGTATTAAGTGAAGTGCTGCTCTGCTGCCTCATTTTGCTTATTCACCAAAAGGGGAAGGCAACTAGAAAGTACTCTCTTCTGCCTCCTCCCCGCTTCCTACCCACCCTGGCCATAGGTCTTAAACCTCAAAAGCTGTGCTCAGTTAGCCTAGCTACCAAAGCCACAGGTGAGGGCGCTTCTGCCCTTTATATGCTAAAAATTTTATGTTTGTAAATGAGATCAGACTTAATATTTTTAATTAAAAACAGGAATGAAGGTGAGTAGGCAGGCAGGCAGGCTGGCAGGAAGAAGCACTTTTATTTTCATTTAGTTGTTCATACTGGTTGCTTACCCCTGGATCCAGGACTCGAACTCAGGGGTATGTGGACTGGCTCCTTAGGAGGTGATTAACTTAACTACTCCAGAGTGCATGCCAGACTAGAAAGAACACATAGGAAGCTTCCAAATTTGAAGCTTATGCTAACAATTTAAAAGCACTGAAATTCTAAACAGGTAAGGAGAAATTTCAGAAAGATTATGAAAGACATTTGGTATCAGTAGATGGAATGGAATGGAAATAAGTTTTAATGAATGGAAGAGCAAGTTTTGTGTGTTTATGGTAACTACAGTGGATTGGATATCCCCAGGAACTTATGCAAGTTAAATTTTAGAATTAACATTAATCAAAACAAACAAACAAACAAAGGCAAAGAAGAGCCACAATGTTCCCAGCTAGCAAGTCTATCGTACAGCCTATCGACCCAGACGGATGGGATGGGGGTGGTGGTTGGGTGGTGAGCAAAGAAAAAGGAGTCTTAGACACAAATGTGGGAAGTGCCGCCTACGGCACAGGATGGAGGATCTGAACCAGAACCAGGCGCAGTGGTAGCTGTCGCCTCTTGTGGGTGTGGGCACAGAGCTTGCTCACCTTCAAATTATACTCTGGTTTTACAAGCACTTTTCTGCCCTCAGAGAAGTCCTGCCTGGAGAATGGTCATGTCCTACCCGCTTGGCATTTCTATACCTTACATTAAGTGAACAAACTGCCATTCAGATTATGAGCTGGTTTCCTGAGGCTTGTTTATAGAGAAAATCTATTGACCTGGGGAAACTAGGATTCAGTCCCTGATCGAATCTCACATGTATTCCTGGCAACTAGAACATTTCTCTAGTTAGCAGAGTACCTGCCATAAAGTAGTGATTGGTATACCTGCAGAAATGCTACAGGTCTTATTGTAAATTGATATTTTATATACTAACTTTGGAGAACTTGGATGATATAAATTAATCTCTCTAAAACAGATCTTTTCCTGTTTCTTAGCATCAGCCTATAACAATCTCACACACACCACTAGTTAGGATCTCATGTACTAGCCAGCTGCCCTATACCAACATACGCTGTTCAGGGCCTTGGGTTTTCTAAATTGACATTTCCACATAAAGTGACGCTGTGAAGGAAGACTGACTCCATCTGTTTGGTTTCAATTTATTAGAGGGCATTTCTTAAAGTTCTAAGTTCAGTATGCTTTTGCAGCTATGATGTCAGTTAAATATTTGCTAGTAAAGAGGAAAATATTGGAAATAAAATAGAAAACAGCATTTGTGTTGGAAACTCAGAGTAGTGTAAGTTGTCACATTTTAAACAAAGACCAAATCTTCACAATAATCCTCTAAAGAAATAGCTGTTATAATCTCCAACAGAATTATGACTAAGAGAAGTTAATTAATTTTCTAAAAGTGACAAACTAGTAAGTAGCAGAGCCAGCATTAGCCCAATCCTGCCCTATATCATAGGAGACAACATATGAAAGCAATGTATACGGACTGTAAGACCAGTGGTAGAGGCAGATAGCAAGAAATGACAGCCAGAGGCAAAGCACACAAGAGAATGGGAATAGAAGTTGAGCCTTTCATCATAGCCTCAAACAGAACTATAAATTTTAATAGCTCCTTAAGATATCTCAAATTAATCCTTTCAAGCATTCTAAAGATTAAAAGCTGTCTAACTGGAGGAGACCCATTCTTGTGCAACTGATAAACTTGCTGTTTCTCAACACTTCCAAGGTCAGGATCAATTGTACTGCAAGAGTGCAAGCAAGATAACAGGTATGTTGGAAAATCTGATGCATTATTGTCCATTGGCCAGTTTCTTCTACTAAAGAGTGAAGAGAACAGAGTCCCGGTCCCAGATACACAGTATATTAAGATGTGACCAAGGACAAGTCATTTACTTTTTTTGCAACTAAGTCTTTTCATCTATAAATGAAGGTTAAGTGCTACAGTGAAACCTGTACAATTTTATGATTCTACAAAAATAAATTATATTTGATAGACTTTATTCATACAGATTTTTTTTAAAGGTTGATGTAAAAAAGAATTAAGAAAAATTTGGTGTAAAGTTCAGTAATACAAAAACTCCTCCCATATTTGATCATGTTATACAGTGAGGCACTATTATACTATTCCATATCACAGACACCACGATAAATCACTTAAAGATAGATCTTAACTAATGCATAACGGTTCATAATTGTAAGGGCACATAAAATATTTTAGATAAACACTGAGGTTACTGGATTTAGCAAATGGTACAAAATATGCAGGGAGGTGGGGAGAGCAAGGAAGTCTCTTTTTTGAATAGCAAATGACCCGAGTTTTGCTTATATATGCTTTTAAAAACATAATTCTTATATTTACTCCCCCTTAAACTTTTAACCAATTTTTTAAAGGAATGAAGGTGAGCAGAGGCAAGCAGGCAAGAAAAAAGAAGAGGAAGAAACACTTTATTTTGTTCAACTGTTCACACTGGTTGCTGCCCCTGCCCCAGGATGCAAAAACCAGTCCTTGGGATGTATATGGACTGTACTCTCGGTCAAAGGTAGCTGATCAAACTGTTACTCCACAAGGGCGTGCCATCCCTTAAACTGTTTTGTGATACACTGTTAAAGGATCTGTGCCCTAATTCACCAAGTGATCTGCTGGTTCTAAATTAATTTCATAACATACATATTAAGCTAACTTCATTTCCTAGAAAAATAATAGTTTACATATTATATGCCAGACAGTATTCTAGGTATCTGATATGCTTGTTTTAATCTACTAAAGCAGAAATTATTCTTCTCATTTTATATATAAGAACACTGAAGTATAAAGTATAAGTAGCTTGCCTATGGTCACACTAGCTTATAAAGGGTGAAACAAGAATTCAAATCCAGGATATCTGATCCCAAGTTTGTGCCCCTAACACTTATACAAAAAGGCATGCCTGACTTTCTCATTTACTCCTAGCTCCAATATGCACTCTTCAAGGACAAGGGAAAACATCTTACGTTTACTCCTAGCAGCCTAGAATAGTTCTCTAATTACTAGAGCACCAGCATACGGTGTGTGGTCAGTATGTCTGCAGAATTGAATCTAATCTTTATCTTACAATGATGACCTAATCAGAAATGAGCATCAAATTAAAGGAAACATGATTGTTAGTTCTCTTAATGAAGACAAATATCAATATATATATTATTATACTTCCAGTGGCAGGATGGTGATATAGGAAAATGCTGGGTGTTAATGGGCAGACGGAATATGAGACATTGAGATTAAAAGTGAGATAATCAGTTCATTTCTGACTATCCATTTTCCAAAAGTGCTATTCTAAGGGTTTCCTTATGGAAATAACTTTGATTGAAGAAACCACCTTAAAACTAGTCAGAAATAGAAACCTTTTAGAGTATACCATAAACTGTAATATTTGGTTCTGGTAATTTCAGTTTTCAAAGATAGAGATTAAAATCTAAAGTAATTAAGGATGGAAAACAAATACATCTATGTAAATATTTAACTCTTTAACAGAAGTGAAAACTTAAAGAATTTTAAAGAAGGAAAAAAGTCAACTTCCTTTTAATACAACTTCATTACTTACACTGCACTTTCCGTATCTGCTGTATTTTCTTCCATTTTCTGAGACGGCATAGAGGTAAATAAAGTTGTCATGTGATCCGACAGCCAGGAGGATGCCATCTAGAATGAAACAGGAAAAGTGTTGACTAGAGAAATGAGATTTATTAACTGTTATTTTATTGAACCTATATTAAATTATATTTTATAAAAAGTGTTATATTTCATCCATTTAACTATTACTCAGCATCTGAGAAATGAATCCTGTCATTCAGCACACTTTGAAACTTATGGTTCCCTAGTCTAACATATGATCCATTTCTAAGATGCTCACAGCCTTGGGCTTTTCCTCTCACTCTAGCCTCATCTCCTCCTAGTGAGCCAAAATCCGGCTCTGAGGAGGCCAACGTACTTTTACAGGCACTAAGATGCTCACAGCCTTGGGCTTTTCCTCTCACTCTAGCCTCATCTCCAGCTAGTGAGCCAAAATCCGGCTCTGAGGAGGCCAACGTACTTTTACAAGCACAATGTATTCACGTGGCCAGATGAGTGTGCAACTGCTCGTTTCAGTCGAGCACATCTGAGCTCAAATCGCTGGGAAGGATCTTTTGAGAATAGACCATGTTTTCTTCCTTCCTGGTCTCTGCCATTGTACTTGAAAGTGTGACAGGCAGTCAATAAGTGCATTTGATCTGTGATTACAATTGCTAATGTCTGTAACTACACTAAATAAAATAAAATAAAATAAATCCTCAAAAAAAAAAAAAAAATTAAAAAACTGCCTCAAAATAAAAATGACTCTTCAGGCTTATAGCATGAAGCAAATACTTTTCCTTTTTTTCCTGAACCCAGGTAATGTGCTTCCTTTGAAATAAATGTAAGTAATCAAGAAGCTGCTCTGGCTTCACAGGGATCCAACAACTACTAGAGTATATTTTCAAATATAAGTAAATGTCATTCAGATTAACTCTAGGGAAGAATGATATAAATCAAAACCATATTAATAATGGAAAGAATTAATTAGAATATTGTGGAAACATTCTGAATACAGTACAAGGAATAATTCAACTAAGACTAAACAAATTTATCAAATCTTTATAATGAGTTACTTAGTGTTTTATCTAATTAACAAACTAATCATTACTATGCTACCAGTAACAAGCTAAGTAGTCTAAAGAACCTGAAGGATCTGTGAATTTGTGTATTTTCAAATTTTACTGTCTCTTCCATATTCTCTTATATACAAAGAAAAGTGGCCAAACAGATGCAGCTATTCAAAATTCTAAATATGTGTAGTTCCAACAAAAATAAAGGAGATGGGTATTTGATTGCACTGTATTCTGCTTTCAATTGGAAATTTAGTATAACATTTTGTTCTAAATTTATATTTGATAATTTAGAATGTTGTGGCTCTTTTATATTTTCCTGCACAATTTAATGCTTTGTTAGGGAAACATATTCAATGTGTAACAACTCTAGAGAACAGAGAAAAAAGTAGTCAGTCATACTGGAAATAAAAATATCCAACTAGAGATGTGCTGTTTCTGCCAGGTTCAGAAGGAGAACCGTTACCTGTTGAGTAGCGCATCACAGAGAGCTGTTCATTCCCGTCTGTGTGGATAGAAACTAGGTCTCTGCTTTCTGCATCCAGAACAAACCACCTGTTAAGAAGTAAAATTCAAAATTTTCTTTACATATTAGCATTTACAGAAAAAATTATTTGCTGATCTTTTCTCAATTTTTAAAGTTAAGGCAATAAATGACTTACCAGACCTTTCACTAAGAGCATTTGAATGGGATGGTGCTTGAGAAGGACATGGCAAGATGTGGAGTATACTTCAAGAATATTTAATAGTTGCCCTAATAGTAGAATACCATTTTCTCTCTTCTAGTAAGCAGACCTTCTTCTAAGAGCAACTGAATGGGATGGTGCTTGAGAAGAGCATGCAAGATGGGAACTAAGAACAGACAACTAAAGCTGGAGTCGCAGGAGGAGGGCAGGTGACAGACACAGCGCACACAGCTGGCTGGAAGCTGCACAATGCCTGCCTTGGATCAGCACCACATAAATATTTATAGAATAATGTGTGATGACTAAATGGATGAAAGAATAGGAAATACACCTTGAACATGACAAAACCCATTCTTAACAAATTTCTTAATACTAGTGCAGTGTACAGAAAGAAATAGCTGGGGTAGAGAAATCAGACAAGACTAGAAAAATAAAATCAGTATCTTTATGTAACTGAATGGGATAATAAAAGCAGCAGTAAGTTTTGCTGATGGAATAATTCCTACCACTAAAATAAACAAAGGAATCATAATGATAGTTCCCTTTAGGTTTGAAGCATTATAAATAATATCTAGAAATAGAGCATTTCCCCTCTGGATGAAAATAAATACAATTTGGGGGAGGAAAGGGCTTGCAATAATTAAAAAAATGTTTTGGATGCTGTTTAACATGGCTCAGTGTATTTAAGGTAGAAGTAAAAGACTGTTAGAACCCAACCCCAACTGCTTACCTGTCAATGAAATCCCTCTAAAGTTAAACACACTCATGAATGAATTTCATTAACTTGTGAGCTATGGATTGAAACTAAAAAGTAGTTAACCTAATTCATAAATTCTGTCTTCTGCTCAGGTAGAGAAATAGTTTATATTTATGAACACTTGATTTAACAGTCAATCAGCAGGAAATAAACTCCGAGCTACATGTTTAACAATCATTTCTATTTCAAAAAGCACCTAAGGAACATAGTTCATTACAACTGGACAGTATGTATATATTACATAGGTTTCTTCTGATAATTTAATTCATTACTCATTTTTTTAAGGCTGCCACTGTGCCAATCATAGGCCAAGAAATGCCAAAGCTGATGCCAACTGAACTGTCTTTTCAGAGTAAAGGAACAAAATATTCCAACTCAGACTGAACAGACAAAGCTGCAGAACAATGAGATACAGCACTAATCTGTAGGTATCAGGTTTCAAATTTTTAATGAGTTCAATTTTTCTATTTCTTTAATTACAAACCAGATATAAATTCTTCTACTTTTGTATAGTTTAATTAATAATTTGATAACTTATTCAGAATATAAACTTCCATATGGACCTCCAGCAATAATTGTAAAGGTCCCACCATTTTCACTGCATAAACTTCTGGGCTTAGGACCTCGATCCCTAACAGAGGAATAGAGAGGACAGCAAATTTTCTAACAAAGGGAAGGGCCTAGAAATAAGGATTTTAAGTTTGCGCTGTGTTTAACTGTATTCTTTATAGTGTAGAGAGTATGTGACATTGGAATCTAGCTTCTGTTTGAACATACTTTAGAATTAAATGGGGTCTTACGTGGTTTAAAGGACCTGCAAGACCTTCTAAATGTAACTATTTAATAACAGAGCTGGAGAATCTCTGGCCATATATTAAACTAACCTGACTTATTAGTAAAAGTACCAACACATAGCACCATCATATCTCTTGATGAATTTTCAAAAATAATTTTTTGTCGCAAAAACACACAAAAACAAACCCATTAAGATTTTAGAGCTTGAAATGATCATTAAGTCCCTAAATGAATATATATTCAAATGTTCATAATGTAAGCTAAAAAAAAAAAAATCATAATATAAAATGTGTCCTCTGGGTGGCAGGTTTGTAACTCCTCTCCTCTCTCCCCTACTTTATTATGATCAAGAATAGGAATGTGGCTTTTAGAGTCCAAAGAATACAAAACAAGGGGAAGAAAAGTCCAGTTCAAGCCTGTTATTTTACAAATCAGACCACTGAACCTATGGTGTCAAGACTCCTGATCAATCATCAACCAACAAGTTAGTGGTAAAGCCAAGAGAGCGATTCTAACCCTTGTGCTTTGTACTGTATCACACCAGGGAAGGGTGTAAAAAGTGCTACTCTCCCATGTCTTTGAGATACACTAACATTTAGGGATCCTTTGAAGAAAGGATATCAACAAAAGAGGCAGAGTAGGAGTGTATAACTGGAGAGACAGAATGAATTTATAAAGTGCGAAGCAGTTTGTTCAGTGTAACACAGATTATATAAATAATAAAGATTGTGCAATTTTAGAGAAGGGGGTATAATCACTGAGGTTATGGGTGTTTTTGAATTTCACCAGATCTAATGTAGTAGGGGTAGGTGGGACAGAAATAGGTGAGAAGCTACAAAGAGCTTAAGTAGGTGTAAGTGACAACTTGACCATTCTAACTTATAGGAGTGAGGGAAAGATCTCTAATGGGCTTTAAAGACCAGGCCAACAAGTTTGGATTCCACTGTTTAATATCAAGAAGACTTTGGAACATTCTAGTTCAGTTAGTTCATATTCTGTATTTACTCTCAATCTACTCCTTCTGTTTGATATGTGCTTGACGTCTTCACTGCCTCTTCAAGATCCAAGAACTCCTTCAAGATGGGGCCAATACCTGCCTCTTCTGTGAAGTACTCTCTGATCACTGAGGCTCACAGAACTTTCTCTGTTAATCTTCAAGTATTAGGGTTGTTTATTCAAGTAATACTAAACTATAATGACATGTTCTTTACCTTTCTATGTAGCAATTAACTGGGATAAGGACCATGTTTCATTATTTTTTTGTGTCACTCCAGTTAGTACAGTGCTTTCTAAATTGCAGATGGTCAATAAACATTTGAAGAATGACTCAAAACTGGAGTTATAACAATTAAGGTGGAACCCTGGCAGATTCATGCTGATGGAGTTCAAAGGCACTGTGCATCTAGAGAAATGAACTTAGGAGTATCCATGGACCAAATTAAGTAACATCAAATTATAGAGGGAAAAACTATCCTTTTCTAAGTTTTATTTTTTAATTATGTCAAAGAAGAAAGTCTCAAAGTCTTAGCTAGTGCTAACATGTCTTCGACATTTCCCTTTTAAGCAGAACAAGCATTTTTTGGGCTCAGAACTGTTACAGTACTTTGGCTTCATTGCTGACTTGCCAGGGTTTTGGTCACCATAAAAACTGATGGATTGAACCACACAGTTTAACTCTAAGTCTAGAGTTTGTCATTCCAAGTCAAAACTCAATTAAATTCTTTACTTATCTACTAAGTAAAGGCTCATTTTTCCAGCTTGCTTGCCTGTCAAAGCTGTCACTATCACTGTGATTAGAAACTGTGTGTGTTTTTAAATCATGTCTCTGTCTGCTTGCTTCTCTTTCCATCTCAGTTACATATACCATGTTCTACCTCGAATTCTGCGGATTTTCTCATGTGAAATATTTTCCAACCTTAACATCTTTGCTCCTGATTTTCCCTGTCATCATTTAAAGCCTATTGCTCATGGGTACAGGTTTCTTTAGTTAATTAAAATGTATGAAATTAGATTGTGATGTCTGTTCAATCCTGTGAACTTACTAAAAACTACTCAACTGTATACTTTAAATGGGTTATTTTAATGGTATATGAATTATATCTCAAGAAAGTTATTGAAAGAATTCTTACATGAAAATTAGGTTGCAAAAGAGATATTTTGTCCACATAGGGCTATGCATTTAGTTTTCCCATTAAAAATTACATTGGTGGAACCATCTGGTGCCTAGCAGATAAGGCGACCAGATGCAGTCCATATACATACACATTCAAGGACCCAGGTTCTAGACCCAGGGCTGAGGGGGAACAACCAAGATGAACAACTAGATAAAATAAAGTACTTCCTCCTCTCTCTTCTGCCTACCTGCCTACTTGCCTACTTGCCTTCATTCCTGTCTGTACCTTTCCTTTAAAAAGGAAAAAAAAATTACATTTGTAATACAGTCTTTGAGATCAATAATCTTATTACTGTGATCATCTATTCATACTTGTGCTTATTTACTTCATGATTACAAATAGAAGATGATTTCAAGACATGGATATGAAGAGATATTTAAACATTTTGCTAGTCACTTCTAGCTCAGGCACATTTTTGGATGTGTTGAATTATTCTTAAAAAGAAAAAAAATCGTTGCCCTGAGTGTTACTCCTTTTCAGGCTTAGGGTCAGTGATAATAACCTGAATGGTTATACTGAAGAATTTTCAGTTTTAGACAGTACAGTCAGGTAGTCAGTTTATATAAAAAATAAAATGAATGAGAAAGTTTCTCAGGATCAACAGAACCTAAACAAATAATGAAACCAAAACCACAAATTATGTACAGAATGAAAATTTGTAACTATACTCTCTAGATTCTAAACCATCTCCAACGCCACAGTGCAATAAATGATTGCTGGCAATTTTAACTTTAAGTTACTTAAATTAAGTGACTTCTCATTTTAAGCTTGTTAATGATAACTTCACAGCAACATTAATGTAGGAAGCAATTTCAGCAGTTTAAATGAAACTAGTTTTTCCTTAAAAATTTGTTTACCAAACAGCACATAGTGTATACACCCCCTGCATCCATCTATCAAGAAGTATCATAATGATTAAAATTCCTGTTGTCCTTATACTCCATTCAGTGTTTAATTTCTTCATATATAGAGTAAATATTTTCAAAATATGTGAGCTAGTAATTTAACCTTCAAAGATAAACTTTCCTTAGAGTATTTCTAAGTAATGCTCTACACACTGTAAGAACATCTCAAAGAGTCTGGTAGAGTTGTGGAAAGAGAAAAACTTTGGAAACACAGCGAACCCAGCTCAATCATAAGTGAAGAGACTCCATGGGTCTTGGTTACCAGTCTGTGCAATGGAGGTATTAATAAATATTCTGTCATGTCCTTGAGAAGAATAGAAGTAATATACAAAAAGAATCTAGTACATCAGACAGTGAATAAATGGTAGCTCTTATTTCAATGACCAGCAGTCCAAAATATATTATCTGAAATAAAACTCCTTTGTGGTTTTCTGAAAACTAGTTTAGTACTATAGCTTAGATTATTTCTTATGTGCTTAAGATTAAATCTCTGGTGAAACAGAAAAGAATTTTCTAGAAATTTTACAAAGTGACCAGTCATACACCTATCTATTTAGTCCAAATCTAACTGTTTTCAAACCCTGTAATAATCTGTTACTGACATGCACTTTGTGGGAAATAGACAGTAAAGCCATCTGTATTTGCAATATATCACCAATTACTTTCTCAGGCCACCTAATTCTAAAATTAAGTAATTTCAAAACAACTCAAATAACATTTCTAGTTACATATCCATGACTGAAAGTTTATCTTTAAGAACGTGTTTTCCCATGATTCCAAAAGATTTTGTAAGCATTGTATGAAAAGAAATTTGAATGTTTTGCTTTCTAGAAGCATTATTTTCCAACCCTCAAAGGGAAAATTTTGTTACCAAAAAATTAGAAATTTAAATAACTAAGCTTAGTTAGAATTAAATAAACTGGCTGATTTGGAAAATTTTAGTATAAAACAAAAATGATGTAAGTATGTTCACAGTAAATACACCTCACGATAAATCAGCATTTCACATTTTTATGGGTGTGAATTTTTTTTTTTGAAATTGATTCATATTTTCCCTCTGCCTCTTTAAGAATCAATTTATTTGTGATGAAGCCTACTTACTGGCAGAGGCAATAAATAGGAGTCAATTAAAAATATACAGATAATAAATATACATTACTTAACTTTAGAATGGTACTATTCAGGGTCTATAAAGACAAGTAATTAATCTCCATAGCACTCAAAAAAAGCAGGATGACAAAAGCTACAGCACAAGCAACTTACAAAAACTCAACTGGGTTTTTTCAGCTTTAACTCCTTTCCCCAAGATAATGAGGAGAAAAATTTTCTGATACCACAGGAAGTTTCAAAGAAGAATAAGTCTGATGAATTATCACCCTATTTATCATTTTGTAACTACACATCCCAATTCCTCTTCTTATGCTCAATTTTCCCTGCCCCTCATTCTGTAACATACATGTTTTTTTCGATTCTGCCTCCATCCCACACAATGAAATGTGGGCTGCACCAGGACAGGACTTGTGGTTTTGTAGGCCAATGTAGTGAGAATGCTCACAGTAGTGTCTAGCAAATGGTAGGTGCTCAATGATTACTGAATGCTGAATGAAGAGACATAGCAGGTAAGAGCAAACATATTTGTGTGCTACTTAAGTAATTAATTCTTTCGGTAAGATTGAGAATATTGCTGAATAACAGTTAAACATCCTACCAATTCCAATTACTCGGCTCACATTTCCCCTTACAGACCCTACCTGCCTGAGTGCGTTCCTATGGCCACCACTGTGCCACTTGGATGAAAATCTGCGCAGTGTCCTGGTTCCTGGAAGAGAGACAGACAGCAGTTGGGGATATATGAGAACGTCTCCCTAGATCTACACGAACAGCAGCAACAACTATTTGAAAATCATTTGCTTCATATAAACATGTAATGCTGATCAGTTTTACTGTAGCCAATGGGAAAAAAAGTGGGTAAAAAGGCAAAAAGAATTTCCGAGCAGGAAGGGATATGCTGGCAGAGTGGTGAGGGAAAGGATAACGAGCCTGTGGCTGGGCAGTGGGACAGTAAGGATAATAGTAAACATGGACAGTTTTAAGAGTCTGCCAAGAATCTGTATTACCTTTTGGGCTAAAAAAAGTGATTATGTGGGTGAGGCAAAGAGAAAAAAACAGTATGAGACCAACTCAGAAAAGAAGTCGGCAGAGTCTTAGTGAGCAGTACTTACTGAATCCAACTGAACTACCACCAGAGGCCCAAACGTTTCCATAACAAATATTTCTTCATAAATATGTGAAATATTTTTTATTTTTGAAACTGACAGAAAATTTGAATTTTTGGTCTTGCTAATTTGTTTCTTTATAGTGGGACTGTGTTAACTATGTGACTAAACACTCCCTTTACCCCAAACCCCTGTACAAAACAACTTAATTATATATGGTTCTAGCCAACACTGAGACCTTTTTCCTTTGCTGTTCCCAACTGCCACTTTAGGAAGTTTCCATGGGGAGATTAGAAGTACATCTTGCTTTACTCACATCTACAAGCCTGGTCCATTCCAGCCTGTGTTCCACTGAGTTCCACATGCACACCTGTCTGTCCTGAGCACATGTCAAGAGCAAATCTTTGAAGGGATGTGTGGCAAGACCCCAAAGTTCATCTGTATGACCCTGAAAATGAAATAAACCATTGTTATGAGAAACAAAGGGTTATCATCACCCAAAATATTCTGTTAATGGTTAAAGTCATACAGCTTACCTGTACTTCTATTTGGAAGCCATCATTAAATGTTCCTCGTAAAATAAAGTTTCGTGATGTGCCTACTAAAAATTGATCTGCCTTTCCTTCTGCTACAGCTCTGATTGTTCCATATTGATCAGGAACCTAAAAAAAAAAAAAAATTTGTAAAGTCACTATACACATACTAATATCTATTAATTAATACATGAAGACAAAATTTATAGCTAAGCTATAGCTGTGGAGTATAAGTGACAGAATTACAAATTTGAAAACAATGTTATGCTGCCAACTTATTTTTTCAGACCACCTACATTTTATAACATAAAAGTTATAGCACATAATCAGTATTCTTTGCTTCAATGTTAAAATTTATATTTTATATGCTTTTAAGATTTAAGGGTTAGCAGTAAGGGAAATGGGGATAAGATTGTGGTCTGGTTTTGTTACTTATTTTGTTATTAGTTATAACTTACTAGTTATGTTCTTTAGTCTAAAAATTTTTATACATAATATGGAAATAATCCATGCTTTATTTACTCTAAGATCAAAATATAAAAATGTGATACTTGTCTATAAGCTTAAAATCAACATAGTATAGTGTTACAACGTATTATTAATGGGACTCTGGGAGATTGGTATCATTTAATGCACTATGTGGTTTACTCTCAGTGAATGAATTATTAATGGTCTCGAATGATTTTTTTCTGCAATAATACAATTTGTTCTTTATGAGGTAGGATCCAAAATGACTCTTAAAAACATAAAGAATTGAATTCTAAAAATAATCCAAGTTTATGTTAGAATACAGAAGTGGCAAAGGGAGGAGGGAACTAGATGGTGTAGTTTTGATTACAAAGAATATGAGCTATCTGTGAAGAAACAGTAAAGTAAGTGGCATTTCCACTATGAACTTAAGGTAAGTGACTTCTTATTTTCTTAAAAATAAAACCCATGGGCAGTACTATTGGGATCTTCTTCTTTAAAACAGATTTTGTTTGGAAAGCATGCTATGTTAGAAAACACTGAGCAGAAATTCAAAATTTAAATCACCAAAATAACAGAAGCAATATTATACTGTGAGATTTGCTCTTGCTTTCAGAATCTTAATCTAAAATATTGCTTTTAACCATTTCATTTCCTGACCCCTCAATTCAATTAGCAAACTTTACACTGAGCATGTAATACCTGTCAGGTGCTATGAATACACTTGATCCATGACATGAAGTAGACACATAAATAATTAATGATTATCATTCATCTTACTGTTTAAAGGATGATTTGAATTAAAAAAATTTAACTAGTTATTTTGCATATACCTTGGAAGTCGATAGATGATTGTAAATAGCATATATGGTGAATTCTAAATTTGCATGTTTATACTCTTGGTTCACTAAAAAATAATCTCCGAAGTGAACAAGCCAGTTAATTATTGCCTAATCATTTTTCATTCTTTCAAATTATTTTGTTTAATAAATGACTTTTTTCTTGTTTGTTTTTTAGGGAATGATAAAAATGTGCGCCAGTATCCCAGAAAGTTTTAAGGTATCTTAACCTAGAACAAAATTACCTGAGTTTAGGGGGTTTAATGTTTAAACATTTTTATATTATGTTTCCATTCTTACCTCTATTTCTCTTTCAGGATTCAGATCATGATCCCACAAAATTATTTTTCTGTCTTTCCCTCCTCCAGTTAGTAACATACCACTTCTCATCTGACAAAGTGTGAACACACTGCCATCATGAGCTTTGATTTGTTTACTGATCTGATAAACACCTAAAATGATAAGGGAAAAATAAAAACACTAGGGTTACATTTTCCATCAGAATTTAGTGTTTTCCAGAAGAAAACTTTCACAGAACTATAGAATGAATAATTGACTTCCCATGACTTAGCAATCATAAACCTATTTTAAGCAAGTCTTTTGCAAGGCAGATAGTGAAGCTTAGTACAATCTTTTACTTTTAAGTCAATGTAATTGTTTACTCTGAAAATATTTCAGAATATAGCCCTACAAAAAAGGTAGGTGAAGTAGTGATAACAATTCCATAAACAGAGTATAAATTAGTCTATGGTACTATCTCTTATAATCATCTTCAATGGTAGTAAGGGTAACCACTGAGAGCAAAGAGGACTAGAAATGTTTTAACCAATACAGTAGTCAGATACTGACAAAGCTATGAGTAGAACTCTCAACTCAGTGTTTAACTTTGCAAAAAAGTCTTCATCTACCCCTGAGGTAATAGTCACAATGTTTCACATTCAATTACCACCACTGACCTGGAGGTCTTTTGTTCTGCCAAGAGGACTGAAGAAGGTATTGGGGGCACAAGTGGACACTGGAAGTTTGTAGCAATGGCTTTTGATGACCAATAGATTATTTCAGTGTTTTAAAAACTGGTCCAGTTATACCAACGTGAGAGCTTAATCAGAGCCCAGCTTCTTTGTATGCTCACAGCACTTTAGAAGTACCCAAGAAGGGACAAAGCAGGTGAGTAAAAAAATAAATATTTTCTTAAAGGAAAGAAAGGTGCAGGCAGGAAGAGAGAGGAGGAAGAAGCATCTTTATTTAGTTAGTCATTCATCTTGGTTATTACGGGCTTAAATATTGTTCAGTGGTGGGAAAATGAGTGAAGATGGTCAAAAGGTACAAACTTACACATAAAAATAAGTCAGTCCTGGGTATGTAATGCATTAACAGTGAACAGTTAATTCTGTAATACATTTCTGTAATACATATATTTTAAAGGAAAGGTGCAGGCAGAAACAAAGAGGAAGAATTAGTATTTATCTTTAGTTGTTCATTCTTGATTATTTATTTACCCCATTCCTGGCTCTGAAACCTGGGTCCTTAGGATTTATGTGGACAGTGCCAGCCAGAGGCCATGGACTTAACCACTAAGACACGAGGGGCAAGACTGTATTCTGTATTTTGAAGTTGCTAAGAGAAGATTTTAAAAGTTCTCATCACAGGAACAAATATTCAAGATGTAACTGTGAGGTAAAGGATGTTATTAATTAAACTTATTTGGTAATATATATGCATATACATACATACATATAAAAATGTGGTTCCCTTAAATATCTACAATATTAAATTGCATCTCATTAAATTAGGAAAAAATGTTCATTAACTGATGAATGGACAAGTATGGTATGACTATACCATGGAATAGTGTCATAAAAAGGAAGAAGGTAACTAATAGGCTACAACTTGAACGAAAACATGAAAACAAAGCTCAAGTGAAAGCTGTCACAAAAGACCACATACTGCATGATTCCATTTATACGAAATGTTCAATATAGGCAAGTCCATAAGACCAAAAGCAGATACACAGCTGCTAGGGGTTGAAGGGAGGAAGGAAAGGGAATGATTGATAATGGACTGTGTTTCTTTTTCGGTTGATAAAAATGTTCCGAAGTAAGCAAGTGGTGATGGCTGCACAACTGTCAACATATTAACATCCACCACATTGTATGTTTTAAAAGGATGAGTTTTATAGTGAATTATGTAACTGCAGGGTGAAAGGAAAGTTTGCCTGATTTGGAGTGGGTGTAGCCTGCTTCAGCAGAACTACAACAAACTTGCTACTCAGATCAAGCTGCCTCAGCACATATCAATATTCACCATCTATAAATACTTGTAAGCACCAAACAACACAACTGTGTGCAGCAGATGAGTCAGCCAATTATCTATCAAGACTCTCATGTGAGCAAGAGAGAAAGAACATCTAGTAGATGTATTATTAATTTTATATGGGAATTAAAAGGAAGAAGAAAAAAAAATGCAAAGGGCTGATTTTCTCATGTATGGTCAAATTAACAAGCGTAGCCTGAAAGACCACATAAGAAGTTACAAAAAGCAGAGGTGTGATATGTTTCATTTTCTATTTTTAAATTTAGTCTTCCATACTTCTAAAATGACAAAACCCTGTTAAATATGTAAGATCTTCTTAGAATGGTGGAACGCTAGAAAATAAAAATTAGTACTGAAGAACAAATGTTTTCTCAAGAATAAAAATGCTCTGTGATCAACTCCAGGAGATTCCCATTCTCCACTTTCCATTCTAGGAAAGTCATTTCCTGAGGAGCACAAGATATTAATTGAGCTTAAAATTTCTGTCCTTCAAATTTAAACAAATTGTCAAAGCTTCCTTTAGTTTTTACTTATAAAAACAAATGTATAGTCAACGATTTATTTCTCATGGGCCTGTATTTCTGACATTCCAGTGTAAGTCAAATATTTGAAATACCTGCCAAGAAAAATAATTATGCTTGAATTTAAAACCCTATTATACCTCCAGGCTTAATCATGGCCAAGTCTGTCAAAATCTAATTGCAAATCCCTCCTTTTATTATTACCACTAACAGAAAAAAAGTTCCCCTAAAAGGCAAGTTTACTTTGCCTGTCAAATAAAGATATGTGGATGGCTTTCTGCACTTATTTAACTATAGAATCAAATTAGGGAGACTGAATTTAAGTTACATTCTCAGTAACTGGGAAAATGGGTTTCTGATGATTATTTGGTGAGAGGGTAAAATGGTAATTTTCAGTCCTTAAAGGAGCTCAGCATATATATAAGAACAATGAATATTTTAATGATGTTGTAGACACTCTCAACTCCCCCTCTCCCTGTTAAAAAATAGTGATTTCATCTAAGAAAATGTTTAAACCATTTCATATATAGGAAAATAACAGCTATTTCACCCATTTAAAAACAGAAAATACTGAAATAATCTAAGTGTTCATTGATAGATGAATGGATAAAAAAGTTGATTATATATACAAAGGAATAAAAAAAGGAAATCTTGCCATTCATATGAGGACTTTGAGGGTGTTATACTAAGTGAAATAAGTCAAAGAAAGAAAAATATTGCATTATCTCACTTACATGTAGAATCTTAAAAAAAAAAAGGAAAAGAACTCATAGATACAGAAAAAGACTGGTGGTTACCAGAGGTGCAACTTGGGGTAGGGTGTCAGAGATGGATGAAAATGGTCAAAATGTACAAACTTCTAGTTATACAATAAATAAATATGGGGATGTAATATACAGCATGATTATAGCTAATAATATTATATATTTTAAAACTGCTGAGATCTAAAAAAATACTCACCCCAACAAAAACTATAACTGAGGTAATAGAGGCCAACTAAATTTCCTGTGGTAATCATTTTGCAAAATATACATACATCTAATCATCTGTTATACATCTTAAGCTAATACAATGCTATATCAATAATTCAATAAAACTGGAAAAAAAGAAAGGAAAAAAGTTTTTTGAAGATATCTGTTAATTTACACATTTGAGGTAAAGAAAAATGGTTTGGAAGCAAGAAAAAATAGAGAGCTTATGGTACGTAAAATAGTTTTGGTTTGTCTTCTATTGACTGGAATTAAAAAAAATTAGCTACAAAATTACTTATGGGTGTGTCCTGGTGGCCTAGTGGTTTGTCCACTGAGTCACAGTCCACATAGCATCCCAAGGTCCCTGGTTCAAGACCTGGGATGCCAAGGGGAACAACCAGTGTGCACAAGTAAATAAAGAGGCTTCTTCCTCCTCTCTCTTCCTGCCTGCCTGCCTGCCTGCCTGCCTGCCTGCCTGCCTGCCTGCCTGCCTGGGAAGGGTTTATTTACACCCAAACTCTGTTCAGTGTCAGAAGATAACAGATCAACAATTTGGTTGTTTTTTTCCACCCAAGCCTGGGTCTTGAACCCAGATCCTTAGGCTTTACATGGTCTACACCATAGTCGCCTCAGCTGCCTAAACCACATGAGTACACCAATATTTAAGTCAATGTTTTAATATTCTATACAGCTCATAGTACTTCTGATACTGAACAAACGTACTCAAAAAAGAAAAGAGAGGTAAGTGGGAAAGGCAGTTTATCATACTGTTACGATTATTTTTTTTCCTAAGAATCCTCCATCTATTGTCATCTTTCTCATTAAGTAAATTTTTAACCTAAATTGAATTTAAGAGGCTAAGAATACATAGCTAATGACTGAGATGAGGGTCAATGGTAAGCAGTTTAGCAGTTTAAAGAATAAATTTTAGGTGTAGGCCTACTTTTGATCAAATATATGATATCACACTATATCCAACAGCAAATTTCTTATAATCCTCCACAGTTGTCCACTGGATCCCCACTACCATTTGTTCCCATCTTTCACCCTGGTAATGATTTTTATCAATGTCCAAGGATTAATTTTTGTTTTGTGTGTTTTCTTTATATTCCACGAGTGAAATCTCCCAGTACTTATCTTTCTCCTTTTGATTTATTTCAACTAGCATAATCCCCTCTTCTATCCATGTTGCTGCAAATGGCAAGATTTTTATTTTTTCAAATAGCTGAGTAATATTCCATTGTGTGTGTGTCCCATTTTCTTTACACAATTAATTTTTTTAACTTCTGAATCTATTTCAACTAAAAGCTTAGCTATTCAGGTGAATGGATATGGAAAACAATCTGGCAAATGTAAAAAATAGAGTAAAAAATAATCTGAACTATCACAAGACAATCAAATACTATATTCAAACTCCACATTCCAGTGAAAATGGTGCATTATCAGTACCACTTAACTTTTTACTCTGACACTGACACTCAAAGGTAATGATGAAGCCATTTCTCTAATAAAATTCTTTCAAACAGCTTAAAATGCCAGATATTGTGACAGTTTTGGGAATGACTGATTTGTAAACTTGATGCTACTTTCTAAGCAGGGCAACAAGGATTCCCTCATTCATATGCCTCTGGATTTTCACTGGTCTGGTACATATTAATTTAAGCCAATAAAAGGAATTACAAAACTATCATTTTAAAAAAATCATAGTTCCTTTAAGCTGGCAATCTCTTATTTCTGTTAACACTTTTAAACAATCCTGATGCTACAAGCATAGTCATCATTTTGCTTTTGTTTGTACTGTTTTCCCTGGGGATCAAGGTTCCACATATTTTGTAGTTTTACATATTTATTATGGATTAGCTTAAATACCATTTCTTCTGTGAAGGCTCTGTGGAACACAACATCAGAATGGTTTCTCTCTCTATATGGTTTAAATGATCATACCTAACTCATCTTTATAATTATTTTGTATTAACCTCCTAGGAGGAAAGGTTCAGTGTAATCAAAAGGAGGTTACAAAAGCTTAATGAACAACTGTGCAAATGATTTAATTAAAAATGAATCAACGAAGAACCTTAAAAACAAAAGGCAGATTGATGACTGGTCTGGTCACTTCTCCTGACTTGTCTGGTTAAGAGATGGGACTATAATAGCAGCATATGCAAATTAAGAGAAATAACTTTAAATATGAGAAAACTGTACCTTTAGGCCCTTTCCCAGGTGTGGGTTCTATAGTAGTTTTGCTCCATATAAGAATGATTCCACCTGAGTCTCCAGTAAGAACATCTCCATTCCCCAAGAATGCTAAACACTGCACAAATTTTGGTTTTTCGTATTTCTACAATAAAAGAAGAATTTTCAGTTTTCCCTTTGACATACTGATTTTACATTACTCAAAAATCAAAGTTTTATAATATGGTATAACATTTTGATCCTTACCCCAAAAATTCCCTGTTTTCTTGTTAGTGAATTGCCACTCCAGGTCCAGAAAAAAATATGAGATTTACCACAGGTTATTATGGTATTTGCATCTGTTGGATGGAACTCCACAGCCAAAACAACTTCATTTGTTGTCTATGGAAAGAGAATGAGAGCTTTGGATAAATGTATATAAACTATCTTCATCATGTACCCAGTATTAAATTGTAGTAAGCTATGGATAATCAAAGACGGAAAACTTTTGAGTAAATAGTTTTTCTTCTAAGATTTACTTTCCAAAAAAAATATTAATAGACTTTTTAGAATAGTGATTTAAATCTGATGTTCTTATACTATTATATCACTTATGCTATTTATTTATAATAATAGCACTAGGAAGAAATTCATATGAACTAGTTTTAGATTATTTAAATGCTTTCAAAGTTAGGGAAAAGTATACTAAAACTATCAAATGCAAGAGCAATGTACACTTTTAAATTCATTGTCATTTTGATAGAAAAAATGATTTTATCTTTCTCTGTACTATTATTATTGACTAGAAAATAGCACTGATTTAGAGATTGGTCCTTTAGGCTTAAAGTCTTAAAAAGTAATACGGAATGTCCCTTCTCCTACTAATTCCTACAGAAATGAAGAAACTGAAAACAAAATAACATTTATGTGTCTTTTCTCAAAAACCCTCCCCCAAAAAACCATAAAACAAAACAAAAACCCACCAAAACAAACAAACAAACAAAACCATAGGAAAGACAAATTTAAAAGAATTGGAAAGAAAAAGGAAACAGGCTGAGTCACAAAGGAATTACAAGTACAGCCTTTTCACTGAAATTATGAAATAGAGAATACTATTTTTTTAAATAGTGTATGTCTCCATGTCCAATAAATCACACTTGAATTCCTACTAAATTGATGTCTTATGGTAAAAGCACCAATTCAAACTTAATGGTGAGGTAAAAATCTATGACAGTAAATATGTTTATTAAGTAGCTGGTGTTTACCTGTAGGGGAATCATTAATGTTTATTTTTTAACTTATGAAAGAATTTCACGTGTTTGGAAACCTTTCCTTATTACAAACCAACATGATAAACACGGTACTCTTATAAACAAAGTATTTTAAAAATATTTTATATTTTTATACTAAAATTACACTTGAAATAATTGATGTAAATTTTTAAGTCTTCCTATAGCTCAAATATTTCTGAAAATTTTACATTTTTACTAATATTTAGGATGAATGGTCTTAGTAAAAACAAATAAAATCCAAACAATAAAACTCAATCTGAATGCCTTTTCCCTTTAATTAGAATCCAGGTCATAAGATGAAGGGGAAAAAACAGTATCTTATTATATCATTCTCCACAATGATTAGTTGGAAAACTATACATACACCTAGCAAGTCTAAGCAAATTTTGAACCTAATATGCTAATAACAAAGCAAAAATCAGTAACCTCTCTTCTAGGATGGTTGTCTTTTGAAAACCAGACTGAACAATTCTTAGTTTTCATAGGGACAAAATCAAAACTACCTCATGCTTGACTTTTAAGCCAAACTGATTAGTGAAGGGTAAAAGAGTATAAATATTTTCAGTATATAAACCCCTGGTGCTCATGTAAGATGTTCAAGACATAAAGTGACATAATCAATGAAATTATATCACTGGCTATGAGTATAGTTTTAGAGGCTATTTAAATTTGATTGATTTATATCATATATACAGAAAAATACACAAATCTTAATTACATAGCTTGATAGATTTTCACAAACTGCACAGCTCTATAGAGAATCTAGAATTAGAAACAGACTAACATTCAAGAAATACCTTAGATCCCTTTTCTAGTCTATCCCTTCCAGCACTCAGGTTTCCAGCATCCTGATTTGAAGCGGCATAGATTAGCTTTATCTGTTTTACTTAAATATAATCATATAAAATGTACTCTTTGATATATGGCTTAGTTTCTTAACATATATTTGTGAGATCCATTCGTATTGGTGTATAT
The DNA here is from genome assembly GCA_004363575.1 of Solenodon paradoxus. Lineage (NCBI taxonomy): Eukaryota > Metazoa > Chordata > Mammalia > Eulipotyphla > Solenodontidae > Solenodon > Solenodon paradoxus. Next base: position 356,554 of record RJWH01000895.1, read on the forward strand.
ATTATAAATTGTTCATTCTAATTGCGGTATAGTATTTCTTTGTATGGAAAAATCACATTAATATTTATTCTCCTATTGATGGGCATTTGAGGTAGCTACCTTTTCTTTCTTTGCTACTACTATTTTTGATTCTCTTTTGGTCAATGCGCCAAATAATCTTTGGGGTTCATACTCAGGAGTGGAACAAGATGTGTCAGAGTGTATTCACAGGCATATGTTCAACTTTAGTAAGTAGTGCCAGTTTTTCACAATGGCTGTTATCAATTATATGCCCAACAGTAGTGCATAAGAGTTCCAGTTTCTACGCCTTCATCAACCTTGATATTTTTATCTATTTATATCTCTTCATATTTCCACATGTATGTCAATTTCTATCCTCTGAATTTTACTAGAGCTTTTCTTTTTCTCCCTAAATATAAATCAAAACATTTTCTTTAGGTCAGCTTTAAGTATTTTGTGGTCACTTGGACTGGAATGAGTTCTAATATGGACATTTGATACACTTTATAGAGAATTTTCTAACAGGGTGTGAGAAGCAAGGGAAAAGGAATCACAAATAATATGTTTCTAGCTTGGGCAATTAAGGTGAAATGTGTTAATTACTGAGAGGATAAATTGGTTGGGGGCTGAGATAATGACCAGTCTAGATTTGGACATGCTGATTTTGACTCTTAGGGTAGAACATTCATACAAAGATGCCTAGCAACTAATAAGAAATAAAGATTTAAATCTATAAGAGATACCTGGTTGGAGTTAACTGAGATGGGACATAGCAGATATGAAGACCCTGGGAATAGAATATGAGTGGAGGACATCATCATATAACTCGGGGAGTACCTACACTTAAGGTCTTGGAAAGGAGATCAAGAAGTGATGAGTAAGGGGAGGAAAACTACAAGACTTCATTTGGCAGCCTTTAGTACAAAGGACCAAAATTCACATATTTCATTTCAGTGTAACTTCGTTATGTTTCAAAGTTAAATTACTCTGAATGATGGTAGAAAGACAATATATATCTTCATATAGGTTTTTCAATGTTTGAGGTTTCCTGATATATTTCATTTAAGTACAATCACAATTACTCTTTAAAAAAGATACTTAATAATTTGTTATTTTAAAAAAATAACCTTTTAGACAAAGAAGTTGAAAATTTGAAGTTTTTACAAGGTATAGCCTGATCCACATAAAAGGACTGATGAAACTAAAACATGACACCCCAAGTTTTCTCAGAATTGTTCTCCTGTACATGCTCCATTCTGACATGAAGAACCAAGGGCAGTAAAGGACAGTCCTAGAGGAAAAGGAGAAGCTCCTATTTTTCTAAACCTTTAGATCTTTCCTTAATCAAACAGCCATCTGCTTGCTTCTGGGTTTTCACTCTTCTCCTAATCAAGAAACGGTCTTTTGTCCCTATTCTCTAGAAGAAATGTAAAAAAGGGAGTTACTTACCTATACTTTAAGAGTAGGAATTAGTTATTCCTCCTTACTACGTGGGGATTCCTCTACCATCTCCCCTGAAACCTCCATGCCTCAGCTCAAGATATAAATGTGTTCGTTAGAGCAATCTCAGAATTTACCACCATTTAAATTCTCCACACATATGCTATTACTACATTTGGGCTTTTCTCTTACCGATCAGGTCTCATGTTAATTTGTTTAGCCGTTCAACCTCTGAAGAACCTCAGAGAATGGAGGAACTTTTCTTTTGACCACCCCTCACCAGATCAGCAATATTAAAGCAATTATTAATGCTGTAGCATTTTATGCAGTAATTCCACAAACATAAATAAAACCAAAACCCTTATTATCTCCGTTTTTCAGTGTCAGACGTATTTCTAAGGGTTAATTTTGCCTCTAGATTTATAAAGCTTTAAAGAGTGGATAACTTACTTTATTAAGATACCAAGTGTTTTGCCTTAATTTTGAGATTAGGTATTGGTGTTTCTAGTAGTACAATGTGTCTGAAATTTCATTGAAATGGAAGTTACCTAACTATTTTATCTTATATAAGTACAGAGTTAATACTATAAAGAATGACGATAAATCAATACATCTGATCATAATTTGGTTAGTTTGTGCTCTTGCAACTTAAGGATCCTCAAGGATCCATACAACAAAGAATGTATTCTAAAAGATAATATTCAATTAAAAGATTTTAATTTACCTTTATTTCTGCTCCTTTTGATTTTTTCTGCCAATCCCACACAGTAAGCATATGCTCATTGGAGTCATCAATTACACATAAATGAATACCTGAATCCTACGGAAAAGCCAAAGTCACTTGAAAATTTTCAGATAAGACTGACTTCCTAAGAAGAAATACTGTATTATTAAAACGGCCAACATTAAAAGAATCCAAAATTCATTAAACTCAGAGTTCCTTGAAATAAAATGAATATATTATTCACTGTATTTTCTTCAGAAATACAGATTCTTTTAAAATATTTTCTACTTTTTCCTTATGTTGATTTTCACTTGCCACCTCGTCATTTCTATTTTTCAGAGATATCAATACATTTTGAAGACACCATAGTCCCTTTCTGCATCTTAGGTTTTCTCCTTAGCGACCGTACTTAAAATATTTTTCCTTGAAGTAGTATGAATGTACATAATTTCCTCACTTTGTTCCTGACTACATTTTGACAGTTTGATGGAATAAACTAAAAGTAAAGGTTTTTACAAAACAGAACAGCTAAGAGAGCAAGTGAAGAGAAATGTGATGTTATATAAGAGTACAGCAACTATGTCACAGGCTTTTTTTAGCTACCCTGTCTCTTTAAATCTCTTTGAAAACCTGTCAGAGGGAGGCCATTTCTGACCCATGTGAATGCAGGTGCCAAGCTAACATTTCATCTTGCCATTATATAGTTAACACTGATATCAACATGATGACCATAGTTCCTGTTACAGTGATTTGAGGGTGGGAGCAAAGGTAGTAAAAGTATTTCCTTTCGTTCCTCTTGTGTCCTTTCTAAATGCCTTTCTCCTAATTCCTGAATCACTGGAACTCAGACATTTAATACCTTCATGCTAGCAAGTTCCAGGTCCACCCAAATACATTGTTTTACCCTAAATATGTCTCTTCCTCTTCAATGTTACCCAAAATTCCCACAATCCAGAATATACTTACTGACAGGTAGGAACTGAAGAGGTAATATGGATATATAAATAAGGTCTAATAAATTCTAGAGGGAAAATTTAAAACACGGATCCTAAAAAGTAAGTTTTCCTGTATACTCTCTATAGAATAATTACATATAATTTGAGAAGAAATAGAAGGTAACATCTTTTGTTTTCCCCTCAGAATAAAGTCACAAGGCTTGGATAAAATAACCCAGACAATGAATTTTAAATCCACGCTGTCATCGATTCAGAACCAAGCTAATTAATGATTTTCATTAATACAAAGCTCTACATGTTTCTTTTACTCCAACATGACACCAATAAAAGCCAGTAATTTTGTAGAAATGATCAAGTTTTGTGTCTGTGAGTTTTATAAATGAAACATATCTCCAGGATTCAACTGAAGCAAAAGTAAAACCTATTGTTTGTTTCAAATTGTACTATATCAGGTATGCATTCCTCTAACCATTTCCTGCTACTACACCAGAATCCTATTTCAGGACAGAATAAAATTAAGTGTAATTAAGTACAACATCCTGAATCCTATAGAAACCAAACTACTTTGGTATTTACTTAAGTTAAAATGCTGGTCATTACTAAGAACACATATACACAGAAAGTTTAACTTATTTTTTTGCTTCTTTAAAACTAACAGTGAATGGCACTAGAACTGAATGTGGGTGCAGTGTGATATACACATTGAAGGAGGTGTCAATCTATTCTCTTGAAACTTATGTAATATTATAAACCAATGATACACTGATAATAAGAAAAATGTTACTTACTGCTTTTGAAAAATCCAAACATCCTACTCCACGCTCAAAAGTTCCAAGTCCAATAATTTGCAGTGTGGATAGACTAAACGAATCCCACACTCTGACATGGGGCTGCAGAGGCTGCAAAAGCAAAGGAAAAAATACAAGCTAGCAGGACACTAAGTGGTGTTCAAGTGGATGCAAATAATTATCAGTACATATCATTAAGAACTGTTTGCAAAGTTAACATTTCATCTTGCCTTCAAGAAGTGAAGGGAGATGGATAAATATTAAAAAATCTACTATATTTAGACATGCTTCCAAAGTATCTTTTGCAGATATTCTTTTCTCATACCATGAAAAACAAGGAAACTACTGTGATAACATTAAGAGCAAATAATGTAAATATTTACTATGTGCTAAATATCATTCTAAGTACATCACATGCATTAATGTAATCCATATAATCCTATTTCTACACTATTATTATAACCATTTAGTAGATGAGGAAACTGAGATATAGAGATTTAAATAACTTGTTTAAAGTTGTATATATCTTAAAAACTGGTGTCAGGATTCTAACCTAGGCTTTTAGTATTACCTTTCATTTCAGGGAAAATAACACTTTTTTTTAATCAGTACAGAATAAACTGATAAGCAAACAATCCTTAAAGAAAACTGGAAACTGGAAGAGATCTCAGAAGTTATTCAATTTAACCTCTGCAACTCCTGTTCTTTTTTAATAAGAAAGTGAAGTCAGAGAATATCTTGAATAGTCATATATATGATAAAGAATCATCATTAACATTCACTGCTGGTCCTTATAAATAAGGAACTTTATCTGAAAGTCAATTTAATTAAAATTGAATAGTAACTGAAAATAATCATTAAAAAAAAGCAAGAGATCTATCAAATATACGGAAATTACAGTGCATTCTGATAAACATTAAGTTATTCTATGTAAAGAAACAATAACAAACTTATTAGTCCTCTCATTTTTACAAGTGAACAGTTTCTTTAAGGAGAAGACTTTTTTTGGAAAACAGATTTAAAAAATGTTCTTTTACGAAAAAATATTTTAGTATGATTTTTTTGAAATTTCTTACATGCCAACATTTTTTCCTTATACTAGAAATTCTTTAATAGTTAAATTTTAAAAAGCAGTGAATTGCTGGCACACCCTGGTGGTCTAGCAGTCTAATACACCTTGGGAGTAGTCCCACATACATCCAAAGGTCCAAGGTTCAAGACCTGGGGTCAGGGGGAGCAATCAACGTGAACTAAATAAATAAAGTGTCTCTTCTACCTCTCTCTTCCTGCCTGCACTTTTCCTTTAAAAAAAAAAAAGTGGCTAAAATTATACTTAATTCCATTCTAATAAGCAGTATATAGGTAAAGGATAAAAAATGCATAAATGCAACTCACCCTTCCGTCTTTATCCACTCCAGCTATCTGTCCAGTTGCAATCCTAATTTTGTCCGGATGTAAAGCAAGACTAAAAAAGCAGGATTAATAATAATTAAAAATACAAGGAATATGTAAAACAGAAGTATGTCATTTATCAAAGCTTTTAATGATAAAAATCACTATGTATTATTTTCTTTACTAAATAGACATCAATTATCTAGGGAATTCATAAAGTTTTCAACTATCCCTTTCTTATTAAGATGACCCAATTAAAAGAATACTAAATTTGAAGAAAATATTCACAATTGTGTCATAACAGCAAATTCAATTGTTTTCTTTTTTCTAGTACATACACACAGGCAATCTATATCCACATATTTTATTACAGTGAAGACGTAATAATACTACAGTGAACACTGTACAGCAACAATCACTTACACATAGTTTGACTTAAGAGCTTTTCTATCATTTCTATTTTTCCACGAAAGATTACAGCAGTGAGCATCTTCACCCTTAAGCATCTCCAATCTTCTAATTAGCTTGAAAGCTAACTTCTTTTAAGTCAATTTTTGATCAAGGAGTTAAAAAATATAAATTGAAAATAGTACAGCATATGGGCCCAAATTTCTCATGATACACTTACAAATGACTAGTAATATTCAAAATTAAAAAAATGTCTTCTTGTCCATATCTAGAATCTTTCTAATCTTGTAACCAAGAGGTTGAGAATGTAATTTTTTTGTTGTTCTTGGTATATGCTGCTCATTACTTTCCAGAGAGTAATACCACTTTAAGCTGTCCTAACAAATAAAAATGCTTTAAAAGTCTCACTGTAATTTCCCTATATTAAAAATACTTTTTTAATGGTTAGATAATTTGATTAGTATAAATGGTATCTTGTTTTAATTTCTCTGATTACTAAGGAGGCTCGAGTGTATTGATAGGCTTCTTTAATTCTATTTTGCTAGCTTATGTCCTTTTAATGTGGTCAAATACATTAAAAGTAATAAAAATATAACATATTAACATTGTATCATATCTAATTTGGATCGCTCTTTTAACATACTTTTTAATTTATAATTTCTGTATTAAGTAATATACTTGCACAGTTCAAGATTAGAAGCAACAGACATTGAGAAAAGTCTCTTTCCCATTCTGCCCAATCTGTTCAGATCTCATTTACCTCTTTATCTCCAATAAAGCAAATCATCCTGGTTAGTTTCATTTTATTAATAAATTTAGAAAAGTTCTACATATTGGAAGTCAAGTTATTTACTTTCCACGTAATTTTTACACAAATAATAGAACACACCTGTGCACATTTACTTCTCTTTAAAACTGTACTTGTGACCAGATATCTTAGGGATCTCTTTATTCTTGCTAGCTTACAGTAAAAGATGAGTACCTAACAATTTCACTAAGTTCCCAACCGAAAGATATTTAGGCTGTTTTCAATCTTTACTATTAGGCACAATGTTGCAATAAATAATTCTGTATATAAATTATTCTTCAAGCATAAAAGATAATAGTCTAATCATCTTATAAAGCTTGACTATATGTAATATTCTTATACACATTCATTATCTAAAGATACAGTTGACAGAAATGTACAGACATAAAGAAGCTTTCAAATGTAGGAAAACAATAAAGTTAAGCAATAAATGACTGAATTTAACTAAGGAGTAGCAAGGTTTAATGGATATTTTTAAAACAGGCCTAAGCATTTAAAACAGAGTTCTCACAGCTTTACAGTTTGACACCCTTCTGGGATACTTATAATTCAGTCATGATTTCATTTTTCCAAAAAGAAAACTAAGTCTAAAATTAATCTCATAGAATAAATCCTCAATAAATATTTAGTAACCAATAATCTCCCCCAAAATCTATAGAAGTTCAGAGTGCTCCACATATATTTAATACTATAGCTCAAGGAAAACAAACACACAAAAACAAAACACCATTAAATGTCCAAGAAAGCAGGAGTCCCAATTAATTACAGGGCATGTTATTATTGCTCCTGATACCACACTACTTTGGAGTTCCTAAGTTCTTTTTCCTTTTTAAAAAACATTCTGTAGACTGCCCCATAATATCCTTACGCTCTGCATTCTCTATAAGAAATAACTGATAATAAAACACAAATTTAAGAAAATATAAAAACAAAGGCAGGTAATTTTAAAAAAGAACAAATGTTAAATGATACCAACCATTTCACGCAGTCTGTATGACCCAGGTAGTGTCGCTGCGTTCGCTCCTCATAATTAAATAGCACGACTGCTGATGCTATGAAATAAACTATCTCCCCGGTTGGAAGAAGGTAAACATTAGCTCGGCAGTCTTTTCCTCGATAACCATATCTTAAAAGAAAGAGTCAAGGTAATTTCATTTTTCAAGGTTTCAATGAAGATAATTTTCAAGGAGTTAAGTTTTTTTCATGGATAATAAAGAAATCAGAAAGATATAATGAAAAAAAGAACCGAACTAGAACCAGAAAACTCATGTCCTGCTATTGTCCCTTGTGTAATATCAAGTCTTTCAATGTGCTTAATTTTAGTTTCCTCATTTATAAAACAAATGTATATTGAGTTGCTAGTAAGTGCCAGGCACAGAGCTGATTAGACAGTTCTGAACAAAACAAATGTGGGGCCTCTGTCCCTGGAACTTATGCTCTGGCAGGATGACAAAAACACATACCAAATATATCACTGTGAATTGTGGAAAGAAAAACAGAGTGCTAGGAGAAAGAAGGAGGACATAATTTAAATGAAGACAGGGATCAAAGAGTTGTCTATTTATGCTTGACCTAAATGATGAAGATGAAGCAGCCAGGAACAGATGGGTACATAGTATTTTTTCAAAAAAGTTATACAGAATTACATAACTGTTGAACTTTCTCAAGTTAATTTCTATAGAAAGAAGGAAATGATTCAAAAGGATGGGAGAAAGAGCAGTAGATGAATGAGAGCAGAAAACAGAGTTCAAACTATTACCTTCCTTCTATGTCACGGCTTCACAGAGGTTTCGAAGAAAAGTGAGAATTTCAAAGTGAAATTAGAACTCTAGGGAATACAGTCATTTTCTAAAAAGTCTGGCTGAAAAGAATTTTGGAAACAATCAACCTTTTTAATTTGAACTCTTCATAAAGTCAGTCACATTAGTACACAGGTTGTAAAGTGCTTATAACGGACATTTTCTTATTTAATTCTTAAAACAGCCTTGTGAGGGAGACAAGCACTAACCATTTTTTGGAAGTGAAGAAAAAAGCTACATTATGATTAGTGGCAGAACCTAGACCTAAACACTAGTCTTCCAATTCCAGTGTGGTGCTTTTTTCTACTGTACCATAAGTAACTGCCGTGGTGTTCATGACATACACACTTTTTGCCTTTTCCTGAAATATTGATTTGGGTGGTTTTAAATTGCTTATAACAAAATATATACTATGTGAAAGGATTAGAGATGTGATTTCTTTATTCACTTTTTTTGGACATTCAGACAATTTTGATAGATGTTAGGCAAATTAAATTTAAAGACAAAGCAAACAAATTTGCTATTGTGGTAGAGAAGGATACACCCACTCCAGTTTGAGCTTCTCAGGAGGCAATTCTGTTCTGATGTCATCATAGTTGTCAACATCAGAAGGAATGAACATTGTAATTGGCCGACCTCGCATAAACATTTTAACATATTCTCCTTCTGTTGAAACACAAGACAAAAATTAAGTCAGATGTATTTTATGAATTATCATAAAGTAGATTATTAATATAATCAAAACAAGGCAAAAATACTTACTTCTGAGTTTCACTATAATATATATAATTACTTTTGTACAAAGTCTTAGTCCACAATATGGTTGGAAAAATCACTGGTCATTTTTGTAAGTAACTAAATTCATAATTAAAATATAATTTATCTGTGTAAGTTGTCATATTTCTATAAGCAAGTCAGAAAGGTTGTGATAGAAAAATGCAAAAACAATTTTGTGACAGAGTTTCTCCAACAGTTGAAAAGAAGAAACAGATTATCTGGGTAAACATCATCATGTCCGCCACACTACGTGATTAACCTATTGATGTTTAATGATATACAAAAAACATGGCTTCAGCATACTCCATGAGAGAAGAGGTCAAATAACTCCGCCAGTCAGGATGGGGCGGGAGACAAAGAGCTCTGCTATGCAGCAGGGAGCAGAGGTGAGAGAGAAAGAGGAACAATTTCTACTACTTCCTAATTGTGTTTACAATCAACACTGGGTCTAATAATTCAACTGAATTATAACATTTCAAAGACAAGTAAAAGGAAACTTTTCTAATTAGCAGCGTAAGTTCTAAGACATCTTTTATTTATGTAAATCAACAATTCTTTACACAATTTGTGATTAAACTAAAAATGTTAAAAAAACAAGTCTAGAATCGAGTCAGTGTTTAGTGTCACAAAAGGAAGCTATACTTTACTAAACATGATCATTTCTTATAGTTCTTAAAAAAGGGGAATCCTCTAAAACATCCATCCTTACGCCCAGCACCCTATTATCTAAATGTAGATAGGTTTAATAAATTTTGATGTGATCGTGAAATGGTTACAAAAGAACATGAAAGGAGAAAGTAACAGACTGAGTATAAACGCATGGGAATGTCTAGTATTTGCTAATGTGTCTGGCTGGCATGATATGAAAATAGCATTAGAAATGACTGAAAATATGGTTATCAACCAGGGGTTACTAATCACAGGACCTCTTAATAATGACATAAGCCACTAAAGAGAGGAGCAAATAATGATTTAAGAGTTTATAAAATACCAAGCATAGAAGGAGGAAAGATAAATTACTTGTTGAATGTCTGCAAGTATTTCTTTAGAGTCAGATTTTTTAAATGTGCTTGCTATGGGTGAGAAGTTCAAGTTATTTTTATTATTATTACTCACGGGGTGCTGCTCAACATCAGGGTTTGATCTAAGAACAGACTTGGACCTCCCACACCGTGGTTTTCAACACCACATGATAATGTCTTCATTACTTCTGAATCTGAGAGTGGGCTCTGCTTCCTGATGGGCTTTCAACAAAGCTGGGCTTTGATGATAATTAAGTGGTTCCCGCTTGCAACTATTTCTCTTATGCAATCATCTTTGTCTTTTTTTGTAGTTTAGTTTCTTATAGTTTACTTTCTTAGAGGTGTCAATTTATTGTACAATTTTTCCTCATTTTTTAAAAAAGATTATAAATTCTTAAGGGTAGATATCCTGTTCTATATATATTAAATGCTTTCTGAATGAAAAAACAGAGCATTTAGGAGATGCGTCTATTGCCATTTAGAGACTGTATTTCCAGCAAAGGGAACAACTTAAGGATAGTATCAAAGGGGAAACAAAGCTCTTCTTTATCAATAGAAATGGCTGATTTATTCCTTTATCAACTATCAAGCAGCATAAGCAACCAAGTAAAAGCAGAAGATCATCCACTGTCAACTTTTCATTATAAAAGCAGCAATATACGTTAGGATGAAAATGCTTTTATTGGTAAACTGGCATTTTATATGTTGAATATAATCAAGCACTGAGAATAATTCCAGGAACTGAGAGGGAGGCAATACATTACAGTGGAAAAAAAGCATGAGCTTGGGAAAACGACTGACTAGGATTTGAATCCAAGCTTTACCCCTTTTTAAAAATGTGTAACTCTGGCCTCATTTCCTAATACATAAAATGAAAATACTACTTACCTCTTGGGATTATAGTTAAGTATTACTGTAAAGTACAGTATGAGGTTCTTGACAAATATTTACTCCTCTTTGAGAAGGAATTATTATAAACACTTTCTAAAAATTGCTTATAATACATGATTTAAGACACTGAAGTATCTCTCCATAAGCTCTAAAGTGACTGTCCACAGAACTGTAAGTATAGGCAGTTATGCTAGAATTATGCTAATTCTATCACGTACATTTAAAAACAGGGGTCACAAATTCAAATATCTACAGTGCCAGGCAGAAGATTCAAATGACAGTAGTGGGAAAACTGAAAGACTGGGGCTAAAGGCATTGGCATACTACACACCACCTCACAAGGACCGCAGCTAGTCAGTTCCAGAAAAGATGCAGGCCCAGTATTGTTAGAGCTTCTTATTTCTTCAAGGGAAACAGAAAATCTACACTTTTTTGTTTAATTTATTTTAAATGTTACACTCCTTTGTCAAAACAAAACAAAACAAAACAGGGAAACACACTGTGTGAAAACACACCTTTAGTCTGCGTATAGCACACAGGTCACTAGTTTGCAACCTGTTTTTTAAAGACAGACTTTGCCTTGGGAATTAGGTAAAATACAGACAAAAAAGAAGCCTCTTTTCAGTCATTATTGAGTCAAATTCACGCTACAAACTTTGAGACTGTCAAGCTTTTGATCTTATAGTCAAGGACTTAAAAGTTAATTTCTTTTGTTTTACCCCAATGTACTTTCTGGCTGTCCTCACTGTAAGCTGCCATGAAAGGCAAGGGGAAGGGATGGGGCACAGGACGGGTCAAAGGCGGCTATGAGATAAGCATACAAAATCTGGCTGTCCAAAAAAAAGAATGCAAAAAGAAATTCTTAAACTATCTTAACTATGATAATTAGTAAACACAGTATAAAGCTATCAATCTCCAATAATGAAGCTGCGACTTACTGAACTGTAATTAATCTCAACATTTAGCTCCTACCTTGGTACCATGGAAATTCCTGGGACTGAAGAAGAGGCTATATAGTGTACTATAGCTATATAGCAAAGAAGCTTTGTATTAAGGCAATTTTTCACTTGAATCCCAGAGTAACCGCTTACTAGCTTGTGCTCAAACAAAATAGATACTCTTAACGGAATCTGGTCAATGATAAATAGCTTAATTATAAATGAAGAAAAATCTATCTGCAGGGTATCACTGATAAAAATGCTATAAATGCTCTTAGCCCATTTCTCTAAACATATATAATTGGAACTGGAAGAAATCTTAGGTCTCATCTAGTTCAACTCTCAACTTTTAAAAAAGGGCAACCCAGAGCTGAGAGATCAAGTTAAGTTTTCAGACTGTGCTCCAAAATGTTGTCTAACATTTAGAACTTAAAAACATTTTCATTTCAAATGCTTCATGTTTTAAAGCTACTGTGTACAAAATGACAGTCACTGGATACTGGAACACTTAGAATGTGGCTAGTCTGAATTAAGATATACTGTAAGTATAAAAATATACATTACATTTTGGAGGCTTAATATGATAAAAAGCAAAATATCTCAGTTCTGATTTTTTTTATTGGTCACATGCTGAAATGATATTTTGGGTATACTGGATTAATGTATTAAACCTAATGTTACTTATATCTTTTTCCTTTTTAAAACGTGGCTACTGGAACATTTAAAATAACATAAATAAATATAAATATAAATATACATATATATACATATATACATATATTTTTTTTTAAGGAAAGGTGCAAGCAGGATGAAGAGAGAGGAGGAAAAAGCATTTATTTAATTTAGTTGTTCACACTGGTTGTCGCCGGGGGACAACCCCGCACCAGGGACTTGAGCCCAGGGATATGCAGCCTGAGCTTCTCTGGAGGTGAGTGATCGACCGGATCTTCCACCAGAGTGCACCCAAATGTGCTACACTTATAATTCTATTGGGCAGTACTGTTCAGAGAGTGGTGAAGTCTCTGGGATAACCCAAAGAAATCTAGTTACCAATAACAGAACGTATTTATAATCCAAACAGTACTAGCTTGAGCTCTGGATCCCAATAGGAGGAAATCAAAGAGTAAAACAGAGGAAGAGGTTTCAGCTTTATTCTTCTGACGTGAGTGAATGGTAGGCAATAATTTCAAATACTTGATGTTAAACTCGTCTTTGTCCTTGCACATCCCCTTCCAAGATCCTCAGGTTTTGTAATTCTCCTACTTTAGCATCTCCCGTAAGTTGTGCCATCTCCCAAAGTGCTCCAAAATGCAAAATGACCTTAAAGGTCCCTAACCAAAATTTTTAGGGTAGTTATCGCAAGTGTCCTGAGAAAAGATATACACTGAAGTGACTTATACTGATGTTAATAACTGATTACTGAAGATGTTTATATATTTTAAAGACGCTTATTGAAATTCATTATAATCTTTCAGATTATAATAAAGAGAAAGTTAAAATTTAGATTTAAGTAGAGTTGAAAAGGAAGTTAGAAGTAGGCATACTCTAATCCAAAATCAGTTCCTGCAGTGGTTTTTTAGTTTATTTACTTTTTAACAGTTTATCTTGTTTCTGGACTTAGAAATTACCCCCCCCCCCAAAAAAAAAAATAAACAACAACAAAACCCCAGCCATTCAAAGACAACAGCAGGGCCTTGGCAGTCCGGACTATGACTGTACTTATTTGTACAACAGGAACTTCCTCACAAAGCCTTCTGAACTTCCAGAATGCTTATAGCATCTTTTTCCCTCAAAGTTTCCAGTTTAGGAATCCATTTTCACTTGTATTTTATTATCTTTAGAACTAAAGCGCATCCAAATCTGGAATTTGAATTCTACATTTAACTAAAATATAGCACAGTATGATGTTATCCAATCTTGAGAAACAGAAAATTAAATAATCTTTGCGCAGTTTGAATTTTTTCTGATACTACCATTTTTATTCCCCAAAACCAAAGAATTAAAGATGTGGGTAACAAAGATGCTAGAGATACTGCCTATAACATTATAACAAGAAAGTGACAAAGACCACATTAGGAAGACTAAAACCTTCTCTAAGAATTTATTTCCAAACTAAAGATCTCAAGTCCTAGTCAATGACCCAGTAATTATGAAATAATAATATTTTTAAATTCCAATGAAACAATGTGACCTGTAAGGATCTTTGGGCTTTGAATGAGGAACTTGATTTGTACTAACATAAAGTCTAAACTTCACTCCTTCCCAACGTTTTAGTTGTAAAAAACAGTTTGATCATAAAGTGTGGATCCTCAAATAAAAATGGTGCTTGCCAAATATTATGCAGTTAGCTTTACTAGTTAGGACAGGAACTAAGGTCTGAAAATCTTGACTATTACAGAGAAACTGTAAATTTATTCTACAGTCAGAGTTCTACTGGCTGATAAATTCTACTGAATTCTTAATTACATGGCAGGGTTAAGGGGGGGGTTGAGGAAGTATAATGAAGATATAAAGGAGTTTATGACAGAGACATAATCAACATCTCTAACCAACTCTTAAGCTAATTACAGTAATTAACCAACTTGTAGTTACCTACTTTCTTGTGAAACACCCTTAAACAGGTTTCTCTTGGTTGTTTTGTTTCTAAGTGTGATTATAAAATAACTTGAACATATCAGATAATGAGTTTGCTTAAGCATTTTAGATTATCTTTATGCCTGAAAAAGGCATTCTTTGGGAAAAGATGGAAAGAATTCTACTCCAACAATATAAAATACATGAAACTTCTAAAAGACTTGCTATGTTACTGAAAACTTTTCAAACCAAGCAAAAATATGGCTGTATTTTAAAAACTCCCTCAAATCACTCATATCCTCAGGAAACATTAGTTTATGTACTAAATGAAAAAAAAAATTCCTTTTATCTAAATCTATTAAGTTGGATTTTTAAAATCCCTCCTCTGTGGCTCAGATGATGGATACAAAGGCTAGGGAAGCTGTGGACCCAGGTTTGCGATCCCTGAGGAGAGAAATGGAGAGCAAAAGTAAATAAAAAGAATTCAAAAGACACTTCAGGTGTCTACAGCTCTGCTATAGCTCTCAACTATAATAGGAAGAGAACAGGAGGCCTCAGGGAAACAAGAAACACCTGTACTGAAAATTCCAATTAAACAGGATTAAGAACAGGCTTCAATTTATCTTTTACATTTTCTTTAAATGTAAAGTATAATAAATCTGAATGGTCAGTCAATTGGTGCTTGCTACATTATTTGCATATATTTTTATAAAATATTAAAATATTTCACAATCTTTAAAAAGTTTAAAAAGCATTATAAAAGAATTCCTTCTTAGCTGAAAATAAGGAAAGGGGATATCAAGAACACATTCTTAGAAGTTGGGATACTTTATATATTTAAAAATGGACAGCCTTTAAACATTTTAATCTAGAAGACTTACCAACACTACATCAAGAAATCAGATCTTTGCTACAAAAGAAAAAAAACCTCCAACAGAGAAAAGGTACACTCCGCTGCCTTTTTTATTCTCTCAAAGAGAATACTTGGGCAAAGTTCAGACTTTGAGATCCAAGAAATACTTATATAGCTTATTTAAAACAGGTCAATATCTAAATTTTAGGAATATTTAAATTTTAGGAACCAATATTTGGTTTATTATGTTTCCCCTTCTTATTTGCAGTAAAACAGACTTAAAGCTTATGACGTTCTTCTGGAATTACAAAGGTTTTAGACACCATGTCAGTAACAAGGAAAGAGTTCTTTAAAAAGTAGTTTCAGAGTAAAAGGAAAGTCTCTTCAACAAACGGTGTTGGGAAAACTGGACAGCCACATTCTAAAAAATGAAGCTAGACCACTCTCCAACACCATTCACAAAAATTAACTCAAGATGGACTAGAGACTTTGACATAAGACCAGAAACTATAAAATTCTTAGAAGATAACATAGGAAAGACTTTCCATGACATCAGTCATAAAGAAGCCTTTGGGGACTCAACTCCAACATCAAGGGAAACAAAAAAACAGAACAACAAAAACAACTGGGACCATACATCAAACTAAGGAGCTTCTTCACAACAAAAGAAAACATCATCAAAACTAAAAGGAAACCTACTAACTGGGAGAAGATATTTGCATTCGGTATTTCAGATAAAGGTTTAATATCTAAAATACACAAAGAACTCATAAAACTCAACAACAGAAGAACAGGCAATTCAATCAAAAAATGGGAGGAGGAATTGGAGAGACACTTTTCTGAAGAGGATATATAGATGGCCAAAAGGCACACAAAAAGATGTTCCTACTTGCTGGCTATCAGGGAAATGTAGCACTTATTTACTATATTTAAAAAATGTAATATACTATGTATTTCCTCAACAGTTAATTTTATAAAGGAGAAAGTCCCATGTTAACGCAAAACCTTTATCAGTAACTTATCGAATGAAGAGTATTGTACCAGAACCTAACTACTGCAATATAACAATAAAGAGTCCTATAGGAAAACTTATACACAGTTCAACTTGACGTGCTAAGTTTTTATTTCTCTTGTGATGGAACAGTATCTGACAGAACTAGGGAAAAGAGTAATGAAAATGGGTTTAGGCTTCAGGAATCTGCGTGTAGATAAAGATTTAAGTCAGTAAGAGCCTGTGTTAGTGGTAAAACCTGTCCTTCCTACCACACATTGCCTACATACTGCCCTCTGTCCATCCCATTCCACTTCCTACTGCTTTCAACCATAATTTCCATCCCTCCACTTAAATGCTGATCAGAATACACAGTTTCACAGCTCTTTCAGGACACGAGACTTTCAGGTAGTTTCTGCTACTACCCAACAAAATGTACTAAAACAGGTGGCTTGGCGCAAGTCATACTTATCATAATCAATAAGGAGCTAAAAGAAACTCACAAATAATATTTTTATTTTTAAAGGAAAGGTTTAGGCAGGAATGAAGGCAATCAGAGGCAGGCAGGAAGAGACAAGAGGAAGAAGCACTTTATTTAGTTGTTCATCTTGGTTGTTCCTACCACCCTAGGACACAAACCTGGGTCCTTGAGATGTATGGAGACTGCACACCTGCTACTCTAGAGCAGGGCCTACCTATAAATCGTATTTTTAAAGCTTGTCTGAAAATGACAGATAATTTGGATAATAACTAAAGTGTAAGAAAATATGTTGTGAAATGTGTTCATGAAAAAGGAATATAAATCTGCAACTTGGCACATCTTGGTGGTTTCAGGCATTAATCTGTGGCTTCAGAATGGTTCAAATAAAGCCCAAGGACCCAAGTTCACAACCCGGGGCTGGGCTGGGGGCTGGGGGCTGTGGGCACAACCGCCAAAATGAACAACTAAGTGCTTCTTTGCTTTCTCTTCCTGCCGGCCTGTCTACTTACTTTCATTCCTGCTTGCTTCCTTCCTCAAAGGGGGTCAGGGTTGGGGTAACATACACAACCCCCCCCGCCCCTTTCTCATATCAAACGAAGACAGTATTTACGGTCATCTTTTTATCTTTACACATTTGAGTGTAAGGTTTTACTGCCATATTCATATATATTTACTAAATTTATTTGGTACTATGTTGAAAAACTATTATTTTTAATTTTTATATCAACTCTGAAGGTTTACTATTTGTCTCAATTTAGATGAAAAAACAAAGATTTAAGAAGGTAATCTGTGGACTCCAAAATACATGTGTAAAACATCCACCACGCTGTTTGCAACACATCTCTACATACAGGTAAGTACTGTTCTCCAACAGTCCTTATTTTAGGGGTTGTCTCCTACCTACTTGCTCAGGCTTCCCTTCACAGATTCCCTCTACTCCTTACCAACCCCACCTGTCATCTACAAAATCATTTAGAATTAATGTACTTTCTTAAAGGCTCTCCCTCAATTTCAGTCATAGGTTGAAGTATAAGAATTCTTGAAGGTATTCTAGTGGTCAATTCTCCAGACAGGATGTAACTGAGTAGGGTAGTAAAGGAATAGACTCAAATTCCAAAAATAAGCCACAATGTAAGCAACATTTGATATTAAATTCCAGTATCTGGAGCAATCTTTAAAAATTCTTGTAAAGAAAGTTTAATTTTTCTATATCTTTTTCTAGATTTTCATTCCATCTTTCTCCCCAAACACTAGGCAAAACCCTCCTTTAGTGCTATCTTTGTAACATGATCCTTTCCCCTTCCTCCACTTTTTAAAAGAGGAAACCACACAGTCCCTTTTACCAGAAAGGATGCATCAGAGTTTTCCACACCTGGGAAAACCACAGGCATCAGCATATCCATAGTATAAAGTATAAGTCTTACCCTGGGAAAACCACCTTTGGTCATGGAATCTTACCTACTAGGTAAGTATGTTTAAATATATTTATTTACTTACCTGAATTAAAAAAAAAAACTTTATCAGTTTTTATAATCACTTATTATATACCATTCTTGTTACTTTTTTCCTTCCAAAGAATATACAGAAAAAGGAAGGTAGCCTACTCTCATTTACCCTAGAAGGATTTTTATTAAATATGAGCTCTTTAGCAAAATGTAATAAAGTAGCATCTTCTTACAGTTACAAAGTTCTCTATTTTTCAAGTACTTTTGTATATGTATATATGTAACACAGACATATATATATATATATATATATATATATAAAATTTCATTCTTCAGCAATCATGTGAAGTAAGTTTGAGAGATACTATTTACAGGTTGGAAACCTACTAAAGATATTGTCATTTGGCCTAGGTCAAAAGACTATTATGTAGAAAAGCCAGGACCGAACACTAAACACAAGACAGCCATTCCTGCTTTTCTCACTATATATCATTACCTCCATTAAAAAAAAAAATGTTCTGATGTATAATAGAGATTATCTTTGTAAGTGAAATTTCATTTTTTTCCTTAAAGTATTTCAACCAATTACTCAATTTATTATACTTAAATTATATAGAAGGGGGAGAGTGGAGAGTTAAGATCTATCAAAATGAAAAGAATGTCAACAAAACTCAACTTCATTTAGAATTCCTATTTAAAAACAAATGATTCAAATAAGATTATAAACAAATATTTTTTTAAATTTCAACAAAGTAAAAACCCACAGAAATCAGATTAAGTCTCTAGCAAAAAATTCAACAACATTGTAGCTAGTTAATACAAGTATAGAAAATAAAGACAGCTACTATATATAGAAATGAGCTGTAAAAAGCATGCACAGAAAGAACATGCTTTCATTTAGAACAGCATGCTTCAATTAAATTTGCAGGCAATCTAAAGAGAATGTAAAACTGATTTACTCAACTTAACTACTTTGCAATTAAATTAAACACACATTGACAGAAAGTCTGTTGTTCTTTTTTGGTCAGAACAAGCCAACAACAGCAAGTAGCCAGAAATTACAATCATAATAAAAGAGAAATTTAAGAGGACATGGATTTGCTAGACTCATATTTTCAGTCTTAGCTTCAAGAATGAGTGATTATTTGCAATGAATTCAGCAAGACAGGAAGTTAAAATTTATCAATCTTTTAAATGGCTTTTCTAAGTAAAACTTTAATTTAAAAAGGGGGGAAATCCCCTTTAGTATTTTATATATCTTTATAAATGCTATATTTATTTATACTGGTGAACTTAAATCTTCAGATCTCACAAAAGCAAGATTAAGCTTTAGAAAAGTAATTGGGTTCATTAGTTCAAATTACCATAATACCTTTATTAGGAGGAAAGTCTGCTAGTATAAAAAATGAAAAGCCAAATAAGAGATCTAGGAAGAAATTAACTTAGAAGGCGACCAACTGTGTAGCTTATTCTTACCTTGGCTGTTTTTTTCACGGGTTGACATTTTTGCTGGTTGAGACAAAAGTGACATATCTTACAATAAAATTTGGTATTTCCTTAAGTGACTATAATAATGAACTTATCAGATTACTATATTTCAGTGCACTTTAAAATAATTCAACATTCTTATCAATCAGCAAAAATATAACTGATGTAGAAAAAGCAAGATAAATATATTTTAAAAAGCATTTTTAATTTACCTTGGTTGATGATGACATCTTTATGCCTACAAAAAGAATTCAAAGACATTTATTTTATAATTTTATTTGGCTAATTATCAGAATCACCTGCACATACTGAAAAAGCTTCAATGTCTAGGTCACACTCCACATAACTCTCTAAAAGTAGAATTCAGACATCAGTAATTTTTAAAGTTTATCACTGGCTTCCACTTATACTTTTTATAAAGTAATGAGTATTCCATAAGATTGCCTAAACAGTGGAAGCATATAAAGAATGTATGAGTAATATTCAAATCTTCTGGGATTATTAAGAGTTTTTTTTGAGGTTGGGAACATTAACCGAAGACATTTCTTATTTTAGGACAAAAAAAGAAAAGTATACTTCAGAGAAAAAAATGACATAAGTTATGTTATTCAAAAATTCTCAAGCAGGTATATAACTGTATATGCAAACATGATAGTCACAGAATTATCACTTTTTGGAAATAACTGAGAATGTGCAACACTTACTTGTCTGTATTTTTTATAACTTTTGATATTAATTTTGATGTCGAAACTACTCTCAATAACTTATTACGATTATCATCTGAATTTTCCCATGAATTATGTGACTTTTCAGCTGTTGATGGTCGTTTAATGCTGGAAGAAACATATTAATTTCTTAGAGAAAAATTCTTATGAGTTGTAATGACGTCTAATGACAATCTAAAGAGAACAAAAAAGAGGCAATTAACATCTCCTAAAGGCTAAACCAGAAAAGAGAAGAAAGGATTAGTTGAAAGGTTCTTGCCTGGATGAGCGAAGGAGTTAAATAAGACAATTACTATGTCTGCTTTACAATTTTCACTATTATTTAGAAGATTCATTCGAACAAATATCACTTGATTTAAACAATCTGTACATTTTTGTTCATAGAAAAATTTCCATTTGTCTAAACCTCTGAGCAATATTTTTCATAACTTGACGTGTATTTGTGAAAAAAAAATTATACTTTTTCACAATCATTAAAGACTTTTATTTTCATTTTTTTATTTCCCCATGTGGTTAAATTAGGTATGGTACAAATGACAATATCTAAATAAATTATAGGACTAGAGAGTAAAACTCTTGTTTCTATCCTTTAGAGGTAATTTTACTCAAGATTAGAAAAAGCAATTTAACACACAAATGTTTTATTATCAATACTGATTTCATATAAATGAAATTTTTTAAATTTATAAATGAGTTTTTGGGCTGCATTGCTAACTATCTTACAACTCATCCAGTCCTTAATACCTCTTGAAATAGTATATCCAAAGGGTAATTTAGAATAATAAGCACAATTCCAGTAGACCATAAAAAGCTGGGGGGGGGGGGGAAGATCTGGGACAAAGAAGGTACAAAGTTAAATCAGAACCTTAAAGAAACTGGTTATTTTAGTCACCTTTAACCACACACAATCCAAAGTTGTGCAACATTAATAAGCTATATTCAAGAAAACTCCACAAGACCAGGCAGAAGAATTACAAACCACATAGATAGCACAAGAATCTACGTGAGATACATAAAGCATTTTTAAATGTTAAACATGCATCCATCAAGTGAAGGGTATTTTGTTTTTCCAAATTTCCAGTAGAGATTTGAGGCAACTATTATTAAACTGATGAAACAAAAATATATTTATTTTACTAAAATCTTAGTTCTGGAAATGGTTTAATGTTTTCCTAAGATTTCCAAGCAGAAATATGATGATAAATTATATTTATAACTAATCATAAAGCTCGAATCAGCATTTCTAAAGCAGGCAAATTTCATTAAGTTGGTTTAAATATTTGATTACAAAGCAGCTGTAGCATTAAACTCTGAACATGCAGGTTTAGATCTCCAATTTAGCCTCACACACATCGTTAGAATAGTTCTCCCTTCTCCCTCTCTCGTAATTTAAAACATTATTACAGACACAGAGAGAAGCCCTCAAGCAAGCCTTTAGCATAGAAAAGATGGGATAAAATGGATTCATTTTTCTACTCAAGCAAGAACTTATCCTCCCAAAACCCCAAACTGAAATTGAAATGCAGTCACAATTAAGAGCTATTTGTTGAGAAGGGCCCTTGCAACTTGAAGGTTGTAGTGATGCCAAAATATGGTGAGGATAATTACATAAGACCAATTTTTATCCATGGTTATACATGTGATACATAGTTATAAAGAAATTAAAATATTCTATAATTTTATCATAAAAAGTTTGTTTTAGAGACTACTTCTGCTTTCCATACATTGTTTATAAGTTTTTTCCACTTTTAAGTAAGAAATTTTGACCTTAAATCTTCATTCTCCAAAGTGCTAAAATACAGATTACAGCAACAAAGAAGAAGGAAAAAAAGCTAATGGAATCCATGGACAGTTAAGTTTTCTCATGTCACAGAATTTAGGTATCACTACAACCAGTCCCTAGTTCTGTACTTGGGGACAGTTAAAACCTTTTGGTGGGAGTAGTACTCTTGCTTTCTTGTCTGTGTATTTGGAGAGGCTGTGAAGAGGGCTGGGGAGAAGGTGTTGCTCGAATTTGTGGACTTTGATCATTAGAATGAGATTCCTCTTTTTTTTCTCTCTGTCCTTGTGGTTTTTCTTTCTTTTTTTCTGTACCACTGTAAAATAAAGTATAACATCGAACAACACACATTTAAATAAAAAGGATATGTCACATCATGTAAGAAGTGATTATTACATAATTCAAAATCCTAAATCACACAGCAAATATAATTTACAATCCTTTCATTCCAAAAGGAAAATACTTCTTTGAAAATTCTGAAAGCTATTAAAATCTTCAGTGAAGAATTTTTAAGAATGCTAAGGCAATATATCCTATGAAGATTGTCCCTTGGGACCATAATGGTCTTTAATGCCATTTTTTTATGTTGGCAGATTTGGAGGGATAATAAAACTATTAACTGACTTCAACTTGACCAAATTAGAGCATTAATGATACTTTCCATTACCTCTGTAAGATATTTACTGATTGATACCCGAGACACACTAATAGCCATGCTCAGTAGTTTCTCTAATTCCTGTTTCGTCTGTATACCTCTGCTCCTGCCAGTTGAGTTTTATACTTACCAACTTTCAACTTTTTCCTAAACCTTTTAATGCCACTTATACCTATTTTAAATACAAGTTAGTAAATACTAAGAATTTATACAAGTTAAATAAACACAAATAAAATTAACAAAGCATAATATAATTATATTTGTAAACTAAGTTGAATATCCTTGAAATACTCCACAAAAATGAATTACTTAAAAAAATATTGTTAAACCTTCTGCAGGTGAGACAATTATAAAAGACTGAGAAAATAATCACAGAAAGAGATGAGTTCTAATCCATATGGCTTTTCAAGAAATACAAACTTCTTACTCCAAGTTAAAAATGAAACTAAAAATTATGAAAAATGATTAATGGGTACATTTTATGCACACAGATAACAAAGAATCTCATCCGAGATGCCTACTTAAAAGGGGGATAGAAGGTTGGACATTTTATTTTAAATTGACTAATAAAGATATAGGAATATAGTTTAAATTAAAAGATTTAAGATTCTTATTACTCTGCATTTTCATTCTTGACTAATGAAGCATTTGGTCATTCTCAAATGTTGGATAATTAACATACTCAATTACAATGTAATAGTCCCTATACTGTACATTTCTGACAAAATTATAAAGCACATGAAATCAAACCTGTAATTCTAGGGGTAAAAAAGGGTAGAAAACTATCAATTATCTATACTTCTTAACCTGATTCTATGCTAACACTTTTTGACTACAGATGATCTACCTCCTATCAAATTTTTAAAAGTATGTGCCAAGAAATGTAATTCTACCTCAAAAATAACAAATTAACCTGGAAATTTTAAACTGAGTTAGAAATCAGCTCTTTCCTGTTAAGTCTTCAAACTATCCTGACTATATAGGTCACTAGTCTCAAAGGTGATTTTTCTCCTGGGCTATTTTAGAGCAAATCACAGAGTCCCTGTATCATGAAGTAACAAACTCAGTTGGCTTTAGATTGGTGAGCCACTATTGTGCATAATGATCATAGCACACAACTACAGCAATGTAAAAAATGGGCTGAACCCTAACTATTAATAGATATAAGGAAATTTATTAAAATTTTCCACTGCTTGTTTGCTTTCTTATAATCTGTTCTTTTCTCATCAAAGTGGTATACAGGTAATAAATTCTGAATGCTTTAGAGAAGAAACAGTAATTTCAAAAATTGGATTCTAAAAGAAACTTTTAGAAGGTCTAACGATCTTATTTCATCACTATTTCTGCAGGCAAATCTTTGGTTAACTTCTGTAAATCCACAGTGATGAATAATTCAGTCAGTGGCATTAGTTTATTGAGGCAATCATTATCTATCAGCACATTTTAATTATTTTACTACATAAGGTTTTCCCTCATTCTTTGAGGAAAACAACTGTAATATATGTAGCTGATCTCTTCTGTTCTCTCCAAATTATATATAGAATAATTTGCTAGGAGTTAGACAAAAGCGGAAAAATTCTGTAAACAATTCTGTTGGAATAATAAGTTTAAGTAACTGATGAAAAGAACATAGAATCTAAATCTGTAATCCAATGCAACATTTAAATAGTACAGTATTTTCACTACCCTCCTGCCCACCATCTTGTAAACACACACAATATAGTACTATAAAACACTGAACTGTCTTAATTTTATAGTCATGGTTAAGTATAAAGTTATAATAGTTTAACCTCCTATTAATAGAACTACATATCAAATATTCGATTTTTTCTTTGAAAACACCATATCAAATATATCACTTGCTATGGAAAAGTTAGCTGCATAATTGCATTAATTATAGTGATAATTATCTCATCAAGAAATGCTTATTAAAAAGAATTAGAAAAAAGGAGAAAAAAACAAAAAAGGAACAATAAGTAAGAAAATAAAATGAAACCACTTTCTTTCTTAAGAATCAAAAACTTCCTGATACACTTATAGAAATGGTAAATTTAAAACTGATTTGACTATAGGTTTAATGTCCCTACATACAAAGTTAAAAAATTCAAAAGATATGCTCTTCTTGAATTTCCTACAGCTCTATTCCATATTCTTTTCAAAAGGAGACTGTTATACTATTCAGACAATTTCATAATGTTAGCTTTTCCCTTACTACAAATGAATACCTTTTAGCAGCTGATGAAAGAGTTTCTTTTCTTGCAATTGAGACAGAGCTGATATGACTTGGTTTTCTGTTTGCAACACTTCCATTGGTTATACAGGTCACGGACACAGCTTCTCGAAGACCTGGCTGGACTAAAGGTGATTAAGAAAAATCTTACATCAAACTTCAAAATATTCCTCAAAACTAGAGCTTAAAAAATTAAAGTTCATTAGTGTTCAGAATTAGTAAGCAGATCATTCCCCCAGTATACAGAACACATTATTATTGTCTCAAGATTTAATTTCATCAAAACAGGTCTATAGAAAAGCAATGCTGAGTTGCTAAACTGCAACTAGGCTCATTCTCTAGCAGAATGGTTTGATCTCCACATACATCAACTTTAAGGAACATGACTCAAAGCTGCCTCAAGTAAGCCACAAATCTTCATATCAGTGATTTTTCACAAGTAACTCAGTTTTGTTGAAATTTTATCAACTGGAAATCCTAGAAACCCTAACTGGTAAATCTTGAATGTTAATACATATAAATTAAGAATAAGTATATCAAGTGACCTCTGTTTTCTGCTTTTGCTTTCTTTATACATTCTCGGGACTGGAATAAATTTGTGATGGTTTATTGGTGTGGTCAGGAAGATTCAAAGTCACAAGATAAAATGTCACATCTACTAAGGGTCAAGTTTATTAAAAATGAAAGTTTTGAACTTCTTGACTTAGCATTTTTACAGGTACACAAGAAAATCTAACTTTTAGATTTGGCCAATCTCCTGTTTCTTTGTTTGCTTTTCTTCAAAAAGGCACAGAAAGTTACCAATTTTTGTATGGAGAACCAGAAATACTTGGCTCCCGAGAATTTCATACATGAAGCAAACACTGCGTGTCTGACAAGAAAAGCTGTTGGGCCACCTGTGCCACTGCCACCATCGCTACCGAAAAATGCTTCCTTAGACCTACTTCAGGCCCAGTGAATGAGAAAAGGGGGAGATTTACTGAATTTATTTTATGAAGCTTCCTCGGAAAAATTTCAGATACAAGGTACAATAATCCCCAAATTATGCAAATGTCAATGAATAGCTGATTTAGCTCTAGTCTGACAAAAAGGAGACTTTTATTTACAGTTTTAAAAAAATTACGAAAGGGCATGCCCTTAGGTTAACATGTATTAATATGTGAAATAGAAATCGAGAGGTAAACACACATTTCCATGCCTATGTTCAGAGTGGCATTACTCACAATAGGCCAAAAGGTGGAAACCATCCAAATGTTGATTGACAGATAAATGGATAACTAAAACTGTGGTATATAAAGTAGGATACTGAGTCTATAAAAATATTGTGAAACATACTATAGTATGAATGGACCTTGAAAATACTAATCTAAGTGAAATATGTCAGACATAAGGACAAATATTACATGGTTTCAATTTTATATGTACTTAGAATACTCAAATTCACAGAATTAGAAAATGGAATGATGGTTGCAAGGGGCTGGAGGAGGTGAAGAGAAGAGGAAATGTGGATTTACTATTTAATGGATATAGAGTTTCAGTTTGAGAATATGAAAAATTTTAGAGATGGATGGTAGGATGGGTGCATAGCAATGTAAGTGTATTTACTGTCACTGAACTATATATACTTAAAAATAAAGTGGTAAATTTTACATTATGTATATTTTACCACACAAGAAAGAAATCATCATGTATTCTTCTAAGTTTACTCAATTTTTCAAACACTTTCAAGATATCCATTAGATGGCAGCGTATGGCTGATAGTTTTTAATCAGTCTTAATGGGCTCTCGATTCACAACCCACACACTTAGTCCAAAAAGAAGGTTTTTTTTTAACATTTTGGTCATTATGAAGTTTTCTGGCTTCTTTTTTATTATTCAACATAAAGACCTCAACTACTGAGTTGCTTATGAAGTTTACTCTACAGAGTAACAACAATTTAAAAAACACAGAAATATGTGTACAATTACTTGGATATTTTATTACCTTTATTTTATATAATGAATGGGAACAAAGGAAAATGAAGGGTAAATGTCAGTGAAAAAGTAGATCTCAGAAACACAATATACAATTGAAAATTATCAAGTAATAAATATTGAAAATGAAAAATTATTAGCATAAATTAAACTTTCATTGAATTCTGTTGATACAGCATCAGTGAAAAAAATAACGAAATTAAAAACAATACTGCAGAGTATGAAACTCAAAGGCAATTACAAGAAGAAAGCAGACAATTCACAGATGTTTAGAAATTAAAGAGGCTAATCAATAGTCAAATGGTCAAAGAAGAAATCAAAAGAGAAAATTTAAAAGACACGAGACAAATGAAAATGGAAATACAACATACCAAAACCTATAGGATGCAGCAAAAGCAGATCTAAGAGGGAAGTTGATAGTGATAAATGCAACTTTAAGAAACAAGAAAAATCTCAAAAAACTAACTGTATGCCTTCAGGGAACTAGAAAAAAAAACAAAGCTCATTTACTATAGGAAGAAAATAACAACAATCAGAACAGAAATAAGTAAAAGAAACTAAAAAGACAGTAGAAATGACCAAGAAAACTAAGTGCTGGTTCTTTGAAAAGATAAACAAAATTAACCAACCTTCAGCAAGACTCATCAAGAAAAAAGATGAAGGACTCAAAATCAGAAAAGAAAGATAAAGAAAATCTGGACAGACTGATTACTAGTAGGGAGAGTGACTCAATAATCAAAACACATCTAACAAACAAAATCTGAACCAGACTTCACCGGCAAATTCTACCAAACATTTAAAGAAAATAATACCAATTCTTCTCAAACCCTTCCAAAAAGTAGTGCAGGAACTCTTCCAGACTATTAACAATGCCAGTATTACCCTGATATAAAACTACACAAGGATATTAAAAGAAAATCATAAGTCAATATACCTGACGAACACAGGTGCAAAAATCCTTAACAAAACATTAGCAAACTGAATTGAATACAAGAAAAAGAACATACACCATGATCTAGTGGAATTTATTCCATGGATACAAGGATGATTCAATTCCCACAAATCAATGTGATACACTACAATAACAAAATAATCAAATGGTCTTCACAATAGATGTAGAGTATATCTAACAAAATTCAACATCCACTTATGACAAAAACTCTCAACAACTTGGTTATAAAGGGAATGTATCTCAACATAATAAAGACCAAATATGACAAGCCCACAGCTACCAACCTAATCAGTGGTGAAAAGCTGAAAGCTCTTCCTCTAAAATCTAAGGAATAAGATAAAAATGCCCATTTTTTTCCCTTTTATTCAACATTGTGTTGGAAGTCCTAGTCAGAACTAGGCAAGAAAAAGAAACAAAAGGAATCCAAACTGGGAAAGAAGTAATACTTTTACTATTTGCAAATGACAGGCTATTTATTGTATGTAGAAAACCCTAAAGACTCTATCAAAACTGTTAAAACTGATAAATACAGCACAACTGTAGGAACAAAAATCTGTTGTTTCTATACACTAGTAACAAATTAACAGAAAGAAAAATTAAGAAAAAAATTTCATTTGCTATATTATATTAAAAAGAAAAAAATTCTAGGAATACATTTATCCAAGGAGATGAAAGACTTCTACATTAAAAACAAAACAAAAAAATGAAAGAAATTGAAGAAACATATAAATGGGGAAGATATTTTATACTCATGGCTTGAAAAATAGTTAAAAGGTTCATACTACCCCCAAAAATCTACAGTTCCTATCAATGCAATCCTTATCTAAATTACCTGACACTAGTCTTGCAATAATTTTAGGGGATCTGACTCTTAAAAGCAAAGACAAAAAGAAGGAAAATTAAACAAGTAGGACTAATTTGTATTTTCACAATGTCTAAAAGTGTTAAATCATTTCATATACTTGAGATTAACATATTTTCTCTGAACTGTCCAAATCTTTTGTCTATTTTAAAATGAATTGTTTACTTAATTATTGAGTTATAAGGTTCTTTATAGATTCTAGATAATCTTTTGATAAGTGGTAAGTACTGTAAATACTTTCTCCTGCTCTGTAGCTTGCATTTTTATTTTCAAAACAGTCTTTGGAAGAGTAAGATTTTGAAATTCTGATGAGTTCTATTAATTGACTTATTTCATAATTTGTTCTCGCTTGTGTCCCATTTAAGAAATATTTACTAAATAAACCCAAGGTCACTAAAATTTTCTCTTATACTTTTTTTTTAAAGGAAAGATGCAAGTAGGAGTAAAGATAAGTAGGCAGGCAGGCAGGCAGAAGAGAGAGGAAGAGCATTTTATTTTATTTACATTTTAGTTGTTCACAGTGGCTTTTTCCCCTTGGATCCAGGACTTGAACCTGGGGGTACGTGGCCTGTGTTCTTCAGAGGCGACTGACCTAACCACCGGGCGTGACTTTTTTTTTTTTTTAAGGAAAGGTGCAGGCAGGAATCAAGGTGGAGTGAGATGGGAAGGCAAGGAGAGAGAGGAGGAAGAAGTACTTTTATTTAGTTGTTCATCTTGATTTTGACCCCAGCCCCATGTCTTAGTTCCAGGTCTCAATTGAATCCGGGTCCTTGGGATATATGGCCTGTGCTCCTGGCCAAAGGCAGCTGACAAAACCTCCACTCCACCAAGGTACACCTCTCTTATAGAAGTTTTATGGTTTAAGGTCTTACACTAAGGTCTACTTCCATTCTGACTTAACTTTTCTATAGAGAATGAGATCAAAGTCAAGGTGGATTTTTTTTTGTTTGTTAAGAATTAGGTTTTCATCCCTAGTCTTTCACTCCAGTTTTTGCATTTGCATTTCAACTTGGAATGTTCTTTATTTGGAAAGCTCATCCCCATCTTTTAAGTTTCAGCTCAATAGCACACTTCCTTAAAGGCTTTTATGGTCACCAAGCGTACAAGTAAAAGTGCTTCTCCTAGTTTACGCTCTCACTATCTCCTTTATGTCATACTTCATGGTCCTTATCGCCATTTCTAATCATCTGTATTTCTAGTCGGCTGGACACCTTACTTGCTTTGTGACTCTTGGGTGTATTCCTATACTGTATGTACCAAAAGGTTTGGCATACAGAAAGCACTTAATATATGAATGACTAAATAAATGCCTCTTCACCACTACTACCTCAAATTTCTCTTCTGGATTGTGTTCATTTTATCTGTATTTCCCCTTCTTGCAACATTACCCTTTTAAGGCATTCTCTGCATTGCCAGAATCTTCCTAAAGCATGCTACATATATTTGAATTTAAGAGACTACTATAATAAGCACCATTACTTTGAATACCACTAGGAAGAAAGATGTGTTGCCTATGAGAACTCTTAAGATATCATCAATTTTAAGATGCACTGTAATTTCAGAGATGTTAAAATTCAAGAAATACAGGCATTTTAGAATTAATTGATTACTGTAAATCTACCTGTCACTCCTCAGCTTAAAATTCTTTAATGGTTCTCCAGTGCCCGCAGGATAAATTCCTTAGCAAGGCATAAGAAAACTTCACTATGAGTTCAAATACTAGTCTAGGCTCATTTCTTGACACTCCCAACCTCACACCTCATGCAACAGTTTATTTTGAACTCCTAAATTAAGTACTTTTACTCCTCCCCTAAGTTTTCGCACTTGGAGTCTTTTCTGCCATATGCTAGCCATCCCAGCTTGCTTATATTAACATGTATTCATCATCCATCTACCCATCAAATATTTACTCAGGGCCTATTATGATCCTAGCCTTGTGTTTACAAAGAGTACAAAGGCAGCCACTGGCATTAACAAGTTCAAAACCCTGCAAGAGGATCATAGTGGCAATAAAAACATGTTAAGTACAGTAGCAGAGATATAAACAGAGTATATGACAGAAAAGACACAAGCTCTGTAAGAATAAATAGGGGCACTGAGCTCAAGAAATACTTTCTAGAAGAAATGCAGAAAAAGTTTTAAAGGGTAAGAGATATCCAGATAAAGGGGAGGTGATAAGATACAGGAATCTTCATCCCAGTATGGGTAAAGGAACAGAAAGAACGTAACAGCAAATATAACAGCAAAGTGGTGTGTAGGTGTGTGTGTCACCTGGGGTGGAGTAGTGGAGCGGGGGAAGGAGGCAGACAAAAAGCTCTTTGATGTCGTAAGAATGCAGAACATGAGAGAGCAGAGTCCAGATGGGAGAGGAAGCAGGACTTGTATCACAGAAACTTTTATCTACAGAGGATAGAAACCTAGAGTTTTAAGAGGTTGGGGGGGGGGGTGCTTAACTCAATTTACATTTTAGTGAAAACCCTCTAGTGGCTATGTGAAGAGCAGACTTCAGAGCAATGGTCTAGACTTCAGAGCAATGGTCTATTCATAGGGACTTGAAACAAAAGCTAGGTAGCATGAATGGAAAAGGAGAAGGCAGTTTTAGGAAATATTTAATAAGCACCATTACTTTGAATACCACTAGGAAGAAAGACGTGTTGCCTCTGAGAACTCTTAAAAAATGAGTTCAGTTTGGGAACATTTTACATTGATCAATTCTGAAGGACTTCCAAGCAGAACAAGCCAGTAAGTACAGAGTTAATTCTGAAGAGATTTAGTCTTAAACACAGACAACAATTTAGGGATCCACACCATGTTTGTTAAAACCATGAAAGTAGATAAGTGCTGATGTCACCTCCAACTAGGAACTTTCTAGTCTGTTATGTTTTTATCCTAGGTAATCCCAGAACACCCTAAATTATTTTTTAACATCAATTATGATATCCTTTTTAATTACTGACTTATCTGTCTTTCACTTTATCAAAGCCCTTCTGAAACAAAGGCAGGGTCTTCTATTTCTTTAATCCCAGCTCTTAAAACAGTGATTATTGGTACATTAAAAAGACAAAGAAACAAAAAACTGTCAATACAGTAAGTGATGTGGAGTAATATTAATTATCAAGGATGTGCGATGAAGTAGGCATTGTCCTAAGTATTTTATATACTTCATGCTCTTTAATCTTCACTACAATGCTATAAGGGACTATTATCATTCCAGCCTAGGCAGAAGGAACGACAAGTAGAAAATAATTCTGCCTAGGAAAGAATGCCATTTTGAGTTGCCAGGATAACAGATGAATTTATCAGATAGAGCAGGGAGAAAGGAAATTCTAAACAAACAATAATTACTAAATTATTAAGGTCCCCAGATATTTAAATAACCAGGAAAAAAAAAAAAAAAAAAAAGCAAAGTATTTAAATGGTCACTTTCAATTCTGCACTTTGAGGTAATTTTAAGTATTAGAAATTTGGGCAAAAGAGTGAATGATCTTCCATGTAGAGGCAATGAGTTAATGTTAAGTAAAGCAGAAGGAGAAAACAAAAAGAATTATGAGTAAATGGTTATTTTTCAGTTGAGAAGTCTAAAATGTATTCGTTGATATTCTGATTAAGAATTTAACTAGAAAAAGGAACAAACATGATCATTGTGGTTACACAAACTTATGACGCGTGTGTGTGTGTGTCTCCTGCTCCTCCAGGGCTAGACATTCAAAAGTCTGAATTACACTATAAAAGATGAGCATATAAGACTGAAGAGAACAGTAACCTCAGGTTACCAAAGGTACAAGCATAGTTCCATTTCTGAGTAGCAAACCAGCTGAAGTAAGAGAAATTTAGGTTAATATCTATAAGTCAGAAAAGTATTAATTTAGTTTTAATCATAATGCCAGGACTTAGTGTCAATGGTAATTTTTATATTTTATCATGACATGAAAATACTAATAATTATGGTTTATATTCTTTGATTATAGAATGGGACTTTCTGATACCTTTGCCTAGTGGTTCCTAAATAAATTACACTACACTCTACATGCACAGAAAAGTTATCACTAGGATTTGCTGCATATTCAAAAATCTCAAAATATTAAATCCTTCTTGCTACTCTCATACATAGCATCTTCTATTCTTAAATCTATCCCAATCTCTCCCTGTAGAGCAGTATTTCTTTTACCACCACTTCCTGTTCTATAACTTTTTTCTCCCCACATTCAATTTAACAAGTATTTATTGAGTCAAGGCCAGTTACGTTAGTAAAAAACTGTTCCTGGCTTCAAATAATTTATAGTTTCGTGGCAACGAGCAGGTATACTGAGACATACAAATAAAATTTTAAAACAATTCTACAAAGAGACAAAAATAGTAAGATTTTCAGGAAATAATTTGAAACCTTAAAGGATGAGGAAATCAGCTGGTCCAAGGAGGAAGAAACTGATATTCAAAATCTTTTGTCTCAGATCCCCTATCATAGTCTCTATTCATGTAGAGCTCTTTCCGTCTACATTTTCAAGCCCCTTGATACCTTTTCAATCTATCAACTACTTTGCTTTACTTTGAAAAAAATGAAGACTAAGCGTACTTCTTCAAATTTTTTTGTTTTCAGTTAGAATTTTATCTGTACATTTATCTTTTCTTATCTCAGAAAAAATTTCAATCCTTTTACCTCCTGATAACTAAGCTTTTAAAAAGTATATTTTGAGTAGAAATAACTAAAAAAGTATTTGACTCTCATAAAGAAACTGAACTTTACGAGTGATATTTACTGTACTGCCGCGTCTGAGGAAAGATCCTTCCAAAAAGTCATCTCCCTTTGTCCCCTTAAAACTTGTCTTGCTGTTTCAGTTTGCTTCCAAAGTTTCAGTTACCCGAAATCAACTGAGATCCAAAATATTACCCATATTTTAAGAAAGCATATTATGTAACTTTTATTACAGTCTATTTTATAGTTGCTATATTTTATTTTTAGTTACTGTTGCTGATCTCTTACTGTGCCTAATTATAAATAAAATTTGGTAAATATGTATCAAAAAAACCATAGTATATATAGTATGTATAGGGTTTGGCACTATCTACAGTTTCAGGCATCTACTGGAGGGTCTTGGAATTTCTCCCTTTGGGTAAGTGCGGCGGGGGGGGGGGAGGGTGCTGAGGGGGACACTACTATATTTATATCTGTGTGTGTGTACATTTATATATATATATATATATATATATAATGAGAGAGAGAGAGTGTGAGAGTGCACGTGCACAAGAGAGCCTGCACAGTGCAGAAGTCTTTGATTAGTTACCAAAATAATAAGATACTCTTTCATCCCCTACCACAATTTATAAGTCATTTTAGACCAAGGACACCACCAAGGAAACAACACACTTTTCCAACCTCATTCGGGTAATTTATTTATCAACAACATTTATAGCAAACTTATGACAATCCCAAATCCCAAATGCCAAATAAGAGTCCTAAAGACTTTCAACTTGTGAAAATTCCCAGTATCTAGAGTTAAAATTCCCATTGTACTAGGGTTGGCAATATGGTCTAGAGCTTAAATTCTTCAGGATGCTGCTGGCTATTGACAACAGAATGGTCAGAATGAATCTATTTGAACTATAATGATTTAAATCACTTATATAAGGATAAGAAGATTAAGTTTTAAAGTGTGTGTGTATGAGAACCTACCTGCTATGTTTAAGATACAGTGCTAAGTATGTACTTCTGGGAGATCCAGAAGACTTAGTCCCTGTCCTTGGCATATTTGCTATTTAGTTGGACTACACCAAATTCACACAAATATTATGATATAGAAGCCTATAAGTACAGTGGTATTTCACAAAAATTCTCAATTTAATAAAATAAACTTTCAGAATTTGGAGGAAATTAAAAAAGCGTATAACCACAAGTAATCCAAAAGAGAAATTAGTTTTATATTCCCAATTTCACTGTCACTGATACAATGAACAAGTTTTATATGTTATCTCAAAGAAAATGCTGTAAAAATCAACTCTACCTACTTTACAAGACACTCAATTACCTTTACTTGGGACTGATTTCTTCACTGAAGCTACATGATCTTCAGAGATTGCAAGGCGCCTCAAAACATCAGCCAAAGCTGCCTTTAGCACAGTGATTTCATCTTCTTGTTGCTGAACTCGTGACTCA
This sequence comes from Solenodon paradoxus, assembly GCA_004363575.1. NCBI lineage: Eukaryota > Metazoa > Chordata > Mammalia > Eulipotyphla > Solenodontidae > Solenodon > Solenodon paradoxus. The sequence continues at coordinate 391,658 of RJWH01000895.1, forward strand.
AGAGCTAAGAGGCGATCTTGAACATCAGAAGTACTTGCAGCAGAAATACTGTCATCTGTAAAATAAGCATGAAATTAAAAAAATTAAACTACTTAATCTAATGACTAGAAAAACTGAGATAAATATTAAAAATGAGAAAAGTTGAAAAGTCCAACTAACAATCATTTTTATACAATCAATTTCTATTAACTATTTCATATCTACTTGACCTAATTTAATATAGTAGGAGTTAATATATGTGACAAATAAAAAAGGGGTACAAATCACTTCAGGTTTGCAGTATGCATTAGATAGGGAAGCCCTCACTTTCAGTATTGATCAGAAAGCATTCTTTACTTCTGTCTGTACTATTAAACTCCCCAAACCCCACACAATATCACTATGTAATTAACAAAATATTGTGCTGCTCCTTCTCTCCCTCTAATATCCTAATTTCTCTTAAACAAACAAACAAGCATAAAACTATAAAACACAGCTAATATTTGCCTCAGGAATATAACACAAGATTATTTAAATCGAGTTTCGTATTAACAGTAATTACAAACTACTTCTAAAGCTATGTAACTTTAATGTGTAGTATTTATTGAATCAACTTGAATCCAAATGTATAGAATGATTGCTAAGCAAAAAACTCCCAGGGGAATTCAGACTCTTACATAAGAACAGTTTGGACAAGAGTGATATAAACTGGGTAAGTCATTCACACAATAGGGCATAGCATGTCATTTTCCTTAAACTGAGATAATGTGCCATATTATCATAAACAAGTTAACACAAAGTTTGAGTGAAAAAAAATTCTCAGCAGTTAAAAAACAAACTATTGTCATTTATTATGGAGCAGTACACAATATTCATATTCACAATCACATATGCCAACAGACACACAGTCTTATCTGCCTTTAGAGGTATTTCAATGGCAATCTTTGACAAGTACTGGTTATCGAAGGAAAGGTTAAGTTCTACCTTCAATTCAGACTTCAAGTTCTGGTTCCATATTAGCAGCTATGTAAACTTAGGCAAATTATCTCAATTTTTTGAACATCAATTTCTTCATTTTTAATTAGAGTTGTTATGAGGAAAATGCCAAGGACATGTTTGACATTTAGCGCCTGACATTAAATATCTAATAAATGTTTAACATGCAACAGTAAAATACAAAGAGCACAATTTGAGAAATTTGGGTATATTTATTATATAAATAGGCAGACTTGTCAAACCCTGAAATGCTTAAGAACTGGTAAGAACAATTTAGTCTTTCACTTTAGAAATGTGTTATATTCGAGGTCTTTTACATTTCTACAGAGGTTTAGCTGAATTCTAGCTAATCTATACTCTTTGTGTGTTATGCTATGGTCCCTATTTTTCCTGCCCAGAATGCTTTTTTATTTTCCATCTGGTATGAAGACCAGTAGCTCTTCTCTTTCGTGAAATCCCATTTTCTGAAGTCAACCCATGACGTCTTTTTCCCCTATACCATTCTGTACTATTTATAGATTGGACCATAAGAAATGATCTTTTTAGTTGGTTAAAAAAAAAAAAAAAAAAAAAAAGACTATTAGCAATTTCATATGATTCAGTGTAATGCAATCAGCGGTGGTGAGAGGTACGGGTTAGGCCACAGGAAGCCCTCTCAAATTTCCTACAAGGAGGTATACAGCCCATCGTCCTTAGTTTGCCACCAATGAGAACAGACTAGAGACAGGAGTAATAAAGTCCTGACTGCCCTGAACTCCACCTCTAGTCTCCAAGGCACTGGATCTTCACTTCTTATAGCTACTCTAATAGTTCTCCAGTTAATGCTATAACTGACTAAATTCTGTTTATATAAGTCATCACTTGTAAGCAAGGTATTGAAGAAGTCAGTAACTTATATGGATATGTTGTTCTAAATTGTTCTAATTTAGGAAGGATATATTTAAATCATAATCGCAGATGAAATATTTATGTGATTTTTATAGACACATCTTTTTAATTTTGAAAAGGCAGCAGAGCCTACTCAAAAGATTATCAGACTAAAATGCCATGGTTATAGTCATGGGTTTTAGTACCGACATGATAGCCAGCTTTTACTTTCGGCAAGTCACTTAACTCTCATGGACTTTTTTTTTTTTTAATGACTATGGTTTTTATTCTGTGAACCTTGAATAATCACATGAAAGGTGGTTCAGCTTGTAAAAAAAATTCTACCACAACCTGCTAGATACTGTGATTAAGACACAAGGACAATTTTTCCAAAGGGCAAAACAAACATGTTCAATTAACAATGTCCTGAATTTACATTCTGTCTTTCCTATTTATTACCTCACTCCTTCCCTCACACTGTGTGTTTATATTTGAGGAAACAGCTTGCTCAAGGCAACCGAAGTAGTCCTGGTACCGGAGACTCACAATTTCAGTTCCTTTGATTTCACGCTGCACATTCGAACAGTCCTGTGAGGGTGGAACGAACGTATCGAGTCACAGGAGGGGTTTACACTACTGAATGAAACACTTTTGTTTTAAAAGGTCATTCTGGCTAAGAGAATGGATTGGAATATGATAAGAACAAATGCAATAAGCCATGTGAAAGTGATTGTGGTCAGAGACAGAGCTACAGTGTTAATATGTCTGAACTTGTTCTGGACAAAAATGTCCTCAGTTTATACTATGATAAATGTTATCACAGTACTCCTTTCACTCTGAAGTTTCCCATATGATCAATTATAGGGTTGCTCTAGCAAAGTTAGCAGCAATGGAAATGTATAAAGGAGCATAGTAATTGACCCTTATAGCTCTAAAATTTATAACCCTTTATTCCCCTCTAAAATCTGGCACTTACTGATTTTCCAGGGGCATGAGTATCTTGGGAAATCTAATGAAAGCTGCAGAAAAATAGAATGCAACTCTGTGGCAGGTTTTCTCATGTGTAATTTCTACATGTAACATGTATCTCAGCTTTGGGATTATTAGATAAAATAATGCACAGCAATGACATTTAACAAGGGACCAAATCATATTGGAGCACTTACGCAAGAAGAAATAAAAGGAATCAAAACTGACAAAGAAGTAAAACTATCACTATTTGTAGATGACATGATAATGTATGTAGAAAACTATCAAAAAGCTACAAAGTAAAATCATGTTACTTTTTAGGGCTACATCTGTTCAACAAGCAGGATATAGTTTCCGGGGTATTTTTGTATTTCTTTTCTTAATCCAAGTATAATGCTTTACCTTATATTATGGTACTCATTTCTTAGCTCCTTCTCAAAATAGTTCCAAGCTTTGAAAATATGAACTACAAATGAATTCTCAAGAATTATAAAGTCATTAAGGAGAAAAACATGAGAGAAAGGAGGCTCACGAATTTCTTATCCATTAGTCTAAATCTACTTATTGGCATAAGTCTCTTTTATCAAAGGTACTAGCAAATGTAACTGGTAAACTTTAATATCCAATATTATGGTTTTGAAAATACAATTACTGTCTGATTTTGCTTTTAGTAGAATGTATCAAAGTTAATTTGTCAAGAAATTTCTATTACCTTGGTAGAAATATATTCTAAATATCCAAAAGCTGGCAATCCAGCATTGTAACATAGACCTATACAGTGTATTCTAGCACCTTTTGATATCAGTAATCTTATGCATACTTTCTAAAACGGAATACTTACTCTAACTTCCTAACAAGGGCATGCTGTTATACTGCAATCCACTTCTAATTGATTTAGCCCTCCCTGAGAAAATTACTTGGTGCTGTAAACACTGTGTTAAATAATGTCCTAGAGGATACTATATTTCTAATTAATAAAAAGTGCTACATTTTCAAATTTCCAACCTTCACACCTTTTCTGCTTTTGAAGTATTACTATGACTGTCTATAGCAACACTTCTTTCCAATCTAATTTTCTACATTAGGGGATATTGGACAATTAAGTTTTTTGAGCTGTTTATAAGAAAAAATAATCTCTGAATCTTAATACCTATTTCATTTTTAATTGTATCAAATAGGAATATTATATAGACATACAGTGTACACATGACATATAAATTATAAACAGAAAGGGAAAGAATAAACCCAACCTCAAGTCTAGTATTTATGTCCCTGGAATCCCTGAGGAAGAAAAATACTGTAGCTGGAAAAAAATAAAAAAGTGACTAAATGATGATTCAACTTCCCAAGTTAAGTAAAATTAACACTGACAAATTCATTAAAATTAAGTACATACTTATATCCTGATCTCTACCACACACAAATAAAACAAGTAGATAAAATAATTAAAGGTAAAATTATAAAAACTAACAAAAATAATAAAGTATTTTCATATTCTGTAAGTAGAGAGGATGCCCCAAACAAGATGCTGCAATTATTATTCCTAAATGTAAAGGTTGATACTTAAGATTAGAATTTAGATGTATATCCATGAAAAAACATAATAAAGAAAAAGCAATTCGCAAACTAAAAAGATAGCTGCAAGGTACATAACTGGTAAGGGATTCATATCCTGAATAAAGAACTCCTACAATAAGACAGATAAAAAATCCCACAGAAAAGCTGGCATAAACATTAACTAAATACCTCACTAACATAGAGTACCATAAATTCTTATACGTTTCAGGTAAGAGAGAAACTATTTCAATTGCTTTTTTGGGAAGAGTGGGGAAAACCTTAGTCTCATCTAACAAAACTGAAGATGCATCAGTCTATGACTGAGCAATTCCATTCTTAGGTATATATCCTGACCTACAATAGGGCTGGCACATTTTTTCTTTTTTTGTCAAGGACCAGATAGCAAATATTTTAGGCTTTGTAAACCACATAATTTCTATAGCAGCTATTTAGATCTGCCTTTGAAACACAAAACAGCAATAAAGAAATACATAAGTGATTGTGTGCTATGTCCCAACAAAACTTTATTTACAAAACATACACTCTACCAAGCACAGTTTTACAATATTTACTATTGCATATATACATATACACCAACATATACATATACATATACATATACAATTGTATATTACATATACACCAAGACACCTGTTGAGTGTTCACAACAGCACAGTTCATAAAAGAAACAACCTGAATGTCCATCAAGTATAAAATGGTTAAGTAAAAAATGATTTATGCTTTCCACGGACCACTACAGTGGCAAAACAAACAAACTATAGCTACAAGCAAAATCTTGTGTGGATCTCAGGAACATAATGAGTGTAAAAAGCAAATGAAATGCATTTTATATAAAGTTCAAAAAGTACAAAAGTGAAAAATGTATTGCTTAGAATAAAACTACAAAGAAAGGGAATCATCTACACAAAATTTATGACAATAGTTACTTCTTACGGCTAGAGCAGGGGATACTGTAGGAATATAGCTACAGATAATACAACATGCTATGTGATAAAACAAACAAATTATACTTTTTGCAGGGAGAAGGAAATTGTGTGATTTTTTTTCTTCTGAAAAAATGAGGGATGAAGTTGACTACACAGTTGATTCACTCACTATTTTTGGCAAGGAGGGAACAAACCGTTTTTACAAATAAAATTCCAAAACAGGTAAAGAGCTATGCTTCCAAGGGATCCTGAGATTTTGTGGCATAAAAACTAAACAAGATGGTTTTTATGACAGTTTCAAGGGGTTAACAAATTAGTTTTAACCTATAAACCTTTGGAGTGGGGGAAAGAGTCCTTTATTGTACAAAAGCATATGTTATGAGATATATTATCTTCCAAAAAACAAATAGTAAAAACATTTTTAATGGTCTCTGATCGTCCCTTCCTAAAGCACCTATGTTAAGACACTGGGCAGGCCTTACTGGTAGCATGTAATGGCAGATTAGACTAGAGGAGCTAACATGGGTGAAGAACCATGAAAAAAAATCAGTAACAATACCACCCATTGTTTATAGTTAAAATATAAAGGCACTTGCCTAAAGGACTATCAATAAGGAAGTGATTAAATACCTGACTATTCTACTAGGTAGCGCTTTAAAAGGACAATGTGTAACTATTTCAGTAGGAGTAAGAACATACTAAGGAGAAGTAATAAGTAAGTAAGTAATAAGAAGTAGTAAGTAACAAGAAGTAATAATAAGTAAGTAATTTTGCCCGGCAACATTTACAGCGTAGCTCTATGCAGACTGTGTATCTATAGCGTACGTACATGTACACAGAGATCTGCACAGACCAAGTGTGACCCTGGGACTTTTGCTTTCTTATACCCTTAAATTTCCTACAAAAAATTACTTGTAAAAAATAAATTATATTATCAGTAAAGAAAAGCTAATGTAAAAGCTATAATGTAAGCCTATGTAGTAATGCACCCAAATTTTTAATACAAGTTTGGTAGACTTCTATGCATAGTGACTGAAAATATTTCTGAAAAAAGTAAATATAAGTATCATGATGTTCCAAAGAAATATTCTCAACAGACACACGATCAACTTAATACAACCAAAGGAAGATCAGTCTTTAAACATTATTTCTTTAAAATATAAAACAAAATCACAAATGATTTGTCATATTAATAAACCCACATCATAAGGCATTTAGCAACTTAAAGGAATTTTTTGTTCTAAAATGGGAATTGGTTGCCTTCAAATATGTTGCCTAAGAAATATGTAATTAATATATTAAGAAGTCATGCATTACATAATCTACAAGAGCTAAAGTTTATTTCTGGAAATAAACTATAAGAAATTATGTTATAAAAACAAAGAAGTTCACGTGCAGATGTACAACAATTAACATTTCCGAGTTACCTCAATATACTAAATCCAAAAGTCAAATTTTCTTCTCAAGTAAGTTTTAACATTTAGGCATTTTAATGATTAAAGAGTGAATATTTTATTTCCTTAGTAAATGACATTATTAGTTACCTCCAGTTAGCAATATGGTTATATGAAAATAAGAACAATTTCTGGCTTCAATAAAATAACACAAATAATGTTGAATTTTCTATTTAAAAAAATGTTTTTTCCTTATAAGATATTCTTACTAAAATGTATCTACTAGCATAAATTAAAAGAGAAACTGTGTTAAGTAAAAGAAATGAAAAACCATTTTTTGCTACAGTACTCTGAGTATGATGAATGGTCCCAGGGAAAAAACCTTATTCCTTCTTTCACACGGATTCATTCACAATTAAAATGTGTTTTTTTTCCCCCCTCAAATTCTTACTTAACTTAATACAGAATTAAAAACATATTCATTTTGCTTTTGATGGAAGTTTTTTGTGAAACTTCAGAGAAAAAGGTCAAATTTAATTATATAACTTCTGAATTACTATTTGAGGTACTTTAAAATGATTTTCCATTAAAGATGCTGTTTTAATTTTTTCCTTCAAGAACAACATAATGACCGTCTTTGGAGGTGGTGGGGGAAACAAATCGAACAAAGCTCCTCTATCCTCACAACAGGAATATATTTTTATAAAGTGGGTAGAGTCTTAAGTACTTCATGAAAGTATATAGACAAATATTTATGCCATCACTGACATACATTTTTAAAAGGGGGAGAGGGAGGCGGGGAAAAAGAGGAAGGATCTAGATTCATTCTCAAATCCTCACACATCTTTTGTCACAAGTAGTAAAGTTTGTGAGGCAGGTTTGAAAAACCAGGAAAGATATGTTACCAGTGCATAAATTTGTAAGCGTAGAGGAACCACACAAAGAAGCGAGACCAGTCAAGGTGTCTTCCATTTTTGCCATCTACATTATATAAGCCAGTTCTGTCTACATTTCCTGCTGCCTTCCCAGATAGTTCCAGAGCAAATCCCAGCTCTCTAAATCTCACGACATACTTTACATTCTGAGGAAATCCTCCCAGTCCAGATGGCTACCACAAAGCACTTCCATGCTGGCACAAATGAAAACTCTTAAGACAGCTCTTCTCCTGGCCCTTTGCTCTCTGAGTGAAAGAAAAGTTTTTGATTTAACTTATAAAGAGAGCCAAAGGAACTAAAGGAGAAGTGGGGCACTGAAGCAAAAGGGTAGGATACAAACGAAAAACTTGTGCTGCTTTGGGGAGGGGTTAAACTCCAAGCGCTGGCAGAAATACATGAATTAGTACACCACATGAATATTCACTACAATAATTTGGTTATCCTCGGGCACCATTTTTCTGACCTTTAAACTATTTAGAGTAAGGCACAACTGCTTCAAGTACAAAACCCAGTTTTTCCTTCTGAAGCTGACTAAATATACGAAATACAAAACATACTAAATACATTTCTATAAATAACAGAATCCCCCAAAATGAGTATTTTCTCTACTAGGAAGTAAAATAAACAATGTGTGTGCAAAGCAGTAAGTCACATTTCCTTTTTCCTTTTGCTTTTGTTTAAATAATTAAATCCACATGAACTGTAAAGAAACTACAGGAACTGTCATTTCTCACTGATTTTTAAAATCTGTTAAATATTAATGTGGCTGATTTATTATTATCATTTTACTAAAGTAAGATATGAATATTATTAACAAAGAAAACGGTCATTTTCCTGACTTTAATAACTGGAAGATTATTTTTAAATAATACAACTGCAATAGTAAGTAATCTATGCTACTGAACCATTTACAACTGGTCAGATATTCTAATTTTAAATCACTCATGTAAATTTATGCATAAGGAAATTCAAATTATAAATCTCTTTAGTCTGCCTTAAATTATGTAAAACCAAGTGAAAGTTAACAAAACAAGATATATTTATTCTTCTGATAACTACTTCTAAAGCTAATTAAGGAACAAATTCATGGAATAGTATCAAAGTAAAGCTACCAGTCCACCTCTTCAATTTGCTGCTTTTAAGTTTTATATTTAAAATTGAGAAAAAGAAAATTTAAACCAATACTAAGTAAAACTGAAACAACATGACTGCTATGAACACACATACACACACCAAAATATTGTGAAAAGGATGAAATGTAACCCAAACTGAGTTTTAACAGCTGTGTTACAAAGATTGAGATAAGATAAATGAATAACAAAGTTGATAAAACAACAGGTGAACAAAGCAAAATTATCCAGAAGAATATTGATGAAAAGTCTTTATGAAAAAAAGGAGTAACTATTGAAAGAATGTTTCCAGAAGTGAGATTCGGGAAAGTACTTAGCTTTTGATTAATATCTCATACAAATTCATCAAAGCATAGAAGCTATTGAAAGATTTACTGGAGTTAAGTGTGCTGGGGAGTGTAGAATATTCAGGAGAGACACATGGGTAGAATAAAAGCAGACAGAATAGGAAATATAATGATACTAAAGAAATGTGACATGCTAATTCCTGCAATTGATTGGTGAGACGGTCTGAAGCAGACTGTATATTCTATTTCTCACCAGACAAATATAAGACTGTAGTTTTGTAATTCAGGTGTCAACCACTCTTCTTTACAATAAATGTAGACCAATTACATGACTGCTCACAGCATCCAAAGGTTAGAGGGTCTATAAAAAAGTTAACTAAGTGCTTTCTAACTAGCACATAATAAAAAAGGTTCCTCTTATGTATCACAGTAGTCACACCTCAGAGATGTGCTCTGCTCCAGACCACTGCAAAAAAAGCAAGTCACAACTTTTTTGGTTTCCCAGTGCATATGAAATTCATGTTTATAATATGCTTTAGTCTATTAAAAGTGTGTAACAGCATGATGTCTAAAAAATATATGTACCTTATTTGTAAATTATATACCACAGGGTTCCTTTTTCTTTTTTTTTTTTAAGGAAAGATGAAGGCAAGTAGGCAGGCAGGTTGAAAGAGTGGAGGAAGAAGCATCTTTTCTTATTTTTATTTAGTGAGAAGAGATTAAGGGCTAATACTATTTTAAGGGAATTCAGAAGAAAAATATTGCAGAAAATATGGAATAAAAATTGTTAGAAGGTATTCACAGATTTAGGAAAACAGACATTTTCAGAGACATCGAAAGACAAGAACTGAAAATGGTCCACTGAATTTGGTGACTTTTAGAGAATCTTTACCAGAGAAGTTTCAGTGGACAGTGGCGACAGAAGCATGACTAAAATGCACTGAACAAGGAAGGTGAAGAAGTGTTTTAAAGAATTTGGTTGAAGATATAAAGGAGGGTGGAAGAAAGGACAAGCAGTGGGGAGTGTGCTTTCCCAGTCTGATGATGGCGGGTTTTGTTCAAGATGGGAGATCCAATGGCAAAGCGATCCTTACTAACATGAGAGGACCAGCAGCAAAGTTCTAGTGACAGAGATGTGAAGTGCTAAAATAGAAAACGAAGGCTAAGAATGAGTCTTGAAAAGACTCTGTTTTACCTAAAAATGAAGAGATGATAAAGACACAATGGATGTTTGATTTTATACCTAAATTTTTATCTGTGGAGCAAGAGACAAGGTTACCTGCTGAGAGAAGCTTAAAGAGCTTGAGCCAAGTTAAGTGTGTAATTGTCTATACCATCTGACTCATTATACTGCAGGATATTTAAAATTATATTTTAATAAAATCACATTTTAAACTCCGAAGTAGATCATACAATCCTCTAGGGGAGTAGCTATTTATTTTCACCTACACCTGGAAAGCACCACATGCAGCAATAATTCTCTAGAGAGTGGTTGATTTATTGTGGCCGTCTGTTAGAATCTGCAGCAAAGACATATTAAAACAAGGGGCAAGAAAGAAGTCCCTATTACTTCGGTGATGTGCACAGGACTGGGGTTGCTTTAGAGGAACAGAACTCATGCGTTAGAAGGTTCATGGAGCTGGGAGAAGATATGGAAGAAACAATTTTAGCTAATGATTGTATGATAGAAAAAATAGGTATGTCTCATCTCTCTACTATCTGCATATCATCTCTCTTACCTTTCTTATCTCTCTACTTTAATATGTTAAAAATTAAGCATATTTTTGTTATTGATGCCATTTTAGAGATTTAGCCTAACCAGAGTTAGATTTTTATGCATTACTGCACCTCAACTAATGATTTAATGTATTTATTTCAAGATTACTTATTTTTCAAGTAAATGAGTTCAAATGACTATATCTGTTAAAAATAATCTATTTTATCTCCCTCTATTCCGATGACAAACTATTTTCACATGTATTAAATCTAAACTCATATTCATTCTTTCTCTGCATGAATCTGTGGCCCTTCATATAGTACCTCTCTTGCTTTTAAAAAATATTATCACATGTAAGTTTTCATTAACATAATTGTTCCTGGAATTACACAGTTCAAATATAAGTCAAAACTATTTGATATGAATAGTGGTTAAGAATATAGAGCTGAATTTAGATTATCTGGATTCAAAAATCAGCTTCACCATTAACTGGTTAGTCCCAGGCATGTTTCTTCACCTCCCTATGCCTCAGTTTTTTTCACCATAAAATGTGGCTACGAATACCTAGCGTAAAATATAGAAAATGTAACCAGGTAAATAATTAAAGAGCATTTAAAAATGACAGTAAAATAGTACAAGTCTTATGTTATCTATTACTAAAATGATTACTAATATTCTCAAATAAAGACCTGGTAAATCCACATCTAGATTGCCTTCTTTTTTTTTTAAAGGAAGGGTGAAAGCAGGAATGAAGGTGAGTAGGGAGGAAGACAGGGAGAGAGAGGAGGAAGAAGTATTTATTTTATTTAGTTGTTCATCTTGGTTAATCCCACCCCTGGCCCTGGGTCTCAAACCTGGAACCTTGAATGTATGTGGGCTATGCCTGCTGGCCTTATCCACTATGCCACCAGGGTGCACCAAACTCTTAGGATCAGTAAAATTTATGGCTTTTTGTACCTAATTAGTCAAATATTTTCTGAAACTGTCTCTGAAACAGCAGCAGGAAGAGATACTACATTATTTTATTTTTATTCACTGAATTCTAATCCATCCTCAGAAAGTTAAGACTAAATTGGAATTAACAAGAAAGATTCAAAACAACACAAAAATGTGTTATTTGATAACCACTAAAACATTCAGTGAATTCATTTGTTAATGTTTGAATACATGATATCCAAACCTAAGAAGCACAGATGAATGGGGGAGAGAGAAATGTAAAAAAGTATATACAATAACATGTAATAACACAGTTAATCTGCTACATAGGGAAAAAACAGTGGGACACAAAGAAGGAAGTTAGTAATTTTATAATGAAAGGAGAGAATGAAACTGGTCTCTGGAACAAGTTATTTTTTGTTAAAAAATATTGCAAAGAATTTTTTTTTAAGCAATGCAATTAGAGAGCTCACTATGCTAACCTATAAAACAGCGGGCAAAAATGCAACTTCTACATAATAAAATTATAGCTATAACCCAAACAAATATTGTATAAATTTGGGATTATACTAAAAATCACTATGGCACATACTTTAAATGAATTATATGGTATATGAATTTACATCTCAAAAAAGCATTACCAAAACAACAAACTCCTCATCCACTAAACAACAAAAATTTTTATTTCATAATTTAAATGGTAAATTCCCCTTGGAGATATAGAATTTAAATGTTCTCCAACATTTAAATGACTGACAAAATAGTCTATTGGGGAGAAAGGTTTTCAAACTGGTAGAAATAATAAAAGATACACAACAAATAGAAACACAATTCTTCGGAGGAAATATATAAGACTACTTAAAGTTCTATGAGCAGGTATGTTCATATTTTCAAAGAACATTTTCTAAGCTTTCTATATTAAAGAATGTTTTTAAAGCATCAACGACACATAGTATTCAAAGGATTTGATATAATGTGGAAAAGAACTGCTGAGAGAAAAAAGTTATTTTCCAAGCATAGGTCCAACACTGTTCAGCCTCTGGTAGGACATAAAAGTGACAAAGGAGATGGTCACTAGCCTTAAGGAGATTTCAAAGATGCAAAAATCCTAAAGAAAATATCAGTAAACCCAATGCAATAACATATAAAAAAGATAACAAATCATATTCAAGTTGAATTTATTGCAATCAATGAAATTTATCACACTAACAGAAAACAAAATCACTTCAACAAAAAAGGCATTTTATAATGTTAATAACCATTCATAACAAAAACTTTAAATACTATAGATAGAAAGCAACATTCCTAATCTGATTAAAAGAAAGATACGGCAGCATATCCTGTAGCAAATTTCTGTCACACATAGGCACATCTATGTGTGTGTATGCCATCACAAATACTCTTCTTTCAATGTGACTGACAGACATTTTTCACCAAAAAGCAATGTCTATGTTCCCTCCTCTTGTAGTTGGATAGGGACGTGTGATTGTTTTTCAGAGATGTCAAAAGTGATTGATGCATAATCTTTTGGAACTGGGTCATAAAAAGGATACAGCTTCTAAATGGCTTTCTCTCTCTTTGGAAATGCGTGCTTTAGGGGAAAACAACCAACATGCTGTGAAGCAGCCCACACTAGTTCACATGGAGAGACTACATGAAAGGATTCACGTGGAGAAAAAATGAGGCTCCCTGCCAAAAACACCAGCATGTACGACAGGCCAAAGAGCAAATAAGACATGAAGTACTTCCCTCTGCCTCTGAGTTTGCAGTATGTCTCAGACAGCAGAGCAGAGATAAACCTTCTGTGGTATGCCCTATCTAATTTCTAATCCACAAACTCCATGATTGTATTAAATGATTGTTATAAGTTTCAGAATAATTGGTTATGCAGTCATAGTAAGTGGAAAGAGTATATAGCAAAAAAAGGCGCACTCTGGTATAGTGGTTAGGTCAGTTGTCTCTGAAAAAGAATAGTCCACATGCATCCAAAGGACCCAGGTATACATTCTAGGTCTGGGGAGAATAATCAATGAAAACAGTTAAAGAAAAATAAAATGTGTTTTCCTCCTCTCACTTTTGCCTACCTGCCTTCTTGCCTTCATTCCTGCCTGCACCTTTCCTTAAAAAAAAAAAAAAAGTATACACCAAAAAACAAAAATACTCAATACTGAAATACTGAAAACTTCCCTTCTAAGATAGGGAACAAAACAAAGATTCCTACTCTCACCATTTCTACTCTGTATTGCAATTTTAAGTTCCATAAGAGAAGTCAAAGTTTAGAAAAAAGAAAACTACTATTCACAGAAAATAAAATTATGCCTATAAAAATACTTGAACTACACAGAGAGCTTATAGAATTAACAGCAGCTTAGCAAGAATGATGGATATAAGTCAGAAGACAAAACCGGCTATATTACTATACCCTAGCAACCAACAGAAAAGGAAACTTAAAAAAAGAAAGATAATTTGGTAAATCGTGTGCTAATTCAGCAGCTGGGGCATAGATCATGTACGTCTAAGACCCTGGCTCATGATTAGGGTCAGGAGGAACCATAAATAAACAAATAAAAGTGCTTCTTCCACCTCTTTCTTAAAAATGCTTCTTCCTCTTCTCCCTTCCTTCCTCTTAAAAAAAAGTTTACAGTAGTACTAAAAATAATAAATGACTAGGAATTTAACTATGCCATGTTTATAGATTGAAGACTCAATGAAAAGATGTGATCTTTACCCAGAGATCTGGAAATTTAATGCAACATGGAAAAAAAACCCCAAGATTTGTATATGTCTATGTGTATACAGACGTGCAAGGATTTGATAAACGTATTCTAAAATTTATATAGAAAAGCAAAGGGTTAGGAATAAGGCCTCTTAAGGAAAAAAGTAGGGGCACTTGCTCTACTATATACCAAGACTTACTAGGAAACTGTAGTAAATAAGAGGAAGATAGACAAATGGACCAATAGAACTGAAAGGAGAATAAAAAAATAAACACACTTACATACAACAAACCAACAATAGCACTTTAGAGAACTGGGGAAACAAAAGTCATGCCAATAAATAATACCAGGTCAAGCGAAAACTTAACCCTTACTTCATAACATATACAGAAATCAATACCAAATGGATTGTAGATCAAAATGTGAAAGGCAAAACTTAGCTTTTAGAGGACATTTACACAAGACAGAAATTACTTTTGATAAAGGAAAAGAAAGTGGCATAAATCTTAAAGTTAAGAATATCGATTCATAAAATGATAGCACTGGTGGAGTATCAGGTTTTCAAATCACCTCCAGAGTGCAGTCCACATACATTCCAAGGATCTGAGTTCGCTTTCTGGGTTGGGGGGGAACAATCAATGTGAATAAAGAAAAATAAAATATTTCTTCCTCCTCTCTCTTCCTGTTTGTCTCCCTAGTCACCCTCATTCCTGCCTGCAGCTTTCCTTAAAAAAATTTTAAGAGTGAAATAGCAAACAAGGTTAGGAGAAAGTGGTTGGACCTAAGAAATAACTCATTTTAGAAAAAGTCCAATAGAAAAATGTGTGAGAAACCTGAATAGGCATTGTATAAAAGAGGATATTCAAATGCCAACAAACATGAAAAGGTGCTCAACTTTATCAAGATATAATTTGAAGCCACAATAAAATACCACCACATTCACTGAATGGCTTAAAGACTTATTAACTAGTGAACAGAGTTACAGAAACTCTTGAGTCTGCTAATGAGCTACATGCAGTACAACCACCACAGAAAACTGTTTGGTGCTATTCAAGTAGAATAAACACATTTCCCTATGAACCTGCAATTCCAGTCCTAGGATTACAGCCAGCAGAAATGTGTACACAAGTCTACCAAGAGACAGGTACAGAAAAACCTGCGCAGCATTATCTATGAGATGTTGGAAACAAACCAAATAAACATAAATGCTAGAATGGACAAATTGTGGCATATAAGCAAAGATCATTCAGATGATGAAAAAGGAACTACAGTCACAGCCAACAACATGGACAAATCTCAAACATTACTGAGCAAAGAAAAAGGCAAAAGGATATATGCTTCATGATTCCACTTACATAAGGTACAAAAGCAGGCAAAACTATACTATATTGTCAGGAATAAAGATAGCAGCTATTGTTGGAGATGTGAGAGAAGGTAGTACTGGAAGAAACACAAGAAGTATGCCTTCTGTGGGGTTTGGGTACATTCTCTTTCTTGACCTTGTTTTTCATTACATATGTTTTTGGCAATAAAAAGTTGCTAAATGTTGAGCTCTTACCCCCAATATATCTATTTTTAATATATGTACTATTGTGCTATTATATAGACCTGAAGTGGTGAGTAATATCAAATAGCAAATAACCTTTTGGTTTTTAAAAATCATTAGTTAATTTTTAAAGATACGTACATATCACACATGTATATATGCATGTATTATTTAAGAGTAAGGTTCAAGCAAATCTTCTCAATAATTTTGATGCTAGGAAGATGATTTCTTATCAGACCTGATTAGATCATTATTTTAAAATTGGTCATGTGACTGACAAAGAATTTGAACTAAGAAGAACCAGCTGTGTTATTTTCTTGTTGTTCCCGTTACGTGACTTATTAACATTAATTTAATTTACTGTTTCTTTGAAAAAAAATTTTAAATCATTTACCTATTTTGTGAGAACTAGATAACCAGTAAATTTACTGAACAAAGTACAGGTAAATGGCAACATACTGCCACACACTCAAAGTGAATGAAAGAGAGCTCACAGCCAATCCCTCTGTCGTATGGGTCTCCCATTCCTCCTTATCTGATTAGAGGGCTGTTTGACATAGTGAATGAGGGAGTATGTTAATCACTCCTTTCAGTATAGGTAAGGCACAATTTCTTTCTTTTATTTTAGGCTTAAAGTAAATTTGAAAATTTTAGTATTTTGTGCTATACTACCAAGAAATCATTTTACACCCTTCAACTCTGAAGACCATTATTTTGGAGGAAGCAGGAATTTGGCCAGATCAAATTGCAACTTAAGTAGCTCATTGACTGGTGGGTAATTAGAGGATGAATTCAGAACAAGGGTTAAGTTTAAAAGAGATAAAACTAGAAGGCAATAAAGAGGCCTTTATAACTGTGTAGATTAGAGGTGATAACCAAAATAAGGCAACAGCAACATAAAGGAGCAAAAAGATTCCCTTCCAGTGGTGAGGCTAATGGAAGGTTGCATCTTCCCATCAAAGCTGTCCCAGTAGTAACTTTTTCAGTTAGCAAAGTATTATTTGACATGGACAACTGATATTTTTTCAATCATAAGGATTACAGATAAAGCATTGTATATTTAAAGATTATTTTTAGAAAACTTTGCTGCTTTGAAAGATCTATAACACACAGTGTAAGTGAAAATAATGTCCTTATTCAAAAGCAGCTTCAAACAAATCTTCAAGACTTCCACACACAAATTGCCACCCCCATAACCCTACTGATACAGAAATTTTCTAAGTAACTACTCTCAGCTGCAAAGTGGTTTCAAATATTTCTGTACCAAAAACAAAACAAAACCCTAAAACACATTTTAAAAAATTTGTTGATTTTTTAAAACTAAAGAAAAATCAAATGTAAAAGCTAAAGCAAGCTAAACATTTGCAGAACCTGGATATTTAAATGGCAGAACTTTTCAAAGACATCTTATACCTCATGAAGAGGGGCTCTTTCTCATCTGATTGTTTAAAAGATATCATCAATAAATTAGACAAATGTCTTTCAGCTAAAAATTTGGGGGAAATGCATACAAACGTCCAATTATTGCACTGATACTATACCTACTGAGATTCTATTGAGTTTTTTGGGGAAAAAAGCAAAAGAGAAGCTGCTACTATATTACTGGCTGAAATCTAAAACTCAAATGTTTTTATAGTAACAGTAAAGGAACCCCAATACTTAAAGGAGTACCCATGCAATCCTAGTATGAAATCTTATTGTGCTATTTGGACAGTAAGCAAGTATGAAAGGCTAACCACCAAAATAAACTCTCCTTTCTTCTACTTTTCTATTCTCTTTAGGTAGGTTCAGTATTATGCATAAAAATGAGAGGTACAAGTAGTATTTCTCAAGTATAGAATACATAGTAAATCAGAGTTCATTTTGTAGAGGACGATGCAATCTTCTGGAATCATCCCAGGTCTGACTTAGACCCATAAATTAATTCCAGGATCAATTTAAATTTAACATGCTAGGAATTTTCCAAAAATGAAATGCTCGGAATCCAGATCAAATTCCTCCCTACTTATCCAAAGTAAATCTACATATTCAAAAGTCAGATCAAATCCAGACCACTTCTCTCTAGTGAGGCAGTTTACTATAATGTAATAGATCTGATCCTTGGGTTCTAAAGACAGTGATCACGCAATGTAGTGTAAATTGTCTAAATGTTCATAGAAGATGAATACACAAACATGACCAAATGTAGTTCAGAAACATATTTTAAGAATTTCCAGAGTATCTTTTCCAATGGCAGAAATCTGTTTAGATCTAGCTGTATTATGTAAATAACAATTCTAACACAGTGAAGCCTGAAAGACAATTGTTAGGTTTCAAGTATATAAAGTTATTATGCAGAAAGCAGTAACCATCTGTTTTCACAAACAAGAAGAAATATACTCAATATATAATATGAAGAATGCAGGACAAGAATTTTTTTTTTTTTTGGACAGTACTTTTAGGAAAAATGAATCTTGAAATCAAGAACTGCTTTCTCTGAGAAATCTTTTAATAAAACAAGAGTACAATTGCCCTTATCAATTAAGTATAAGCCTGTATCAATAGAGAAGGACTCATTATATTTTTTAGAGTACTCCTAAGATTACAGAATTCAATGTATTTGAATATCCTCTAATTAGATGAAAAATGAAAACTACCACTATGTAAGTGTACATTAGCAGACAGTGAATTCTCACTGCTTGAGAGTTCAGAGAAGTTCCACAATAAATAGTAATAAATTTCAGAAAATATCAGTCCTGCAGTTGACACCAAAGCTTTGTAGAATATGTTTTATATCAGAAACTTAGCCCAATTATGAAAATAACTGTCAGAAATGGGTAAAAATGAAAATATACTTAACTGATAAACAAATTCATCAAAGTTGAAAATATAACATCTTTAACTTCCTTATTCGCTCCTGATACAGATTCAAAGTCAACCAAGAATGAAATGGGTTTTATTCCTTCCAAGTACTTTGTTTCTCTACAGTCTCATCAGTTCCAACAACTAATGTATGAGCCAGAGGGATCAAATAAACTTTATATATACTCAGTTTCAGAAAACAAGCAATAATATTTCATTGGAGTCAACAGATTTTCTCAACTGGAAAGCAACTTGTTGTCCAACAATAGCATGATTAAAAATGTTGCTCCAGACATTCAGTGAAATACCAAACACTCACATATGACATGGAAAAAGGACAGGGAACATATTAATGAGAACGGCTGTGCTTATGCTGGGACTGCAGATGACTGATTTTATAATTAATTTTTTTTTTCTCTTTTTCCTCCAAAGAATGTACTGAGACTAACAGGAGTAAGAATTGTAAACAACTGAACAGAAGTTTGACTGGATATATAATGAAAACAAAATGAAATTTCCAATAGATAAGCTCTCAAATAGAAAAGACAGCAGTAAAGATTGATTATATTTTTTATCCTCCAAAAATAAGTCATAGGAAGAAGTAATTTAAATCTATAGCGGAGTACCTGCAATTTACTTTTAAATAGAAAATATGACAGATTGATGATGGAGGAACAGGTCATAGTCTGGGTACAGCAAAATGTTAATTACAGAATCTCAAGCAGTGGATACAAGTATTTGCTAGAAAATTTTTATCTTTTTGCTAAACATTTTTTATAATAAAAGAAAAAACTAAATCTGAAGGGAAAATATAACATCTCGGGGGAAATATAAATTGCAGAGTATTCTACAAGCTATTACAGGGAAATAAAAATAAAAGCTAAATTTTATGAAAATCAGCTTGGATATCATCTGAATGCCATTCTGCTAAAAATGAATTAAGTTTTATAAATACTACACAGTGAAAGATTCTTATATCCCATTGTTTCCAAAGACAACACAGAAACGTACACCCAATAAACCACACCTCCTCATATCCATGTCCCTATATTAGTCCTCTCCTTTGATCTGAGCTGGTTCTGTGACTTTTTTTTGGCCAACATAAGTTGCATAACTTTCCAAGACTATATAGAAGTACTGATGACTCTATGACTCTAGTTTCTTTCTCCAAGAGTACTGAGCTATGATTTAAGAAATCTAACTACTCTGAACCACCATGCTCAATTTGACAGGCCTAGCTACGCCCAGACTGACAGTCGTCCAGACATGTACCAGACATGTAAATGAAGCTGTCTGCTGGCCTTCTAGCTGAATATCACCAAGTGACCTTAATAAAGAATTGCCAAGCTAAGCTCTGCCCAAATTCCTGGCCCATAATAATGTAAGATATAAGATGATAGTTATTCTAAGTCACTATGCTTGGATGAGTTTTTTAAATCCAGGATAAAAATATCTTAAACAGTAAACATTTAGTCCAAATTCTTTTTTTTTATAAAATGACCCAATGAATAAAAAAAAAATACAAACAACTCTGTAATCTCTCTAGGCTAAGCAAGTGAGAATAAAAACAAAGGAAAAAGCTGAAGAGTTGGGAATATACCTGCCTAGCTTATTCAAATATAGAAAAACTCAGTTAAGCAACAAATAACAATCCATTTCTTAAAACATTAAAATTTTACATTTTGGGTGATACCTACAGAAAAGTAAAATGATTTGTGACTCCCACTCAAGCTAATGTCTTAATAAAAAGTTAAAAGAAAATGAGCTGAATCTAAAATGATAGAAAGTCTTCAGTCTCTACAATTTGGCTTTCATTGACTTGTTGGGAAACATTTTAGGTATCAAAAATATACATGTATTATCCAAATTCAATACAATACCTGACAATGGCAATACAGCATTCTATGTCTATACATATTAACAGATGCCTAAAAAATGCTGACAGAATGAATATAAGAATCCTATACACTCAGCTTATAAATTCACGAGAAATTTTAAATGGATATAACAGTAACAAAATAATTAATACCCTTAGTTCTGTATTTGTTTTCAGAAACACAAAAGTACCTTCTAACTAGCTGCAAAACATGAATTAAACCTGTTAATTCTTTTATCTATCCCAGACCTACATTTTAGAAGGTATTTAATTATTATATTAATTCTTTTCTTTTGTATGTATGCTTCTAGATTATTTTCACATTACTAAAATAATTATCAAACTTATTCCTTTCTAGGAGTAATGACATCAAAGCAAGATTCTTACTGCTCCTGGGAAAACAGGGAAATGGGTGATATCAAGCTAATTTAATGAAACAATTTATTTAATAAAACTTGAAGGAGCATTTAAATAGTACATAAAGTATAAATTAGAAAGATTCAATTCCTGAAGATTAAAAAACTACCAGACGTTCTTAGCTTTAATGTAGTTCAATTATATTTTCCCATTAATTGAACAGGATTAGATAAATCAACTGTATATTCATACAAACAACTGTACACAGCAATGAGAATAAACAAACTACAATTACACAAAATCTTGCAAATAATATAGGCCAGACACAAGAAGCCATACTCAATTATTTTAAAAACAGTCAAAGTTAAGACAGTGGTTACCCTTAGACAAGGGTGGGAGGGGAGCATGACTAGGAGTCACCATGGAACTTCTGGAATTCTGTTAATATTTTGTAATCTGTTTTCTATGTTGTTATAATCTGTGTGCTTTTCCTGCATGCATGCTATACCTCAACTAAAAGTTTATGATAAAAGAACAAGAAAGGGGGCAAAGTTAAAGATTATCTACCTGTAGCAGAGGCACTCAAATATTTCATTCTTCACACTTCATACTAATGTGCTCGTTTGTTTGCATAACCATGGCATGAAATCACACCATTTTAGAAGGTGGTCTAGAGATCACACAGAATTAAGAACACAGAAACTGACTTTCCAAGATTATATAATACAGGGTAGAGCCAGGACTGGAACACAGGTCTCTAAATTCTATTCTAAGCCTTTACTACTACACAATCCTGCCAAATCCTCCTTCTCTAGTAGCTACTTTAAAAATATCTGCAGATGTGCTTTCTATTCCCAAGCCCTGAACATTACAATGGTATATACTGCTCTACAAGTAACACTGGAAAATGTTATGAAGATAACAAATGCGTGAAAGGGATAATAATCTGCCTTACTGATAATGTACACATACAGTAAATTCATCTCTTGTCAGTGTTGTATCAATTTGTTAACCAGGTAGAAAGAAAGTTCCAATGAGAAGAAAAATAAGATAAAACTTTAGCAGCAACTTGTTGGGAGCAAAGCTCTCTAAAAATAATCTCAACATGTTCTGATTTCCTATGAAAAAATATACACAGTTTAAAATTTTACTGCAGATTCTACTTATAATATTTTCACTTTTTAAAATGCCAAGGAATAAACATTTTTCATGTTCACTAAAGGCAAATTTGTAAGCCTAATTTAATTCATTAAAGGTGACTTTAAACATACATCAGTTCAAAATTCAAATTATATATTACTTTGTAAGTAAAACACACAACTAGAAATTTTTCATTAAGAAAAACCAATAACAAAAAACATTAGGATTAAAAAAAAAATTATTTAAAAGGCCCCAAAGTAGCCAGGTACCATAATGACTAAAAGAAAGTTTGTGTGTTGGGGGGGGTGGGGGGGAGAGATAGAATGTTTACATACCATCTTTAAGTGGGCTACTGCATGGCTGGGAAAAAAACATTTCTGGTTTGCTGCCAAAGTTTATATTATCTACCATGACAAAGGGTAAATTTTACCTAGTCATAAAATTTGTAATACACTATGCAGTAACCAGAGCAAAGTAATACAACTTAAATTTTGTTCAATAAGTAAATAATGCAACCTTCCTAGAAAAAAGATTTCAATGTCTATAATAACACTTTTTTTGCAGATTTAAAATATCTTTAATAATCTGAATTGATCGCTTGAAGTGAAATTATTTTAAATTTTATTACAAAAGACAGGAAATTCATCCATTGGTTCAGATACTTTCAAACTATTTTGGGTTATATCAACATAAAGTTCAACCAGGCCTAAAACAACTTCACCCATCTCCCCATGTCTTACTTTCTGAGGACACACTATAGGTCTCACTTCCAAGAAGTTCTTCCTTTTATTTAACACTGATCCTTCCCTTCCTAAACTCTTATAACCCTCATCTATTTAATTTAGCACTTAATATCCTGCTACATGTTTACTGACTGTCAAATCAAACTGTAAGCCTCTTCATGATAAGATATATTTCATATATTTTCCCTTAATATCTACTATGGTAGGTATACCCAGGTAATTATAGGTGTTTCAACAAATGTTGGAGTAAATAGCGAAAGAGTTTTAGCTGCAAAGGAAGCAGCAAGTTCAAGAGTATGAGACAGAAGTTTATGGCCATCCTTCAGATTAGTTCAAGAAAATTTTAGTTTTTAAAATTTCTTTAACACTTCCCTAATATTTACACCACTGATTTTTAAGGCAAACATAAAAACTGTTCATAAAATTATTTCCTATTAAGTGACAAAAAATTTTATTTTAAAGTAAGTGCCTGGGTGTTCCCTGATGGAGTAGCAGTTTGATCAGCCACCTTCAGTCAGCATAGTCCTTATCCCAAGGATCCTGGTTTGCATCCCAGGCCAGGAGTAACCGCCAAGATGAATAACTAAATAAAATGAATAAAGTGCTTCTTCCTCCTCTCTCTTCTGCCTCCGCTCTCCATCTCTGCCTGCATCTTTCCTTTAAAAAATATAAAATAAATTGCCTGAAAACTAAGTCATTCTATAGTGTCAGGAAGTAAGGAAGTTCTTAAAAAAAAAAAAAAAAAAGGATGGGGGAATGTCAATGAGACATAAGAGTAAAAGAGCTCTCAATGGCCAAAGGTGAACAATCAAAGCAACAAAGTTAAGTAGTTATGGATTATAACCCAAAGTATAAAATATATATCCACAATTCCATACTAGTATAAACAAATGATTAAATAAACTAACAAGTGAGAAAGAAAAGATGAATTGCTAGTGTATAATTCCAAATAAATAATGTAGGTAGACTGCCTTCAAGGAGGCAGAGCGTAACTGTAGACTATGCATACTGACTTACAAAGAATATAGCATAGTGGGTGGGAGATTAACTTTACAGGGAAGAAACCTGACAAACACGACCTCAACAGGTGATCAGGGACAGGCCCATGTGGCTCAGCAGACTGAGAAGCTAACAGGCAGATCATGTAAAGTCCAAGGACTCTAGTTCAAGACCCAGGACTGGGGATGAGACTGGGGATGAGACTGGGGGGACCTAAACAAATAAACAAGCTTCTTCCTCTTCTCCCTTCCTTCCTTCAAAAAAAGAAAAAAAAAAAAAAAAAAAAAGTCATAAATCATGTGGCTGCTATGTACCTTGAAATGATCTGATGGGATGACACTTTACCTCTGTGGTCTTCCTCCCTAAAACCTACAACTCCAGTCCAATCATGAGAAATAGCAGACAAATTCCAGTAGAGGGACATCCTACAATATACCTGACCAACACACCTCAAAACTGTCAAGGGCAGTAAAAACAAGTAAAATTTAAGAAATCTTCAGTCAGGAAGAGCTTAAGTAGACATGACAATTAGATGGAATCCTGGAACAGAATAAGGACATTAGGTAAAAATAAGGAAATGTAAATAAGCTATGAATTTTGGTTAATAATAATGTATCAACATTGATTTGTTAAGTATAACACATGTATCATACTAATTATAAGGTGTTAATGATAGAAGACACTGGTTTTTTTGTGTAAATTTAAACTCTAACTAAAGTCTACTAATAAAAAATGTTCTAAGTAAAACAGTATCACATGTAAGGGATTGGGAAAAATCATGAAAGTAGTACTCAGATGACTAACATTTGGAAAACTCTTAGGAGGAAAGGCTTTCCAATTAAAAGTTCCAATCAAAGCTCCACTACTTACTCGTTATATTATCATTCTTCATCCATGAAATGGAAATAAAAAACTGCTCACATTACAAGACTACTGTGAGGATTCAGTAAGATCTGCTTTGTAAACTGTAAAGCCCTATACAGATATTAACCAATATAAGAAGAAATGTAATACATTATCATGAAAAAAATGAACACCGAAGAAAAGATAAAGTACTATTTTGTTTTCTGGTATTTGTGTAAAAGAAAAAAACCAAAACAGAGTAAATTTGAGGGTCTAAAAATTATTTTTTAAGGGTAAATTAGGCAGGAATAAGCATTTTATTTATTTGTTCATTTATAGTTGTTCCCAGGTCCTTGGGCTTTCTGTGGATTATACCCAGTCATAGGCTTAATGCCCACATGTTTTGAAACTGTGTTTTCAGCTATGTAGAGTCTTGATTTTCCAAATAACTGCTTTTAGTACCATCATAATGTTAATATTTATATATTTCATTACTGTAATTTCTCATTCCTTTTACGATCGCATCATAATAAAGATGCATATTAAATACTTCAGAAAAAGAAGTACAGCTAAATGCTAATGCCTAGGATCAACACTGGGGGGATAACAACCATGAGGAATAAAGAAGTAATTACTACAAAAGTCAAGACTGGAGGAAGAGACTATGATTACGATGAACATATATGGCAACTTTTGTAGTAGTCGGCAAGGTTTGATTTCCTGTTCTGGACTGTGGTTACCACAGTATTCACTTCCTAACAATTTACTAAGCTATACATTTCTGTGGCTTCCTGTAGCTATTTTAGTTTTAAAATAAAAAAGGTAATAAAGAGAAAGGAAATGGGCACCTCAAATAGCCATACTGTAAAGAAAACATTTAACCACTGTAAATACAAATCTTAAACACAAATCTTAAGTTCTTTGATTATAAACATACACACAAAATCAGTGACTTAAATTCTGATAGAATAGCGGTTGGGCGCAGTCCACATACAACACAAGATCCTGGGTTCTCATCCTGGTACTGGTTGGAATAACCAAGATGAACAACTAAATAAAGAAGTACTGCTTTCTTGTCTCTCTTCCTGTCTGCCTGTCTCGGCTCACCTTCATTCCTGCCTGTACTTTTCCTTTAAAAAAAAAAATCTGGTTCTTGGCATACCCCTTAGCGGAGGTGTTAGCTAAGGTGCAGGCTAAGTAAAGCCCAGAGATGGGAGTTTGTGACCTGAAGCCAGAGAGAATTCTGGTTCTGAAAGTTATGAGGCAAAACTACAAAACAAAACAAGTTATGAAACAAAACAAGTTTCAAAATAGGTATAAGAATTAAAGTTTATCTCAAAATCTGAACACTATCAGTCACTAACCTTATGTTCTTAATCATAAACATTTCTACTCAGAAGAGAACACAAGACAGACCTTCCTCCCAGAGTGACTGGGAAGAATAAATGGAATGAACACACAAACATAGGCTGAAAACAAAGAAATCTGTATGAGTTTAAAGAAGAGATGAAATATAACGTCTAAGTTGCTATCACAAAGCTCTAACATACTGGTGTTTGACATCAGGAGTTATCAATATCACAACAAGCTCATTTCCAAACACTGCCATTTTCAGGGAAGTTAATTACAAATTTGTATTGCAACATTTAAGTTAGGGGAAAACTTCAGAAAATAAAATATGTAAGTACAGATCAAACATGTCTAAAACATGAGATAATTAGAAAATTAACGACTCATTAAAAAGACAAAGGTAAATTAATTATTTTGTTTTATATTATGCCGAATTCACAGAAAAGTAATTTGCTTCATCTTCAACCAACCAGAACTATATATATCAACGAGCTGAGCCAAGGATCAGAAAATGAGACCCAAAAGGGAGCCTAGAGCAGAAGTCAAACTAAAAGCATAAAGTCTCAAGTACTTAAACCACGTATTTTCAGGAAGGTTCCACTGGCCCTTGTAAGTTACCTCTTAACTAAGCTGATTAGAACCATGTCAAACCAAAGTATTCTAGTTTTCTAACGACAGAAAACAAAAGGCATCAAATTTGAAACTGGTTCAGGTGAGAATGCCGTTCCAGAACAAGTGAACAGTAATACAACCACGTTTAGGAAGACATGAAAAGTCAGAGCACAGGGTCCAGGATCATTTAGTGCAGAGGCAAACCATCCTAAGAAATTTCAATTATTATTGAGATTGATTTTATATTTTTAATTATATGAAAATGATTTATATCTGGTATTATATTACTATACACTAGACTGTATGCATACATACATATTAAGTTAAATAAATTTATAAAATTTTGTTATGTTTGAAATTTATGTAAAGCCACAAAATGACAGTATTAGATAGAGGTATTATAATCCAATTCAAAAATAATTATTTCATTTCAGAGTATAACCAATAATCACATTGATATACCTTTATACTATTTTTATAGAATATATTGCTGAAGTATACTGAACACTGATTCGGTGCTGCATGTACTATCATTTCATCTTCACAAATCTATAAATATTGAAATTTTCAATATACAACTGTTTCTGATCTACAAAAGGTATTTACATTATCATCTACATGTTACAGATACAAATATTAGCCAAAGAGACTACATCTAAGTTACATAACCAATAAATGGTAGGTCCAGAATTTTAACCCAGGCTTTTTTTTTTTTTTTTTTTTTTTTAATTCCTGGAAGTATAGCTTATGTCTAGTTTCTTTTTTAGTCCTTTTAATGATTCTGTAAGTCAATTAGTACCATGTAATAAATTCCTTTCTGCTCAAATTGGCTACGAAGATTCTGGGTTTTACAACCAAATATAACAGATATATACATAATGAACTAATTTTCCCAAATGATTCCTTAATCTGTTCTCTTCACACTGATTTGAACTATAACCATTAATGTGAATGCATATATATATATATATATATATATATATATGTGTGTGTGTGTATCTATATATGTAGGGTGGTGGGTTTTCCCATTTATTCACCTGCCAACACCACACTTTTCTGATTAGTATAGCCTCATGGTAACCTTTGAGTGATGATTAAAATTTTATTATTTACCAAATATATTATTATTTATATATTTATTATTTACCAAATATATTATTTCTCAAGTTACTGCACATAATGCCCCCAAATATCTATTCTATTAAAAAGCTCTACTATAGGAGGGTCCTTAGGCCCTGTTAAGAAAAAAAGGAACCACTTTAACAGGGATCAAAGAAAACATCAGAAATAATGGAACAAATATGGATAGTGTCCCCTTCTATAATGCACCAAGGACACAACATGACTTATATAGCATACTTGCCAAAAATGCATATCCTAAATCTAAGATGAATCATAAGACAAACTCAAATTGAGAGACAGTCTATAAATAAATGGCTGGTAATCTTCAAAAATGTTAATGGCATAAAAGGAAAAACAAAAAAACATCTAGGAATGGAGTTGTCTAGCTGGGGTGACAGAGCAAATACAGTTGTTTTTTTTTTACAAGAAATGCCACAAAGTAGTACAAGAGCAACTGTCAACTAAGGCAATAACTGCCATGAATTTAAAGGGGGGAAAAGATCTCAACAGGCAACAAATGATACAGAAAAGAGATTCAATTTGAGTTCTGAAGTCTAAGTAAAGCCTGACTAAACAGCAAAAGAAGAAAATTCCAAAGTGAAGAACATTTGCAAATATATGAGTAACACAGACTGATACACAGTCTAATTAACATTAGAGAATGAAAACTAAGGCTGGAAAAGGAGACTCAAATTATGGGGGGCTTTGAATTCTAACCCCAAATAAAATTGAATTTCATACTCCAAGCAACACCTAATTACTAAAAGATTCCAACATACTACTATTAATACAATAATTTCTCCATTCTGTCTAGAATCTGGCTGATCTAGACAATCTGACAATCCTTAAAAAGAACCTTTCCTTCTGTGCTAAGAAATCTTTGATTATTCCATTTGAGTGCCTGCTAATTTAGGCTACGCCACAAAGAATTTAATATCAAACATGTATTGAGTGCATACTATGGGGCTAGGCAAGCCAGGGAAGCTGACTTAGTACCAACCATAAGGTCAATAAAGGATTGTTTAAAACAGTACTATTTACACCTAGAATTGCTTATTAGTCAAACTGAAATTAATTTAGGTTTTGTGTATCTCTTTTTCTTACCAAATACAAAAAATGTAAACTTTTGGTGATTAACCTTACTATGTGTAGGGACAGATTTTCATTTTATTAGTGTTGATCTGTTAACACGAAAAGTTTCATTAAATATTTTAATTTTGAATCATCTATCAGTGATCGCATCTGGAAGTATTTTCTACTGCACAAAAGTCAAACTTACACTAATGTCATTCTACAAGGTCAAGTTTATAAATAGCAAATTGTAATCTAAGATACCAATTTTCTAAATTTGGCACAAATCTTTTTTGAGAATCCTTCTTTGTATTTCCAATACCCCTTTCCCTTAACAGAAGAATCAAATCCCTCAGTACCGAATGTAAAAATAGAAAAGGCCTATAATCAATAATTTTGATGATTAAAGAAGAAAATGACAATTTAGTGGGAATGACTAAGAGATGAAGATTTATGATTTCTAAAAGCATATGATGTGGCAATGGGAATTATTATGATACTAAAGAGTTTCATAACCTTAGCATTTCATGAATATTTGCTCAAAAGAACTTCTGCCTAGATTCATTTCTAATTTATAACTATACCTAACAATAGTATTTTATTCTAAAGAACTATTAGAGCCTACCAGCAGCACCCAGAGAAGTACAGGGAGCAGTAGCCTGGGGCTAACCTCCCACTGGTAGCTGCTGGAGACAAGAGGTCACCTCAAGGAAGATTTTGGGAATAGCAAAATGGCTGGTTCAATGTAAGAAATAGATATGGTTTCATCAACAGCAATGACACCAAGGAAGATGCATTTGAACACCAGAATGTCATAAAGAATAACTCCCAGCAAGTACCCTTGCACTGCAGAAGAAGCTGTGGCTTGATGTTGTTGAATGAGAAAAGGGTGTGGAGGAAGCAAATGGTAGGTGTCTTGATACAGTCGCAGTGCAAGGCAGTAAATATGCAGCAGGCTGTACCCATTACAGACATTACCTTACAGCAAGAGTTCTCCAGGCAATTACCAGTAGAATTACCACCTTACCTCATGTGGAGACCCTTTGGGCATCTGGCCAATATTCCAGCCCTCCTGTGCAGGAAGAAGTGAAGAGGGTACTGACAACCAAGGTGCAGGAAAACAAGAAAGACCGTGAGGTAGAATATGTATCTGGGCTACAGACCACAATTACTTGGGGGCCCTCTTCATCAGAGACAGTCTAGAGAGGACAACAATGAAGCAAAATAAAAGAGATGAGACCTAAATCAGCAGCCATCAATGTGAGAACAGCTACAATGTCAACCGCCCAAACCCAATGATCAAAAAGTCCTAACCCCCCAGAAAAAGGAGCCACTATACCAGCTGAGAACTCATCTACTCTGGAAGCTGTGCAAAGCAGGGCTGAATAAATGTGACTTACCTTCTCTACCATCATCCAACAAGAAAAAATGAATAGGAACTTCCAGAAATAAGAAATGAACAGAAGATTGAAGCTGAAGACTTTAAAGTGCTTGCTTTTTGCCTGTTGATTAGATAACCAGAACTATCTATATTATCTATGCAGCGTGGAGCTTTTATTACATTTTTTACCTAAAGATGTCTCTTTCTGGTAATGACAAATATGTTAAAAAAAAAAAAAAAAGCCTGCTTTTTCTTAATACAACATTAGAAGTTTTAAAATTGTTTGGCATGCCCTGGTGGAGTAGTGATTAGGTCCACTACCTCTGGTCGAGTGCAATTCACACATCACAAGGACCCCGGTTCATGCCCTGGGGTAAGGGGAACAATCAAGATGAACTACTAAATACAAGTAAAATAAAAAAATTATTTCTAAATGGTTTCATATATGGTCAAGTTGAGATTTTTAATTTATTACAAAAAATTTACAACTTGATTTTTTCAAAAAAGCCAACAAACTACAAACACCTATTAATAATAAAAGTCTTTGAAAAAATAGAACTACTAGAAAAACTCCATTTCTGTTGTCAGAGGTCAAGGGAAGTACAAATAAAGAAACCATTTTACATAGGTCAGCAAACATTTGCACAAACCAAATCTGATCCCATCACACTTGCTTTTTATAGGATTAATAAACTAATTTTTTTATTTTTAAATAGCTGAGAACCAAATTCAAAAAAGAACAGCATTTCAGGACCCATGAAAATTACGAAATTCAACTGTCTATAAAATTTTATCAGAACAAAAACAGTCAACCATTCTTTAAGGTATTGTCTATGAATATTTTACCAAAAAATAGCAGAGTTGACTAGTCCTGCCAGAGACCAGGTGGCCCACAAAGTCTAAAATATTTACTAACTGGACATGTCCTGGTGGCCTAGCCATCTAGGACACCCTGGATGCAATCGACATATATCCCAAGGTCCTGAGTTCAAAACCCAGGGCTGGGGTGGAACAACCAATGTGAACCACTAAATAAAATAAAGTGCTGCTTCCTCCTCCTCTTTCTCTTCTTGCCTGCCTTTCTCTGCTTGCCTTCATTCCTGCCTACACTTTTCTTTTTTAAAAAAATTACTATCTAGTCATTTAAAAAACAGTTTGCTGACTTCTGCCAAACAGCAGAGTAGACAAGAGATTAAACTATGCCCTGAAATCTAACTAGGGTCAAAGTCTGTCTATACCACTAGTTAGGTAGGTTGTCCCAATTCATTTAACGACTCTAAAACTCAGATTTCTAATTTTTATTTAAAGACAGCTAACAATATTTATATCTCCTAAGACTATTGAGGGGATTAAAAAGGATAAACATATATTTAGAACTATACCTAATACATGTAAGCACTAAACAAATATTTGATTATTATTATATTTTTACCATATCATCATATAGTTACAAGGTAATTTTTCCCTATCACAAAGTTGGCATCCAGGCCTTCTATTTAATACACACATAGCACAAAAATATAGTTCTCCTTTCTTCTCTGTTGTAATTTTTTCCCACTCTTGACTTCCAGGCCACTAGAACTCACATTAAAACATGTAGAAAAGGTCTATAAAATATATGATAGTTATAACGTCTAGAAACATAGATATTTAAGTGGTTTAATCACCTGTACAACAGCCAATGGCACTGCCCATTGTGAAGTCAACTTTGATATATAAACAACTTTAAAGGTATGTCAAGATATTTGGTGTGCTTAATAATGACAAACCAAATTTATTCAAGCTCAGAAAAATGAAACTATACTATATATAATACAAATTCAAAATGGTTTTATTTCAGATCCTATGATAAAAAGGGCTATCATAGATGAAAAGATAAAGTATCTATTTGCCTCTTAAAAAACAAAACTTAGCTTCAATTTTTATGAAAAGACAGTAACTTGTACTTAAAGTTTTAAAGGTTTAATAACTCTAAACATCATAAATCAAGTTAACTGACAATGAATCTCATTTGTGACCTTGGGAAAGTTACTTTAAGCCAACCTTTCATTTCCTCATCTATAAAATGAGATTACTACTAACATCTAACTCCTAAAGCTTATTTATGAGGAATAAATGTGTAAATACTGTGAGGAACTTCAGAGTGGTGTTTGGTACGGGCGAGTTTAATTCAAGTCTTTTGATAGAAATTAGAATATAGGTGTCCTTCACCACAAAGGAATTTATTTATATGGACTTCAAACTTAAAAATAAACTAAACCATAAATCTAAAGTTGTCATCTTCCAAACTTGGGAACTTTGGGAAGTCCTATAAGCATTATCATGCTGCTCCTGTTGACTAACAACTAGATACAATTCACTTCATTTATCTAGATCAGACCTAGGAGAATATAATAAGAGGCAATCCACAGGAAATA
The DNA here is from genome assembly GCA_004363575.1 of Solenodon paradoxus. Taxonomy (NCBI): domain Eukaryota; kingdom Metazoa; phylum Chordata; class Mammalia; order Eulipotyphla; family Solenodontidae; genus Solenodon; species Solenodon paradoxus. The sequence goes on from RJWH01000895.1 coordinate 424,387, forward strand.
GGGGAGGTGGCAAAGATCAAGAAAAAACTACGCAGTGGTAGTTTTGCGTGGGCTCTCATGTCCTGCCAGCTTCCCCAAACTACCTCTGCAAAGTATTGAAAATTTCAGTCGCTTATTTTATTGCTATTTTCTCCCACCAAAAATCCAATAAAAGGCATACAAATATTATCATACTAGTATCTGCAAAAAATAAAAATGCCAAAAAAGATTTAAAGCATTAAATATGAATCTACAGTTGTTTAGAGCCAAATTGCTGAACTTGAATATTGTCTCCACAAAGTTTGTTAAGTCTGAATCAGTGCCACTGGTAACATTGAAACAATCTTTAAAACTAGTTTTAAGCAAAAAAGAGAAGTTTTGATCCCAATGGCCAACAAATAAGAATATACTTTGTTGGATTAATCTGCCTGACAACCAATTTAACATTTTATCCATATAAGTATTCACGAAACATTGATGCCTGTAGCCTATATTTAGCAAAGGCCATAAGTAATTACCCTTGAAAATCTTACTTTTCAACACATCTACATAGTACTGATATTTCTATTCTAAATCTTAGCCATCTTATTTACCCAGCCAGTGCTCATCTCATTAAGAAATGACACCATTTCAAGAGTGTTGTCTGAGTGGCACAATGATGCTCATGTTCGCGGATCACCAGACCTCATAGCAAATGTTTTCCTTCCACGCTTCTACAAAAGACATACATCACTTTTGTTTCCCTAACACACATACCAACTGACTAGTAAATGACAGACCTCAAATTTCTGTAAACCTTGATTCCTTCTCTTTCTTACCCATCCTCTCTCTTGAAAAGTTGCCCTCCTTTCCAACACCTTTCATTACGCCCTTTGCAACGCTGCTGCTTTTATAAACAAACCTGCTTGGTCCTTTAGAGAACCTCTCTCTAACTCTCTTCATAGCTCTCACACACCAGACTAGGAGATCAACATTTTCTTAACTTCCTCCTATTGTGCCACACATATGATTGATTACTCCGACCTTTCTCCTTGTAATTAGGTTCTACTAACCATTATCATCAATTTTCCAATCATCTCCCAACTTGCATATAAGTTTTAATGGTTGTCTTACTACCTCACTTTCCTTTTCAGTCATCATAAACCTGAGTGATTTTCAGACCCATATGCACAAGTTGCCTGTTTTCCTCCTTACAAAGTGAGAGATCAACTACAAGGGCCTTTTACTCAATTGGACAATCCAACTCTATGACCTACTCTAGATCTTATCATCCAGAATAGTTATTCATCTGCAATCTGAAAATTCATCATTTTGGCGTGCAGTCTCTACTTATTATCTTTCAACTTTCATACTTTGTTCCCATCACACTTTACTCTTTTAGCCTCAGGAAACTTCTGGTGTTATGTTTCTCCATCTTCTCACAATCAGCCTTATTTTGGCTTCAATTCTTCCCTGTCCAGCCTGAACCAAGAAGCAATCCTTTCAATACTTTACAGTATCTTCAACTTTTGGTCTCTGAGTGTTTCCACACCATTCTCCTCCTTTCTCAAGTCTTGGGAGGACAAGACTTGAGAAAGAAGTCACCAGCAAGTCACCAGAGACAGAGGGTGGAGGGAAAAAGACTGTAGGAGCCATCAAGAAATACATGATCATCAAATTCATCTGTGTAGCCTTGCTGCTTCAAATCTCAATTCCAGCTTTCAACTCCACCACTTCTACCTCATATTTAATGGCTGAATGCATCTTCACCTCTTCCTTCAAAGAGAAAGTAAGAAACTCCAGGTAGAAATACACCTCCCTAAATAAGCATCCCTTCACCTCCATTTCTCCCAACTCATTGAAACAGTTGTCTCTGGTTAAAAACAAATCCTTTCTCCAATCCTCTGTAATGCGACCTGCACTAGCCGTGGAGACCTTATATCCATCATAGGTGTCCCCTGAGTCTCATAACTGACCTTTTTGTTTTTTTATCATTTGTCCTATAGCATAAATATATTCATTCACATCTCTATTAACTCAAAAAAGTCATGCTTAATATTAAGGCAAACTCCCTCTAGCTCCCATTAAGAAAGTTCTGGTAGGAGTAAACTACAGTTGTCTGGCATTTTCATTTTCCTAACTGTAAGCAAACTATTCTCTGTGTTCCACTAACGTCAATAATAAACTAATTTAATCCTTCCAAAAACCCTCTGAACTAGATACCTGTATCAAATGTTTTGTTTTTAACATAAAATATTCATTACAAAAATATATTCCTAGATATTTTAAATTAGTCATTTATTGAATAGATTTACAATTTATGTTTACTACACTTCCTTTCTTTCTAGACTACTGGGCTCATCCTGGTGGAGCGGCAGTTGGATCCACTGCTTCCTCTGAGGACAGTCCACATGTCCTGAGGACACAGATTCATGTCTGGGAGTTGAGGGGAAACAACCAATGAGAACAGTAAATAAAAATAAAATGAAGGGCTCCTTCCTCCTCACTTGAATGCTTGTCTTCATCATTCCTGCTTGCACCTTTTCCTTAAAAAAACAGAACAACAAAAAAAAAAACCCACCACTTTTGATTTACTGGTGTGAATTTTCTTTTCATTTTTAAAAAGATATCACATTATTTGAATACATAAATTTTTTTGTGTGTGTGCAGACAGGAATGAAACCATTACTCTACCAGGATGCACCTAAATAAATGTTTTAAATATACCTTTTCAGACAGAACTACTATCACTGCTGGCAATCAGTGACTTATGACTCTACTACCTAGGTTTATCTATTTGGGTTCTCTTTTTTTTTTAACCACCAACAATTTTTCTATTAATATGTTAAAATGACAGAATTTACTTCCTTAAATCAACATTCACTTAGACTTTTTTAGCATGGCTGTTTTTCATTTTCACATAGTTCTTATATTTATTCTATGGCCTACAAAAACATTGAAAAAATAAATTACACAAAGCAGGGAGGCATTCATATTCTAATCTCACTTTATAAAGATAAGAACATAACTTCTTTTCTCTTTCCCACAGGCAATAGGCAAGAGTAGTGAAAACACTTCCAGTTTCTACTCCAGAAATTTATGCTTCCTCCTGGGAAGGAGGAGAATAGCTACTAATGTGATGAGTTAGAATCCAAAGCATTCTTCCAACCTCATTTTTAACAAGGTATATGAGGTTATTACATAGAAACCCAGGGCCACCTTTCCCTTTTCTTGCTCTCACTCTTACTTAGGCTCTTGATTAGGCCAATAACCAGGTATACAATCAGGCCTATATCTAGCTATTAGGTAAGTCTATTAGAAGTAGGGCACAGCAGAATGAACACTCCCTGTAGCTGAGTTCTGTATCTAGGATTTGCGGGGAACTACAGTCAACTGCCAAGTTGTCCACAGATTCATGATGTGTTCTCAAATTCCACTGTTTACAAAGAGCCTAAATTTTAGAGACAGGGACATCTCCCTTATGTTGTGTCCATTATTTATCTGTTACTATTCCTAACCTCAATGGATATTATAAGCTAGTGCTAGCAGATCAGCATCATCTTAACACTACACTGAATTAAACACATATTAAGTGCTAATACTCTTTTGCATGTTCTTTAAATCCTAATCTTGCAAAGCAAATATTTTCTTATTTACTAATAAGAAAACTAAGGCTCAGAGAGATTAATTTGCCCAAGCTTCCAAAGCTAATAATTTTAGAAGATTCAAGCTCAAATATTCATGATTTGAAAATTCTCATTCAATTGTAATACTTGAAAATAAAGTTCTTCACCTAAATGTAGTCCTAGTATAATATGAAATCTGCTAATATTTAAACAGACATCAAAGATATATTTGGTCTACCACGAAAAGGGAGTAACTGATCCTGTAACATTTTGTTAATAAAACACTAGGCTCAACAGAGAATTCAGTTACTGAACAATAATTAACTTTAATAACACTCGGGTACAATAAAGATTGCAGGAAAAAAAATCTCAATAGTCTGATGCTCCATTTCCATCCAGGTTTCCGGGAGTAAATATGTAATGTTGCAATAAAGCTCTTTGAAAAATGAGTCATCTTGAACCAAACATAATCAACAAGATAATGATTTACCACAGGCTGGCACAAATCCAACTGGCGTAAAATAATTCAAATTCAGCCTCTAAAAAGATAACTCAATCTGAATGCTAATATCTCAAAAGGTAAGTCAATGATGGAATCTACATAATGAGTCTATATATTGACACAAACAGAAATGGACCTATTTTCCTGTCTTAAAATTTTTATAATTTCCATCATTTACTCACAAAACTACAAATGGACCTGATAATGACATATCTGTATTTATTCACTCTACATAAAACTCTGGAAGATAATTTTCTAATATTTACTAGAATTAATGCATTTCTGTTTATTTTAGTAAGGCACACAAACTGAACATGCCATATTAGGCACCAATTACTAGGAATACTATATCCCTAAAAAATGTTAACAATGTACTGTCGCAAAATTTAAACTGTCATCTATGGCACATGCTCTAATGTTTTATCTGGGAGCATAGCAGAGTCACCCTATAACCTCATTCCAGAACAACAATATGAATCTAACAAATGGCTAAAGTGGTTAGGAATATATTATATGGCCACAAAACAAGACCAAGTTAACAGGATCATGAAAGAACAAACCTGTAATTCTGACCTCAGAAGCATGGCTTCTGTAACCAATGAGAGAGTTAACCATTGAACTCATTGGAGAACTAATTATTTTATAATATTCAAAATTTAATTGGGCAGTAAAGTCTTCGACAGTGCTGCTTATTATTGGTCATAAAAGAAAAAATGAGGTTTAACCCTATCTCATACTACACACAGGAATTAATCTGAAGTACGATTCATCCTAGACCTAGAAGTAAAAGCACTAGCCATAGAGAACAAATGATAAATTATACTTAATCAAAAATTTAAAATTACTACTCATCAATACATTATTAATAGCTAGGAAAGCCAAGTAGTAGAATAATATATTAATGGCACATATAGCTGACAAAATAATTGCATTTATAGTACATAAATTCAACAAAATACAAATAAAAATAAAAAAAATGAAGTGAAAAATAAAATAATTAAAAAAAAAAACAAATAAATTTTATTCAATTTTAGTTTTAAAGGACTTAATTTTCTTCACCAAGTACTGCAGGATATTTAGTTTTAAATAAACTATTAACATTAAAGATGAAAAGGCTGCAAAGCCCACCTTTGTGTATTTATAGAGGCTATCAAATGAATGTATTATAAATACATTGTTTATACATGTTTTAAATGAGCAAAACATGAATTGTCCTAAAAATGTTAAAAGGAAAATTTTACAAACCACTTGACAATAAAGCAAAATCAACACATTTAAAAACAGGAGGGCATAGACGCGCCCTGGTGGAGCAGAGGTCAGGTCAGTAGCCTACGAAGGAACAGGCCACATACTCCATGGTTTGAGTCCCGGGCCTCGGGGGAAGCAACAAGTGTGAACGACTAAATAAAAATAAAGATGCTTCTTCCTCCTCACCTGCCTGCTGGTCTTCATTCCTGTCTGAACCTCTCCTTTAAAAAAAAAAAAAAAGTGCAAATGACGACTCTTAATAGATAAAGTGAAAAAAATGAAAAATGTATCAACAATGTCCTCTTTAAGAAATCTCAGCGTGCTCTGGTCAGGCAGTGATTTGGTCAATTGCCTCTGACCTAAGCCTATTCAACATACATCCCAAGGACCCAGGTTCACCTTCCAGACCCGGGAAACAACTAAGATGTACAACTTAATAAAAGTAAGTAAGATGCTTCTACCTCCTCTCTCTCTTCCTGCCTGCTTGCTCACCTTCATATCTACCTACACCTTTCCTTTAAAACAAACAAACAAACTCAGGGATGAAAAAAGGCCAAAATTTCAAATAATTTAAATTTTATTCTTTACCACAGCATCAGATTGAGTTTGGCCCTAAAGATAAAATTCCAACAGCAATTTTTTTCCTAAGAAATTTTTCTACTGTCGATCTAAACAATTACACAAAAGACTTAATGTTTATTTTATTCTTTATCCACAAATCACTTTATATTAAGTTTTTCATCAGAATAAGTTGTATGCACATTATGTAGTATTTACTAACAAGTATGCTACGATGCAGCTAAAGACTAATATTTAGCTAATGAACACAGCCAGCCAAACATCAATTCCCATATCCTCCCATATATCCTACCACCTCATAGCTTGCAGAGCAATTTTATTACTGTTAGGCTTCTCCAATCACTCCTATAAATTAGCAAAACCCTGAATGCCTTTTTACAGCTGGACCAAGAATCTGAGAGGCCCTAAAAAATGACTGGAAAAACAGAAAATGCTGAGAATGATATCAATTATTCTGAAACTCTGAGACAGCAGCAACTACTTCCTCAGTTTTTAATTCTCATGGAAGCCAGTTATTCTAGCAAAATATACTCATTTTAATGTCTGTGGTTTCCAAATGACCCTCACTTATTTCTCAACCAGTCCTTCATGTTGTTATAAAACTGAGAGGCCCAAGATCTTTACCATAAAATCACACTGGTTATTTGAGGTACACGAGTGGTCAGTAAGCAGTGGAAAGAATATAGACTTTACAAAAGAAAAGAGTAACTTTCATGGAAATTTAAGACGTAGACTTTTGGGGAAAACATATTCAAAACTAAGGATTTTTTTAAATTCAACTTGAGATGGTAATGAAAACAGTGAAGGAAAGAGAACTGAGTATGATACAAAGAGATGAAAAGAATATAAAATCAATTAAGTTAAACAATGATTGAAAACAGACACGATTTGACATGACTGTTCAATTCATAATTCTCCAAGTGACCACGTGTATGCTATCCTTTTGAGAAACTACCCAAGCCTTCTGGTATTCTAAACACAGACTACAAAAACTTTTTTTTTTTTTTAATATAACAATACCGCCCCTTCTTACATGAAATGATTAGCAGAGGGATAAAAATTTGATGGAAGCAGGATGAAATTTCTTTCCTTGGATTTTTTCCAAACTAGTGGGAAGGGAAGGAAACTCTAAGGCTATGGTTCCAGAGCTACCAGGATGACATGACCCGTGCTGCTACAGAAAACCTATTTCAAAGAACAAAGTCAACTGTATAGAGAAAACAGAAATATGAAGCAGAGAATTCTAATGGTAATGTGCATCCTGCCCACAATTATAGACATAACGTGTATTTTATTGTAAGCATGGTAAATACTTACGACTGCTATTATAAGAATTAAAAGCAATAATAAATATAAAGGCACTTTGTAAACGCTAAGCTTTATCAGAGCTTATTCAGATTATTCAGCAAATGTCATCATTCTGGTTTTAAATAAAACTCGAATAATGCACATCTATACTTACATTAAGTAGAAAAACAAGGTAATGAAATCAGTGTAAGCTAATGACTGTAACCACATAAGAAATATGTAAGACAAGACGTTAGTAAACTATGACTGGACCAGACCAAATCTGGTCTTCCAATGATTTTTTTAATGGCCTCTGAAATAAGAATGATTCTTACATTTTTTAATGTTTGGGGGAACATAGATAAACGGGTATTTCACAATACATGCAAAAATGAAACGAAATTCAGGTTTCACTGTTCATAAATAGTTACTGGAACACAAGACACACATTAGTTATATACTGCCCATGGCTTCATGCATGCTATAATAGAATTAAGTAGTTGGCCTTTACAGAAAGTTTGTCAACTCCTACAGAAAAGAGTAAACGAACATACCAAAACATATATTGTGATTGGTCAGGAAAGAAGGATTTTAACTAATTTTTCTTATCCCTATCTTCCAAGTCCCAGATATGATACCACTTTGAATTTAAAACAAACAAAACTATTCTGATTTCCCTTCCTCCACTGTGTAACTTTTTCAATTAATCTAAGCCTTCCTCACCCAAAGTAAATAGCACCACCAAGCTGATCAGGCTAAAAAAAAAATCTACAAATTATCCATGATTCATTCCTTTTCTCCTTTCTTATAACCGTCCATCCATATATCCATAGGCCCTTCGAAACCACTTCTTTCATCAGTACTCCTGCAGCCAAGAACCTCCTAACTGATCTGAGGTTGAGGGAGTGGGGGGTTGGGGGAAAGAAAAAGGGGAAAAGAACTTAAGGTGATACTTTGGCAATAAGGAAAGCATATAAATAACACACTTCGAGTCTAAAACTTATGTTTTATTATTCTTTTTCTCATTTAGGAATGAGTATCTGTAGTTTTTTTTTTTTTAAGAGGAACGAAACAGGCAGAAATAATGTCAAGTAGGCAGGCAGAGAGAAGAAAGAAGCATTTTCTCATTCATTTATTTGGTTGTTCATTTTTTTGGTTGTTTCCCCTGAACCTGAGTCACAAACCCAGGTCCTTGGGATTTATGTGGACAACACTGCTGTAATGCCGAATATCTTCAATCCTTAAAATTTTTTTTTTCAAATGGTATCTTTCAGTTTTCAGTCAACAAATCTTGTTGCTTCTTACCTCACATTTCTAAACTTAAAATTAAACTATGAATACCTACTCTGGTTGTAACACAATATCACCAAAAAAAACCAAACAAACCATTTTTTACTTTTAATGTTTGTAATATTGGTGAACAAGAAAATGAATTAAATGACATTTTTCATAAAACATTCATTCTTCAACATTTAATTAACATAAGTAAACAGTAGAAAGAAAAGCCGTGAAGTATAATGGAAAGTATACTGGATTTCTGAAGACATTCCACTTGGGCTTTAGTTCTTACTTTAGTGTACTAAACTATGATTTCAAATTAGCACTCCTAAATCTTACAGATTATTCCTTTATAAAATATGAAAATCAATGTCTGCTATCAGACTTAGTGAATTAGAAGCAATTCTTGATAGCAATTTTAAAAGGAAACTCTAAAATATAAAGTGAATATAAAATGTTATCATTTGTGGAAATAAATTATTTTCTCTCCATCTACAAAATTTTAAAGCTTATTTCCTCTAAACTATTATTCAAATATTAAAAAAATTAATTTAAATCTTTACTATTCAGCTACAGTAATGGCATGGACAAACCAGAATATAGTGTCCGGAAAGAGGTCAACACATATGTGGGCTCTTGATTTTCAGCAATAATGCCAAGGTAATTAAAAGGATAAAGGCTAACTTTTTAAACAAATGGTGCTGAAACAAAGGAGTATCAATATGCAAAAAAATGAACTTTGATTATTACCTCATACCATACCAGAAAATGAACTCAAAAATGATCACAGACCTAAATCAAGAGCTAAAACAACAGAAGAGAGCAATAGGAGAAAAACTGTAACATTAAAAAATATGTATTTATTTAGTCTATGCCACAGAACTCCTAAAACCCTTAGAACTTTCTGATTGGGGTAAAACGAGGCTTTTCAACCACACTTAACTTTATGCTAATGCGGTGACTTGGGAAGGGTAGATCGCCAGAAGAACCAATATCATGATTAAAGAGTGTAACTTTCAATATCACAAATCGAAATCTGACTAGAGAGTGATTCAATCACCATTGGCAATGATTTAATTAATCATGCCTATGTAATGGAACCTCTAAAAGAACTCTAAATAATGGGTTTCTGAGAACTTCTGGGAGGCTGACATACCTAAAGAGGGCCAGGAAGCTCCATGTCCTTTCCCATGTAATCTTAACTGATTCATCTCTCCATCTGGGTATTTTTGAGTTGTATCTTTATAATAAACCAGTAATAGAAGTAAAATGTTTTCCTGTGTTCTCTCAGCCAATCCAGAAAATTATCAAATTCAAGTAGAGGGCCAATGGAATCCCTAATTTATAAAAAGGTCAAAGTATCACAGAGACTCAGATTTGCAAATGGTGTCTGAAGTAGACCACAGTCCTGTGGACTCAAACCTTTAACCTCTAGAATTCAACTCCAGATAGTATCAGAATTGCCTTATGTGGAAAACCTTTACACATCTGGTGTCAGTGTTTCAAGTGGAGGAAAGGTTCTTTTTAGAAACTTTGTGACCTTGGGTTAGGTAAAAATTTCTTAAATATTAGGACACAAAAGGTATATACTGTAAAAGAAAAAAACGATAAATTGAACTTCTCCAAGATAAACTGATAACTTGGATTTCATCAAAATAAAAAGCTTAAAACTCTTCAAAAGAATGTTAAATGAACACTTAAGCCTTAGACTATAAGAAGCTATTTGCAAAACTCAATACTGATAAGACTTACATCTAGAGTACATAAAGAACTCTTAAAAATTGACAAACAATTCAATTATTTTTTAAAGTGAGAACCAGATAGGCAAATGCATAGGATCACAAAATTGATTAGTGCTTGGCAAGTTATATAGAGACATGTATTCAGATGTTCATAGCAACTTTATTCATAATAGCCAAAAACTGTTAGCAACTAAAATGTTCACTATCTGCTGAATGGATAAACTGTGGTATATTCATACAATGAAACATTGCTCAGCATAAGAAAAAAATGCTGAAACACAAACCATGGATGAATCTCAAAAACATTATGCCAAATGAAAAGCACTAAAATATCACAGATTTTAAGACTGTAACTGTAAGAAATTCTAGAAAAGACAAAATATAGCAACAAAAAGCAGATCGGTGGTTGCTAGAAATTAGGGAAGGAGGAAAAGGTTAGGCTACAAAGCGGTACAAGGAAGCCTTGGGAATGTTGTATATCTTGTTTGTCATAGTGGATATAGACAGCTACAGAAATGTTTCAAGGCCCACTGTACACTTAAAATTGGCAAAATTTACTACAGTAAAGATCAGTTTAATAGCCGATCTTTTTAATTTGAAACCTCGAAAATACCCTGTAAATATGATAATGTATTCTGTGATGCTTTAAAATGACTAAGAATTTGCTATTATATAACTGATAAAAAAAATGCCAACTAACCAAAGGAACACAGTACACTCAAAGAAGTTTGAAAAAGAGCAGATTGACTTACCCAGGATTACACCTAATGTCAATGATGAGAAATAGGTATAGATTAATTAGCAGAGGGAAAAACATGATTTTCAAAACTTAAAAGACTTTTTAAACTACTCTTAGGAATCTGTCTTTATCTTACCTGTCAGTTTTCAAACTCCCCAATTTTGCTGAGGGATATATGGGAAGTCTGTCAACTTAGGGCATTAAAAATATCTACCTTAAAGATTTTTTTTTCCGTATGTAAATGGAGAACTTTCTAAATGTCCAAATTAACTTCTGGACTGAAAATAAATCAATCAGTGCTTGCCACAGAGAGGAAAAAGTAACACAGTAAGAGACTACAAGACCTCCTTAAAGTTATTTTGGTTATTTTTTTTTTTTCTGAGGCAATTATAAACTAATTGGAAAACAGGAAAAGTGATTTAGTATAAAGCAGAGAAAATACAGCAGTTTGTAAAAAGAGTAGACTTTGCAGTGCAGACCCTGCTTATTCTACCTGTAACTTCTCTGAGCCTTTTTAATTTGTGAAACATATTTCAGTTACTATGAGCACATTAGAAATGCGAAGCGACTGATTCTTAAGTGCCATTACATTTTACCTCCTTAATTTTAAATCTGTATCTTCCAAGTCCGATAGTGAGGAAAGGTGGGGGCTGAGGGGAGAGGGTGAGGTGAGAGGAATGCGGGAAGGAGAAGCTGTTTGACTTTTAACCTACCACTCTCAGATTACTGCAAAAACTACAAACTAACATTCCTATTTTCAGGACTGCATGTTCCAATTCATTCTCCCTAATACCAACAGAAAGAATATTTTGAAATAAAAAAAGTGTTTCTATCCTTAAAGGTCCTTCATGGGTGTGCCCCGGTGGTTTAATAGTTAAGTCTACTGCCTCTAACTGGCACAGTACACAGACATTCCAAGGACCTGGGTTCATGACCCCAGGGCAAGGGAAACAAACAAGATGAACTAAAAAAAAAGTCTTCAGTGGTTCTTCCCCTATCACCTTCAGGACCAAAGTGAAGCACTGACATTCAAGATCCTTTGATCTCTTGAGTCTTCATACTTCATCACGATAGTGAATTATTTGCTTAGTATTTCTCCAAAGACCCGAAGCTATCTGTTCGGTAGAATAGAGAGCTTGCAGACTGCCTAGGATTAAATCCCAGCTCTACCAAAGTTTATCTTAAACAAGGCTTGTGAAATTTTTCCCACAAAAGATCACATAGTAAAGATCATAGGCTTTCCAAGTCATTCAGTCTCTGTGGCAACTACTCAACTTAACACTGTCTTGTAAAAGCAACTACAGACAATTCTTAAAAAAATGGGCTTAGCTGTGTTCCAAAATTTTTAATTTATTTATGCATGCTGAAATTTGAATTCGGTATAATTTTCATGTGTCACAAAAATCACTTTTCAATTTTTTCCAAACATCAAAAAAATGTATTAATCACTCTTAACCTGGAGACAGAACAAAAAAGAGCGTGTGGGGCGTGGTTGGCCTGTAGGCGGTAGTTTGCCAAACTATGATCTTAAGCAAGTCATTTTGTCTCTCTTCACCTGTTTATTTATAAAATGAGAAAAACATTAATACCTACTCAAAGTATTATTATTCTCACAGACAAAACTAGATTACATAAAAATGAAGTTTAAGGAATTCTATTAATTCACTGATATCTTTATTTTCCCACATGGGCTGAAACAGTTAAGCACCAGACATGAAACAATTACTACTCAAAAGGCAGCATATTAAATGCAATAAAAATTCAACCAAATATAACACATTTCTGTCCTTAAGAAATTTATCACCCAATTAAAGAGACAACATATATTAACAACGAATAGCCAAATATTAATATAAGGCTGTGTGTGACTGAACAGTATAAGGCCTGGTCTCTGTAAATAAAACCAAATGTGTTATAAGGATTAAGAAAAGAATGATAACCCCAGTGGATTGATCAAAGGAAGGTAGTACTTACACTGGTTCTTGATAAGCAGACAGGAATTTGTAAGAGAAATGGAAAATATAACAACATATATCTTGATACATGTAATACACAATGGTGGCACAAGAACAAAGTAGCAGAAACGAGGCAAGCAGTTAAGGGATGAAGCTGGAAAGATAATAACTGGAAATGAACTAATTTTTCAAGTTGAGAAATACCAATAAAATATTCTGGTGGTTATACACAGGTTAAGTGAGAACAGGAAAAGATCAAATAATGAAACATTAATTTTTAGACATTAATTGCCTGAAATGGGTCGGAACACTTAAAACTACATCAACGGTTTTCAAACTACTGAAGCATCTTTGTGGTTGTGTAACGTAATCACACCCCCATGAGTTTCACTCAAAAACAGTTAATTTTATCTTTCAGGTGCCACTAATAACAACTGTTTAGAGCACAGCAAATAGTCCAAACTGATTTAAAGTACCAAAGTAGGTGTTAAAGTCCGGAAAGAAAGAGGGACAGAAGGTGAAAGAGGTGACCTCATCCTGATCACACAACCCACTGTTTGCCTCTACCATCACCACCACCCACAAACAGCTGTTTGGAGATCTCCACAGCATCCTGAGAATTCTCTTGAGTAACAGAATAGGAGTCCTGAATAAAGGCTGTTAAACAGTGAACTACAGTAATTAACCTGAAAATTTAAGATTTTACTGAAATACACTCATATCCTCCTACAAAAAAGAAATATTAAAACTGAAAGGAATTCATGCCCAAACATAAAGGTGTTATAGAAAACAATAAAACTTAAACGTTAATGACAAAACAACAACAAAAATCAATCTGAGAATGGACATCTAAGAAAGTGTATTGATATATTCCAAAACATGTAAGATTAGATACAGAGACTAAGATGTGTAACAAAATAGCACTGGCACAGTTGTATTTTATCTACCTGTTTTTGAATCAATGACATTACTTTTCTCTAAGTTTATCTAACAAGCAAACGCCACACAGCCATGCAGTATATGAAAAAGGAAAATCGTCAATTCAGACATCCATATTTGCAGAGAAATCACTGAAACCTAAGTGACTAAGTTAATGAAAATGATTTATTGTCTAGCTCCCATTAATGTAACATAAGCTTACATAAGCAAGGATTTCTTTTTTTAATGGATATATTCTCAGTATGAAAACAATGCCTGATATGTGTCAATTGCTAACTAAATATATCCTGAATTATTAGATTTTCATTCTGGGAACTATAGTTAATTTCAGTCACCAAAAAGCAGTCATAAATATGACTATGATCATCATCCTCACAGAAAGGTCTGTAATAACAAGTTCAGTTTTATTCAATCTATTTAGTTATCCTTGAGGATATTGTTTAAGCTAAATTTAAGAATTTTTGGTCCATAAGAAAGTTATTACAATTAATTTACAGAAAGTCTGCATAGTTCCTGAAACCCTTCTGAACGTTAGGGCCTCTGACACCTTTCATAACGCTATTCATGTGAACCAAATTTCTTAAAATAGTCCGTAAACTACCATCAATGACTATTTTCTAAAGCAAGTATAATGCTGATCATAATCAGTTAATGAACTTTACAAGTATATGTTTTAAATTATAGATCACTTATGACATAATCACAAGACTCATAGTTCATCAAAGATATAGAAAACACAAGTACCTTTTAAAACTATCACTTTTGCAGGTGACAGAGAGAGGAAGTACTGAATTCACTGCCTGAAATTAGGATGCCAACAGGAGGGCAGTAGGTTGACCACTGCAACCTAAATGGTTCTATTGGTAATGTCATTTTCTCAGAGGTATGGGAATAGGGTGAGAAAGTAAATGTCGTTTCTTTAAGTTGTTTCCAAAAGCTGGAAGGGGTATTGTGACCTGACCTTTATTTTTCTGCTTACAGCCTAAAGCAAGACATGCATTTGAAAAAGATATAAAAGGCTGGAAGATAGAGGCTTACGGTAGTTATCAATGTTCCCAAAGATTTCTAACTTTCTATCAATTCTTATTACTCTCTATTTTAAAAGGTAATATTATAAACTCCATAAGGGCTTTGTTTATAGCTGGAAGAGTACTGAGCACATACCAAGCATTCAATAAATATTTCCTGAATAAAGATTGCCTGAATTCCCCACAGAATTACAAGCTTCACGAGAGGAGTGATTTCCAGAGTCTCATTCACGTTTTCCACTGCACTTAACAGGGTGTTATCCAGAGACTAATCAAAACCTATTTACTTAATGAATGTGTTTATGACCAAGAAACACAAAAAAAATAAGTGGCCTATATGAGATTCAAACCTATAACCTTAGCCTCATTATAGTATGCATTAATGAACCAAGATAAGGAATTTCAGTGTGCAAATAACCATTGAATCTCATTCACAAACAATCATGAATAAAAAGTTCAAGAAAATAAGTCAAATATTATTTTCCCAACCATCTCTCTTTATTCCAAACACCTTACCTCAAATAATCTACAATACTATATCCTGAAAATCAAGAACTCATTATTCCAAATACATACTCACACAAATTATGAGGAAGGATTAAAAAGATGATTATCAAGATGTACTCAACGCAGTCAAAGAAAATCAAACACTATGCCCCAACTAAACTCAAAACAGGATATCCTTCAAAGTTAAAAAAACAAAAACCAAAAAATATCCTCTCACTTACTCATCAGCAGAAGTCAGTTATGACTTTTCTGGAACAAACAGGTCGAAAGAAAATAGACAAATTTTATCATTTGCTCTGATGTGTCATGTAAAGATCAGCATAAGGTAATCACTGTAAGACCAGAGTAAAAACATTATTTAAGGAAATATGTCAAATATAAACACTAAATTGTTCTGTTTTAAAACAGAAAGTCATCTCAACTTTAAAAGGTCATCAATTTTAGAAAGTCAGAAAAACTATACTCTAGAAAAAAAGTGCATCCTAATTGTGGAATATGACAAATATAGCATAATTTGACTATAATATATAATGCACCTGACTGAGATTCATCTTAAAAGAAAAAAACAAAAGAAAATCTTAATAAAAGAAAATACAGAGAGCATAAGTGATCTATAATTTAAAACATATACTTGTAAAGTTTATTAACTCACAGCTCATGCATTTTACTCAAGTCCTTATTCAGAAATCTATCATTTTACTTTGAGGAACATCTGGCATCCTGTTACTCACAAATCACCAACATTAACAATATTTATTAGGTATGATCCTATCGCTATAGGTGTTAAACCATGTAATGTAAACAGGTATATAGGACTAGTTTGATCTCTGGGTTCTTTTTTTTTGAGATTCACAACAATCTTTATATAAATCCAACAAGCTTTGCTATCTGGTTTCCAAGTCCAAAGCAGATTAAAACTGGACTCAAAAAAAGAGGCTAGAAAACAAGCCAGTAAGAATAAGAACCTCTAGAGTCTAGAATACCATTTCATGTCAGAAGGAACCATGATTTCATTAAGAAATCAATGTAGAACTGAAGCAAGAAGTGTGTAAGAAAAACTTAAACATCTTGTCACATCAGAAAGTAAGGAAGCTAGCAAAGACCACTAGGATGGAGACTCAGAAGCCAATTTAAAGATGCTCCCATGGGCCAAAGATGAGAAGATCTGAATATCAAAAAGAAAAAGAATGAGAACAGATTGAAATATACCAAATATATAAGTTTTGGTATATTTCAACCTGCTTTCATTATATAAAAAAGACAAACATGTTCCATAACATCAAAGAATACAATCAGCACTTGGGTTAAAACTCTCTAGGAGTCTATTACAAGGTCTGTAACAAAAATTTAGTTTCTTTAACCAACTGCAAAGAAAAAATAAGGACTACTGATTGTCTTGACATACAGCAAAGAAATGCAATCCTGTTTAAATCCTGATTTAAACAAAACACTGTAAAAGGACACTATGAGACAGGAATATTTGACAAAATATTGATATTTAGAAATTACTGTCAAATTTTAGATTTGATAATGAAATTCTATAAGTATTATTTTCAAGAGTAATAAACTTAAATACTATGGGTGAGATTTTTCAAATAATAAATCAAAAGAGAGGAAAAGGTGAAGTACACTGGCATTAGGCGATAAGCAACAGCAAGGAACAGTTACGTAACCCTGGACACCCAATACAGTTGTACTCAGTCATTCAGTGTGTGAAGCAAACAGCACAACACAAATTGCTCTTGTATACATCACAAAACCATGTCTAATGCTCAAAATAACCACAACCAGTCATCAAGAATAAGTTAAATTATATTCTATATACACAGTTTAAGAGGACCAGATATACCAGGAATGGAATATGATATATTAAAGTTTATATTTTATACTTCCTCAGAAGTAAAGACAATTGCAATATTTAAGGGGAAAAACACATATTTTACCCAACCTTCCTCACACACACACTACCTCCTTACTACCTAACCTTGTTCTAAGATAATTGCTGATTGTTTAAATATAGAAACAGGACAGTAAGAAATATAATCCCGAATGACTTTCCATTGTCAGCAAATACTTCCAAAGGTATTTACCTTAATGGTCTAGTCCATGTGCTTAACACAATTTTTACTTAAGATAAAGTATCATACAGTTATAAAATAACTGAAGAACCATAAAAAAATTTCCCTAACTTAAAATGACATAATTCCAATTCTCACCTAAACCCTACTTAAAATTGTATAAAATAAATATTCTTAATATTGGGTTAAATTGTGTCTTATGTCAAAAGAAAAAATTCTCAAGGAAGTATAAAAACATGTCAAAAGAACGAAGAAGCCAGCATAAATGAGCACCCACTAGTCAAAACTGGTTCTATCAGAACATCAAAATATATAATAATGGAATATAACCCATTGAAAAAACTAAACCAATAATTAAAGATAGGATAAGGTACAGAATGTTTACACTGTTTCCAAGTACTTGGAAATAATGCTATGAAATTCTTAATCACAGTTATAAAAAAGTAATTTTACAGAGCAGAAACCTGGCAGACACCACTTTAATCAAATGATCAAAACAGACAACTACCAGTAATGTTACAAATCAAAACTGTGCCACCTGCCAGGATGCAAAGAGACAAAACGTCTTCACTTCTGTGGCAGCTGTAACAAAGGTGCATAACTTGAATGCAATCAGGAGCAAACATCAAATGTAGGGACATTCTGTGAAAAAATTGGCTGATAATCTTACAGTGTCAAGGTCATGAAACTCAAGGAAAGACTAAGGAATTATTCTACAAAGAAGACTAAAGAGACATAACTAAATACAGCATCTTATTCTGAACCAGATTATTTTGCTACAAATGTCATTAAAACAATTAGCAAAATGTGAATGATCCTGAGGATTAAATAGTAATCAGCACATCGATATTAATTTGCTGATCTTCACTGTAGTATAATTATGTAGGAGAATGTCCTTGTTTACAGGACATACATACACATTAAAATGTTAGTAGGCGGTAGGGCATCCAGTCAATAATTTAATTCTCCAATTGTTGGCAACACAAAGACAACACCACCATTTCTTAGGCTAGGTAAAAGCTGCATACATGTATCTACAAAGGCCAAACAATAAAGTATATACTAAAACAGAATAGGTGCAAGGAAGGAACTGAGGCTGCCCACCTATCACAACACTTCGTAAGCAGATAGGTTATCTGGAATGCAAGCCCAGGGTAGCAAGATGATTCCATTCTTTAAGAGAAACCAAAGATCCAGATTTTTATGAGAAATTCCCAATTTTCAAAACACTCGAAAAGGCCAAACAAAAACATGTTCACTGACTTAATTTGAACCACGACTGCCTCTGGCCCAGAGACATGTTTCTCAAACTGAGGCCCAGGAATATAAAAGTAAACCACATGATATATACATGGAACATACTCTTGGAGTCACAGATTTATCCCAAAGAGTTTGCCTGGAATTTTCTGAAAGAGAAGATTCTCTATATTTTCTAAAAGCTATTTTATAGAATATAATAAAAAGTTCATATGATTTTACAACTTTTCATTTGAAAATTTAAGCTTACAGAGAAGTTATACAACAACAATGATGCAAAAAACATCCACAGAGCTTTCACCAAATTCATCTAGTATTAACATTTCATCTGCTTTATTTGCACATAATTTACTCCATCCTCCCCCCATACATACATACATTCAAACCAGTGTCACATACACAAAGTACATTTTTTTCTGAGCCATTTGAGAACAAATTTATATAAATATATCATGTTCCTGTACTCCTAAAAACTTCAGTGCATATTTCCTAATTTTAACATAACCTTAGTATAGTCTTCAGTAATTTAGCACTGACGCAATCATTTTTATCTAATCTATCATCCATATTCCAAACTTGCCAAGTGTTCCAATAATATCCTTTATAGCATTTTCCCTTCTAATACAAGATTCAGTTCAGGATCAGGTATCAAAAGCAGTTGTCATGTCTCTTTTTCTCCCTACAGCCTTTATCTTTATAGCATTCACATTTAAAAAAAAACAAAAAAAACCAGTCTCCCTACCCTTTTAAAAAATTGGATGTTCCCCATTTAGAGTTCAGTGTTTCCTTATGTTCAGAATCAGGTTATGGGTTCCTGGCTGGGGAACTATATAGGTGATGTGTTCTCAAGGCAACACAGTCAGAGGTACACAATATCCACTAGTATTATTGTGATTATGCACTCAAGGTGTTGTCTGATTTCACCACTCTACAGAGTTATTTTATCACTAGCAACTAGTAAGCAATATATGGAAAGATATTTAAGACTATGCAAGCCATAACACGGAGGGAACTCGAGGGTATGCTGAAGAACAGAGTGATTCAAAGGATAAAGGACAAAGAAAAACATTGGATGATCTCACCGATATTAAGAATAAGGAGAAATAATGCAAATAAACTGAAAAATAAAATTAAAAAGAGGGGAAGGGAATAGGGGTTGGGTTCATGTGATAGAAGAGGTTTATCTATGACTTTAATTTTCCCCTTCCTTTTTGATTTTTCTTCTTTTTGTTTCAATCTGTTTTTTTTTTAATCTAAGGAGAAAAGACCAAGCAAACATCCTGCTCATAAAAAAATAAATAAATAAATAAATAAATATATATATATATCCCTAGCTATATCATCTATCACTGAACCCATCCTTATTACGATGGTTGCAAAATAATTCTATGAATGTGTAAATTAAATAGATCCCAACTTCTAGCTATACACCCAGATCCCTTAGGGATAAGTACTCAGTGTTCTCCACTCCAGGAGGACTAAAGTGCAGTGGTTTGAGTGCAAGACAAGAAAAACCAAGAGTAGCCACAGGAAGGAAAAAAAATGCTCTTTCTTGAGCCATGCCTTAAAACTGAATAAATTTTATTTTACATTTTTAAATGAACGGTGCAAGTAGGAAGGAAGGTGAGCAGAGGAAGGCAGGCAGGAAGAGAGAAGAGGAAGAAGCACTTTATTTTTATTTGAATAAAGTGGTCCACTTTAGCTGTTTTACTCAGCCCTGGGTCTTGAACCTTAGGATATGTGGAATATGCCAGAGTGGACTAGGCCACCAGGATGCACTGAAACTGGCTAAATTTTAAGTCGCTAATAAGGTGGAGAACCACTCAAGACACAGATAACTTCATTAGAAAAGCTAAAAAAAATCCACTATAATGAATCCTTTCGCAAAATAATTAACACACCCTGGTCAATCGGTTTTATAAAAACACATTTTACATACTGTTTGCCTAAATAACAATGATTCTAGAACTATGTATTTTTGCTGCTGTTGATATAAACTATATTCTAATCAATATATTCAAAGCCTAAAAACTTTTAAAAACAGGGCACACAATTCATTATAACTCCTTATTGTTTATTCATGTGTAACAGCCCTTTCACCTAGTCTCTCATAGATAAGGATTAGCAACTACCTGATTGTGACCAATAGTAAAAAATAAAATTTATACCAGAATCTAAGACTCTCTCTCCATATATATATATATATATATATATATATATATATATATATATATATAAAACCAAAATTAGGTTTCTTGAAGCAGTATCATGTGAAACATCAATAAATCTTTTTTCCTTTCCTCCTCCTATTCATTCTTTTTAATGCTGGTTTTAATACCAAATAAATTGATTTCTAAATTCCTAGTAGGTCATGCACAAAACCTGTCTTGAAAACAACTACCCTAGAATCTGACAGTTATTTATCAAATTCCCAACAAAGCCTGGAACAGAGTTTTAATTCACTTCAGGTGAAATGAGAAAAATAACATCATTATTGTTTAAAGGCCTCTATTCTAAGACTGCATAAACTAATTTTTTGGTTTTCAAAAGTAATTTCTTTTGAGAAACAATGAAAGTTCTAAATTGCCAATTATGTACTGAGAATTACATGCCCTAACTCTTCCCCAAATTTACTGGTTCATGAAATTTCCATTTTTCTGCGATAAGAGTTCAAAGATACATGAGTGTCAACCTGGAACAAGTTTATAATTTGGCTGAGGAAACAAGACATAAGTTTCTTTTTAAAAAGGATGAAGTGAGGGGAGGAAGAAGCATTGTTTAAGCAAGGAAGAGAGGAAGCACTTTGTTCATTTCTGGTTGTCCCCCTGGGCCTTTGGTCTATGTGGCCAAGGCCCAGCTTCCAGCTTAGCACCAAGCCACCAGGGCACAACAAGACTTAGAACAATTTTAAGATTTGTAATAATTATTTTCACTTTATAAGAAAGGATGTTATGTGACAAGTATCCTAAGAATGCTCCTATGTTAAAAGTTCAAGAGTGCATCCTTTGGGACTAGGAATAAAGAAGGAACAAGGAAGTCTTTAGAAACAACATTTGAGTTAGGCCTTGAAGGGTTACTGAAAATGAAAAAGTGCCACCCAAATGTGGAAAACAAAAAACAGGTCATTTTGCCCAGAATGCGTTAATCAGTAGAAAAAGATAATGGAAGACCTTGAAAACAAGGCCGAGATGTTTGAACTTAGTCATTAAAGTAATGAAGTGATCTTAGAAGTTACTGGGACATCAAAGCGATGCTTTAGGAAAATATGAAACCCCTGTCACCCACCCACACAGTCACAAAATAAATTAGACAGGCAGAGGTTCTTAAGGTTATGCAAAAATCCAGGCATGGGACACTAAGTATCTGAACTGTGGTGGTGGAAGGAAAGAAAGGGATGAGAAACAGAGACAGGAAGAGCGATTTTAAAGTGGGAAAGCAAAAAGGGAAGAGAATCAGATATGATTCTGAGATTTCGAAACTAGGTGATATAGATCTGGAAAATAAGGAAAAGAGGCTGATTTAGATAGAGAAGTTCGGATTCAAGTGTTAGATAACAATGTACCAATGGGTACGTAATTAGGTAGGGAAAAGAACACCGAACCCCTTAAGAAAAATCTGGGTTTTGTTTTGTTTTGTTTTGTTTTTTAATGTAGCTTCCAGTTAGGATTCAATGAAAACACCAGAATGCAAAACTATATCTATGATTTATCTTTGTCAAAAAGCAGGCATAAGGGAAAAAAAAACAAAACAGGTACAAAAACATATTGTTATCTGGTTGCCTATAGATGACCTCAAGAAATGATCGTTTATTTTTCTTCTTTTATATTTTCATTCTTTAAAAATATGAATACAAATTGGACAAACTAGGCCCCCTACCCTCTCCCCAAAAATCTGGATTCAAATACTCTTTTTTAAAAAGCACAAACTTTCTGAACCTCATTTCCCTCATCTTTAAAAGGGAAATAAGTTCTTTCAGTCTAAGGTCTGTGCCAATTAAATGAGGTAAAACAACATGCAACTTAAGGCATTACAGCAGTCTGAGTCAGCTAAAAAACTACAAGACAAGAGATCATACATAGACCCAGAATACACTGTAGATTTGGGAATCTTCCATATCAAGGTGACAGCTGATGAAGGAGATTTCTTAAGACTTTTTTCAAGTCTCAGAATCCATCTACTTTAAAATAAAAATGCTCTCCTCAAATATGAACAAATATTGAAGCTTAATGTTACAGAAATGAACTAATATACATAAAATGAAATTAGTACCTCTACATGTTACTCAAAATTAAACATAAAGTACAAAAAGAGCTGCTAATGTTATTCCTTAATATTCAGACTGCTAAATGAATTATTTCATTGTCTTAAAAAGTCTGGTCCTTTTAAAGATAAATATAGCAATTTCCAAATGGCCTTTCTCAGTTACATGCTTGATACATAGTTCAGCATTCTCAGTGGTGTTTCTGTCTCTCTACTGACATATCTGGTACTTTAGCTATGCAAAAACATCTTTAGAGACCTATTTAAAACCAGAAAGTTAAGTTCCTAAAGGGTAAAAAGCATGTTTTATATTTGCTCATCCCATTAGGACAGTCAAGCACACTACTGGTCACACATACATGTTAAGAAATACTCTCTAACTCATGTTATAGATGTTGCAGTAACTACTTAAAAGATACTGTGCCATGTTATTTAGCTTAAGCCTATCTTGAGTCTTTCAAGAGACAACCAATAAAATTAAAAGCTGTTTAAGAAAAAAAAATCCCCAAGTAATGTTAAGTTTTTAATGTAAATAAAGTACACTTTAGACTGGATTAACATTTAAAAATCATATATTGCGTTGGTCCCTTATGAAAGCAAGAAAATGTGTATGAAATTTTATTTTTAATACTACGGTGTTAAAATTTTTTCTTAAAATATTTAACAGAAGTATGCTGCTATTTTTTCATTTACTTGGCACCCAGAATGGTGTTTCTTATAGATACATACTAACCCTACAATTTCATTTGCTAAAATTTTTCTTTAAAAAAGATTTTGAGTTTTGTTTTTAATCTTTGGAGCACAAAAAGTTAACTTATATGGTTAACTATATGCTTTCTTTAAAGTGTAAACATTGGCTAACTTATAGGTTAATTTCAAGATTAAAGCCTTAAAATTAAAATTTTTATTATGAAAGAGATGCTAAAAAGACGTACGCATGAACTGCACCTAATTCCTGCCTTATGAAAATCAATACAAGCTATGGCAAGTTTCCCACTTTTCACAGAGATCTGAGAATTAAAATATTTACTGTATAGACATGCCCTGGTGAAGCAGTGGTCAAGTCAATTGCCTCCAGAGGATGCAGACCACATACCCTCAACCCCAGGTTCCAGTCCTGGAGTGGGGGTGAGTGGGGTGGAGGGAGACAACCAGTATAAACAACTAAATAAAAATAAAGATGCTTCTTCCTCCTTTCTCTTTCTGACTGCCTGCCTACCTGCCCTGCCTAATCACCTGCACATTTCCTTTATATATGTGTGTGTGTGTGTATGTATGTATGTGTGTATATACACATATCTATATATAAATACCGTATAAGCATTATGTAAGTATGTATATACGTAAAGAGTGATTTGGAGCAGGATGTCAAGATAGTTTGTTTAGGGCACTTTCCCTCTACTAAAATTTTTTTAAAAATTATTTCCAAAGTGCTGCCCTTTAATTATAATAATTCATGAACTAAGGGAAATTCCAGAGTACAAGCACCTACCAGCCAAGTTGCCTGAAATTCATCAGCCAGAGATTAAAAGCATCTTTTAGTTATTTTCATGTAAAATAGAAGTAATACAACCAGTATATTATTTCAATGTGGCATGAATAACATGGTTAATCATCTAAAATTCCTCTCAATCACTTCAAAAACTCCTTACACAAACAATCGAATTGCCACTAGTTATCTTATACACTGTTTTCCTTATCTATACACAACAATTAAGGATACAGTTTGAATTTTAAGATTTCCACTTCACAAAATGCTTCACTAAGATTCTCTTAATCATTTCCCCTAGAATGGTTGTTTATAAAACACTTGAGTATTCTTTTTATAAAAATGCAGTTTTCTCACAATTTTTCAAGAATTCATCTAATATGTGAATAGGAGAAACACATGTACACCTCTTTGAAAATGAATAAATGCCTTGAATACCTGTGACACGCACCCCCCTCACGTTTTGAACTGTGTTTTTAAACATCTACTAGAATATAAGTGCTTGCCTTTACATTCATGGCTCTCTTGATAAAATAAAAGTAAAGAATAATATAACTCTAAGCTCTAGACTAACGAACTGTAGGGAACAGAAAGAAGCAATTTGGCAAGAGTTGAGCAAAGCTCTGCTTAAAGCCTACGAGAAAATATACTAGCACTGCCCCTCCCCCACTCCCATCCCTTTAAGGTTTCAATTAAGATGGGGCCTAGTTTTACTCTAAGAGGGGGATGGAAAGAGAAAGCACAGAGCTCCTGCTGAGAAGTATCTACATCAAGAGCAACTCCGGAAATACTGCCAGGAACCATTTTTTTCCCTCTCTGCTGACACAGGTTCCTGTCTTTAGAAACAGGCATCTCCCCTACTCCAAATGAACACCGTATCTAAAAAACTGAGAAGTCTCATCAACGTACCATCCAAAGGGTAGCATTAAATGAACAAAAACAAAGCCAACATTAAGGTCTACTGTAATGCTTTTTATCAAAAGTGGGAGCCCTAACTGTAACTCAACTTCTCTTACTCTCTTATCAGTTACCTCATGAATTGGATAAGAAGGAATAGTTACTTAACAAAGCATATCCACTGTTTTAAAATAAAGTGGTAGAAAAGACTCCCTCAAAACACTTACAGACGAAGTTTCAGTAAGCCTTCCAAAAGTTCTCAGAACCAACAGGAAAGTAAAAAGTTGATTCTACTATGAGAAGTGATCCCATACTCCTATACATGCCGAGGAGCCTACATAGTGTCTGCATATCTCAGTCCCACAACATGCACTAAACAATCTCGCCCTAGTGTATGATGAGCTCTCCCCTCTAGCGAACAAATAGGTCGTCTTTCAGTCCACTATAATTGGTGAATAAATCCAGGAATGAGGGGTAAAAAAAAAAAGTGAAAAGTTGATGCCTCTTTAAAAGGAGCCCAAGAATGAAACGATCTCACTATGTAAGGAATTATAAGACATCAAAGGTTAGATAATGGACAACAGGTGTCTTTGAAGGAGAAAGCAAATACTCTGTTGCTTCCTATTTTAGGATTTCCACTCTCAAAGTACTGGGGTTTTCGTTGTTGTTTTTTCCTTCCAAAGAAAGTCAGGGCAAAATTATGGCTTTTCTATTTAATACCAATAATGGGTCCATTACTCTTCAACTTGTTTTACTTCAGACTTTTAAAAATCACCTAATCCCAGCATGTCTGGATAGATTAAAGGACAGTTTATGGCCAGATCATGCACTGATCCAAGAACATTCATCAACCAGGCATTTATTACCAAGAAATGCAAAAGAAAGGCGCCTAAATACAAGTTACCTCCACATAAAATACTCAAAATACAAATCCAGCAGCAGGTATCACATAACTGCAATATCAGCCAAAGCAGAAACTGTTTCTCTCACCATCATAACAATTGAGCTCAATCTTTACAGTAACCACATTCCATTGGCCTCAAAGAATAGTAATACCAGACACAGGTTACAGGGCACTAAGTACCAGTCTGGAGTTCTGATTTCTTTAGCCAGTTATAAAATGTACAGTACTTTATCAGGGTGAAAGAGAACACTGAAAGGATACTTCCACCTACTTAATAACCTCTTCCCTTTCTTCATTCCACAAAGAACATATTCCAAAAATGGAGAATCCTTTCTTTCCCTGTCAGAGGGCCCCTTTCCTATGGATTCATCGAGCAGGATTATTCTCCCAAGCATGCAAGCAGAGCCAGAAAATATTTCTGCTTTCACTCTTCTCCTAAAGAGGGTCCCCCAACAGAGATGCATCTCTTTCCTTTCCTGTATTAAGCAAATGATGCTTCAGTGCCTCGGACTCTCTACCACTGCTAAGTGTTCAGAGACGTGGAGGGAGTGAAAGGAAGTTAAGTTATTCTGAGGGATAAACTCCTTTAAAAGAAGTGTCCACATTTGAGGTAAAGACTGGCGTGGGGGTGGGAGGCCGTGCCCCCTTCTTGAAGACGGACTGGGGGGTCCTAAAAGGAAGTTTTTAGGGTAAAGGACGTCCCCAATCTGAAAAAGTCGGTGTAAAGAAAGGAGGGGGGGAATATTATATCCTGGAAAGGAGTTAAGCGTCTGATAAAGGGGTGCCCCAAATGTGAAGGGGGGTCGGAAGAGGGGCCCGTGAGTAGATGGGGAGGGATATGCCAGCTACCGAAAGCCTCTCTGAAAGAAAGGGTCCTACTTTCACGGAAAGAGGGCCCCTCACTGAAGGGGGCGCTGAGAGGAAAGGAGGGTCTCGCAGGGAAGGGCTGGGCTTGAGGGAGGGGCTCCGAGTCCACCAGAGCTAGCAGGGGGGCGGCAGACTCGAGGGCAGCATGTGCACTGGAACGACAGCCATCCCGAGGGGCAGGGTGGGGAGCAGGGCCTGGGCAGTGTGTGCAGGGAACAATGTTCCCACCCTGTGCAGGAGAGGGAGGACTGCCCAGCCATACTCACCGAGGCTGCCGGCGAAACCGTCCATCTTGCGGGGAAAGCGCCGGGCTCCGGGCTCAGCGGGGCGGGCACTTCATTCAGCGGACCGATAGTGGTCGACGCTTATCTTGACCGGCTAGCTCTCTAGGTCGCCCGGCTACGCTCCCAGCCCTCTCCTCCGTCGTCGGTCCGTCGGTTCTCCGCGAGGCAATCAGTGGCTGCCGGCCGGGTCACTTCCCCGTCAGGTTGAGAGCCGCGCCGCTCCGCCGCCAGCCCGGCCTCCCTCCCAGGCTGCAGCCGCGAGCGCCGCGCAGCGCCCCGCCCCCGCGCCCGCGCGCAGCGGTAGCCACGCCTCCGCGCACGCCGTCACGCTTCCGACTCCGCCCCCCACGTGACAGCACGGAGGCGGGATCTGGCCGACCCTTCCCTCTCACCTTGCCTCGGCTGCGGAGAACGCCCGCCTCGCGACGGACTGATGGCAGCGCTTGCACGGTGTGGTTGCTGAAGGTCTGGAATTTGGATTTTGAAGCTGGTTGCGATTGAGTGGGCATAAGGGTGACCTCTGGCCTGAGATCATCTTGCGGGATTCTCTCTCCTCGCAGCCCCACGAGAGCCCGCGGAGGTCCAGTGGAGCCCAAGTCTCGAGCCCTCCTGACAGATGTCCTATGGAGACACTAAAGAGGCAACCAAGTGCAGGGAGAAAGCCCCTTAACGGCTTCTCGTTCTTTCCCACTCAGGAGAGGAACAAATGGGGGCCAGTCTTCTTGACTAGTTCAAGGCCCCTTCCACAACTGCAGGGCCCAAGAAGGGATGTTAGTACTGGATGGGACGCAAGAGTTCATCTTGCCTCCCCTTCATGGAGGACCCTAAGACTTAGGGCATAGCCTGCCCACGGTTGTGGAGCCTGGTAGAAGAGCTGGAACCCACGCTTCCTCACTCCCCCTGGTGTTTGCATCAGGGATGCAAAGAGATCGGTATGGAGCAGGTCATAGGATTGCCTACTGGGGAACAAAAAGTTGAAGTAAGCCTGAGTTCTAGGCTCAACTCCATGTGACTCAATAAGCGAGTGTCAAGTCACTAAAATTATTTGGACCTAACTTTACCCTTTTGCAAATTCAAGGACTTGTAACCAAAACTTTTATACCTCTTGCCTCTTCCCCAATCCTTTAAAGACTGCCTGATGGCTTCCTAAATCCCTCCTGGGACTTGTTTGAATGGGTTATAGTTAAGGAGAACTGTAAGGTGCTCAGGGGCCAAACTGATTTGTAAAACAATAAAGAAATGAGTTAAGAGAGAAGAGAAGTAGAGTTGCCTGAGAGGACAGACTGGGAGATAGGAAATAATGAGGTTGTAACTGTCATAATGAAGAACTTAAAGAAATTAGAAGGTTGTTGGTATTTCTTAGCATCCTGTTGCTTGCTGTCTTGCAGTATCCATCTCCCCTTTGGTACTTCTTTTAAAATCTTCCCTAGAAGTGTAAATTACTTATGATGAATTTCAAATTATTTATATACAATGTTATTGGTTATATTCCTGACAGGAGAGAACATCCATTTTCGCTTGATGTCAGTGAGAACCAAATTTTCCACTTAGAATTGTACATACCCGATGATTGGAAGAATTTTCTTTATACTAGTTTCTTACTTTTTATGTTTCAAACCTTGTTTCTCCCATACTGCCCACATACTTCACGTGTTCACTCACATTGTGACCTCTAGTCCTGCATCTCCATGACAGGGTGCTGGGTGAGTCAGACCAGTGGGCCATAGAAGTGTTCCTGGAATCTACCGATAAACAGAAACAGTAAGAAATAACTAATTAAATGGAAATGACCGTAACTCATGTAAATGTATCTCATTAAGTCTGAAACTAACTATATCCCCAACTCAACTTTCCCTAGCCAGATACCCAAAATATCCGGGACAATTTCAATACTACCTGACATAAAAGGAACTGTATAAAGGGGAAATTGTAGTAGAAAGATGTATTCTATCTTAGAACAGACCCCTGCCTATGAGAAGCTTAAGTTTCATTAACTTAAGATTCATTAACTTAAAGATAAATCTGCCTGTTTTAGTTACTTTTATTTTTTACCAAAGTAATCCATGCCCATGCTAACTAGTGAAAGCAATCAAAAACTAGTTGTTTTTTTTTGTTGTTGTTTGTTTTTTAAAAAGACAGGACAAATGTAATAAATGTTCATTTAGGAAAGGGTGAGCAGAGATAGTTGGTTTTTTTTGTTGTTGTTTGTTTTTTAAAAAGACAGGACAAATGAAATAAATGTTCATTTAGGAAAGGGTGAGCAGAGATACAGCAGTCACTATCCACGGGAATTCCAGAATCCTGCTGGGATAGGTATTATGAAGGGTAAGGACATTTCTTTGCTTAAATCTTTATCTTCTTTCCGAAGAATTCACTTGTTCATTGGACTCCATAGCACTTAACTTTGCAATTCTACAAGAGGAGAGTGCTGGGGGATATACCTTTCTAGGTGACTGCTGAGCTCACTTACTAATGGAGCAAATATGAGACCCAACTCAAATAATCCAAGGATTTCTTTGAAATCATGGTTATTTCAAATAGTTGGTAAGCTTTTGATTTGCTTCCAGACAGCTCTGTGTGCCAATAGATGTAACCATATGGGACATTCTTACTTAAAAACATTTTTCAAATATGAGTTTTATCTTTGCTTTCCTTTCCTAGTTTCTCTCTCTGTCTCTCTGTCTGTCTATCTGTCTGTCTGTCTGTCTCTCTCTCTCGCTCTCTCTCTACTACCTTTAGGCCATCAGATGATAAGATCAGTCTTGATCTTTGCTATGAGTCTGAGACTAAACTGACCACTGACCATTGTTGCTCAAATGTTCTTGATGTTTTATTTCCTATAGGTGTGTCTAAAAGTATTCTTTCTAATTTTTTAGCCCCCAAATTTCTGGACTTCCTCTAATTCTCATTTATTTTTGTTTGCAAACCAACCAGTTCTTTTTTTTTTTTTTTTTTCATTAAAGGAAATGTGCAGGCAGCAATGAAGGCAAATAGGTAGGCAGGCAGGAAGAGAAAGGAGGAAGTATTTGTTCTATTTTAGTTGTTCATCTTGGTTGTTCCCCTGAGCACTAGGTCTGAGCACTAGGTCTTAAACAGGATGTATGTGAATTGCATCTGGTGGATTAAACCACTAGACCAACAGGGCACACCACACCAACCAATTCTTACTTGAGCTGTTCTTTGTCTTGTCATGATTTACTAAAATTAAAAATAGAAGCCAGCAGACACCACGTCTCTTACCCAAAACTTCCTCTAGCGTTCTAGGCTTACTGTACTAGTATTAGAGGCTTACTATATAACTATAGACAAATATGTCCCGCCTTCTAATTATCATAAGAAGCTGTTGTAGCAAATATTTTGCTATGATGTAACAATACTCTCAAATATTCCAGCCTCCAATAGTGTTTTCACCATTTCAGGCCCAAACTGTTCATTCAAGTTCAGATGTTTAGGCTTTTTTGACTTCATGGTTTCATCTTTTGTGTTAGTCAGGGAAAGCTGACTTAATTACAAACAGTCCCAAAATTTCAATGGCTTATATAATTTTTTACTCTTTTTAATACCCACTTTAGATCCTCAGGGGCCTCTGCTCCATGAGGACATTTACAGATCTAGGCTTCTTTTATCTTAGAGGTCACTCTTTCAGTCAGAGTATAGGGAGTGATGGGAGAACATGGAGTCTCAATCAAGAAATGTGTGGTCCAGGCATGAATGGTGTACTTCTTTATTATCCACATTCCATGGTAAAAAAACAGTTTCATGACTACATTTAACTGCAAAGGAGGCAGTTAACTGAGTATCCAAAAGAAAAGAGAAACGTTTTGCTAACAACAAGCCACATAGTTTCTGCCAAACAAATCTTCATAGCACTTTGAAGATGTATAATTTTTCATTTTCTTGACTAATTTTTGCATAAGTTTCTCACCTGTTAGATTCTATACTACAAGAATAGCTTTTAGAATATAGGAGAAGTAGTACATCCAATGGTTAAGAGTGCAGACTCTGGGATCATATTGCCCAAATTCAAATCCCAGCTCTCCCACTTATTAGCTGTGTTACTTTGGATAAATTACCTGGTGAGTGTCTCTGTTGTTTTCATCTGTAAATTTGAATGATAACATTTTTACATCCTAGATGTGTAGAGGGGTTGCAATGAGAATATATAGAAAACCTTAGAACAGGGCCCAGTATAAGTACTCAGTATTGGCTGCTGTTATTAGAAAGTGGACTTGTCTTATGTTTGTTTCTGCTCACCACTGTATCCTCAAACTAACTTCAATAAATAGTAATTGGATATTGAACAAACACAGAAAAACTCTGAAAACTAGTCATCAGAATGTGTTATTTCAATAACCAAAGGCCGTTTTAAAGCAGCCAATATTCATTTTGTTGTTTCATATTTATCAAAATAGATCTTACAAACTGTCTAATACTACTAACATGAAATGGAGGATTTAATATGAATCCCTCACAATGAGAATATATCTGCACATTATCATCAAACAAGCCACAGTAAAAATCCAAATATACTAGTTACCAATTAGTGGATGGCAGTTTGGATTCTTCACAAAGGATTTATCTTTAAATTACTTTCAGTGCAAAACCCCTTTTGCCCCTCACTTTGAGCCCTCTAAGTGCAATTTAATTCATGTAATGCATGTAAATCATGCATCATTTGACAGGATCTCACTTTTGCAAGTGGCTGAATATAGATATATCAAGTAATTAAAATGTAAAACACAAAATCTAGCTACCTTTTCCTCTATGTCAAAATCAGTTTTCTATGAGAGGAGTTTCCAAATACTTCTGAAGACTAGCCAACGTCTATTGTCAAAGCCTTGACTTAAGGGCTGGGAAAAAGAAACGATTTCTATACCGATTTCCTTGTTTTTCTCTCATTAACTAAGTGACTGTGAAAGGCAACTTATAAACTCTTTTTGTCTTGATTTTCTGTCCTTCAGTTATTCAGAAGTAGTAATAGTTGTTATTAGATATGCTGGGCTTTTGACACCTTTTATTTCATTGTCTTGATGTCATTTTTTTTAAACGAAAGGTGCATGCAGGAATGAAGGTGAGTAGACAAGTAGGCCAGAGGAGGGAGGTGGAAGAAGCGTCTTATTCTCTTTTTATTTAGTTGTTCATGTTCATTTCTTTCCCTGGTTTCGGGATGTGAACCTGGCTCCTTAGGATGTGTGTGGACTGTGCTCAACCAAAGTTAACGAAATCAACTGCTACTCCACCAGGGCATGCCTTCTTAATGTCATTTAAAAAACTAAACCCTATAGTCATGGAATTGTGTAGATTATATAAACTTATAGTCCACATAAGCATAAATATGATAGAGAAAAAAACATTAAATTTGCTTTAAGTTTTTATTTAACCTTCAGAATCAGAAATCAATAATATCTGAGTGGAAGAAAAGGATTATTTGTTTTTATAATGTTTCACATAAGCACTGTATGAAAAAGTGCCAACATCAGTAAGAGACTAAATGGCAATGAGTTAGCTTCTTACCATAAAGAATACTTAGGGATAAATTTAAAATAACTCCAAGATTAAAAAATAATAAGTGCATGGGAGGATATTTTCCAAAATGTTAAAGAGTAGTTGTCTCTGGGAAATGAAATTGAGTGGGGAGAGAAAAAGTGGGGCCAGATACAGGAGACAACTTTTATATTAATTATATAATAAATGTGTGAAAAATGTAAGTTAGGGTGCAACAGCAAAAGATATGTTGCAATACACATCACATGCTCACCCACAAACTATCTGTAGAGACTGGTTTAAAATATCACACTTATTAAATAACTGTTTTACTAATCTTGGCATGATTTTTATCTTGTTACCGGACTTACTGACCTCGGAGAAAACGCAAACAATTAGCAGTGCTGTAAATTCTTGGCAAGGGCACCTAAGACTGAAATCTATCCTGTGGAGGTCACCAAACAAACCTGACTTGGGGGGATTTGCTGCGTGGATGCGTGCATGAATGAATGAATAAATGTGAACCTAGGTTAATTTTGGTGGTTTTGCTGGTGTTACTCATGACTAGCAGAGAGAAAAGGCCAGCGAGGACTGTGGTGCTATTTTCCCAGTGCTGACCCAGATATGAGGCTGAAAGTTGTTGAGTTGTAGAATCAACTTTAAAGTTTTTTCTGTGTGCCAGAATTTCACTACATTTACAGAGAGTGGGCAAGACTTAAAAAGATAATTAATAATTTTCATCTGTCCACTATAATTATATTCTTCCCTCCCCCACAAGGAATTCATACCGCTTTTCACAAAACTGAAATTCTACAGGGAAGTACTTTTAAATAACTGTTATAGTGGAAAGCAGCCAATCAGAGTAATTTAACTCTCAAAATTAATAACGTAGGAAGTTCTCTACTTGCAAATAAAAATATTGCAAAAGGTCATTTGTAAGTCAGTTGTTTGAAATTAGGAACAATAATATAAACAGTTAGATTGCCAGTTAGCCCCCCAAAACATGTAGCAGACTGATCCTAACATGCCTGTGTTAAAACCACATTGATGATAACCTTCCTTAATTTTCTGAACCAGACAGGTCTGTAATTGAACATTGTTCATTACAAGCATCTGTGAGTTGATGTTGCAACCTAAATACAAACTAAAACACCATTCTAATTTTTGAAGAGATGACTTACAAATGCATTAGAGGTTAGGTTTTATTATCCCCATTTTTTTCAGACCAGGAAAGTGAGCCTCAAGAGTACACAATTAAAAAATGGGAAATTCAGGGCTTGAACTCCTATCATTCTGCATCTGAAGGTCAAACTCTTTTCACTACAGTAGTTTGTCTCTTAGTTTCATTGAAATTCTGTTGTGGAGATCCTGGAATGCCAGGCTGAGACAATCATGAACACTGCAGTTTTAGCAGCAAGTGATATATCAAAGTATTGCTTCAGGAAAAGTAATCTGTGGTTGGGTTAATTAGAGGAGGCACTAGAAGTGGGGAATGCAGTTAGGAGGCTGTTACAGTGGAGGGGTAGTAACTACAGAAAGATCAAAAAGGTTTCCATTGCTTTTGTGTGAAGGAAAGGAAATAAATGAACAACAAACAAAACCTTGAAGACCTGGATGACTGTTCAGAAGCCGAGGGAGAGAAGGGTGTAAAATTGATCATCGAGGTTCGATTCCCAGAAATGAAAGGAATTATGTGGGCATTAAACACAAAATGGAAACTTAAGAACTGAGTTGACTGGAGAAAAGAAAATGCAGTGGTTAATTGACACTTTTTGATTGGTTCATGTCAGAACCTTATTCCTTTTGTGAGAAGCTGAAGGGAATCAGGGGTCATCTTTAGTTGTTGGAGTCCAGGCATGTGAACTCAACCGAGTGCTATAGCCTAGATCTTTTAATTTCAGAGTAATAACACAAAAACTGGCAGTTGAGTCTTGCTGGAAAGTGGCTGAGGAAATAAAGATTAGTAGTGATGATGGGGGTGCAGGGAGCGAGCAGAGAAGGGGAGACAGCTTCAGGGCAGTGTCCTCAACAGACTCCTCCGATGGGGTGAACTTGGCCATGCTTTCTGTGCCGTAGACTCTGCCTGGGCTCCTGCCCATTTTCCGTGCTTGGTCCTCTGGCTTCCTTGTCGACCCAGCGAGCCACCTGATATCCTCTCAGTGAATTCATTTTCTGCTTGAGTTAGCCAGAGTGGGTTTTTGTTGTTTGTAGTTGAGAACCATGTGTGGTACAAACACGGTTTTCAGTTTTAAACAGATTGTACTTGGCATCATGACAAGATGCCCAGATGGAAGCTTCCAGCACATATTTTGGAATGTAGAATTACAGTTCAAGAGTGAGTTGGGTCTGGGAATATGGACTTAGGATACTTCAAAATAGAACCAGTGGCTCAAACCATGAGAAATCATTAAGGGAAAAGATTTAAGAGAGACAAATGGAAGTGAATAGAATGTAGAACATTTGAGACCACCAATATTTAGGAGGCAAGAGAAGGAAGAAGCAACAGCAATTGTAGGGGGCAAATCACATTAATGCCTTATTACTGAACTCAAAAGAGCCAGGGCTTTAAGAAATCATAGAAGTCTATGTTAGTAATGCTACAGAATCCCAGAAAGATGAGAACTGAGAAAGGAACATTGGATATATAGAGGTCACTGTTTTATCAAGGTCGTTGGAAATATTGTAGGGGTGAAAAACTGAAAGGATGGTGTGAAAGCAGAAGGAGAAAATACAGGCTACAGTTCAAATTTTGCATGAGTTTGTCTTGTTCACTGCTGCAGTCTCCGTTTCTAGAAAAAAATACCTGTCATATACCAAGTACTCAAAAATAAACATGTTAAATGAATGAATGAAGAACGGAAATAGAAAATGAACTTGAGCTGAAATCAAAAGGGAAAATTCTTAGAATCCAGGTTAGCTGGGTATGCTTACAAGCCAGGCTTACCAAGTCTTCTCTCTCACTTCTTCCCAGGGATGGAGGACTTGATGTCCGAGACAATTCACATACTAGGCACTTCTTCCCCACCCCATTCCACCATCTACCATACGCCACTGTTCAGTTTGTCCTGTCAGATAATATAATAACCAATCCCGAGATAACAATCTCTCATCCTGATTCTCCTCAGAAAACTTTATTTTTTTCTACTAACATGGCCCACATACAGGCAAGTCAAATCGTCCTCATCCATATTTATTTTGTTGCAGCCCACAGCAGAATACTAGCAAGCTCTTGTGGTTGATCGCATAAAACTAAGTCTGATTAACTAGAAATTTAACTTCACATATACCATTAGATGATATCATTTTTGCAATTGTGCTACTCTGTGGTTCTTGAAAAAAAAAAGTTTTTAACCAATAAACAAATGACCAAAGTACACAACATTGTAATCTTATAAGAGTATAAAGTCAAAACTGCCTCTGATTTAAATAGTAATAAACATAGAATATAAAACATAATATAATTAAAATTTTTCTCTCTCCAAATGTCAGAAGTCTATAAGCAAAGGACTTGAACTTAAAAAATAAATCTGTAACTAGAAATGTAAGAAATCATAAGTCTTTCTCAAGTGCCATGAAACCCTTTGACTATAATAATAAGATTAAAGACCTGGAGGTTTCCCACCCCTAGATTATAGCTCTTCATGGATGTAATTAAAGCACATAAAATCTTGCCAATGTGTTTAAGAAGCAGTTTTCTTTTTGCCTGCAGACTTTAAGAAATTCATAGGCTCATCAAAGCAATACTGTATGGGTATTACTGTATTAATTTGCTTTTAGGCAGTTTAAAATTATTTGGTGGAAAAGACAGAAAGAAACATAAAATGAATAATTTGCTTTTGATCATGTCATTCCCTTTGGTTTCTTAGTGATTTATGTACATTAGATGCAAACAGAATGCATGTGTGTGCATGTTACATTTGTGTCTGTGTGTCTCTTGATTTTTGGTCAAGAAGTTTTTTGTATCACTCCTCACCCCTCTCCTAGACTAAAACTTGGTTTTGCTCACACTGAGTGCTTAACCAAGGTGTGAATAGCTTGTAATAGCAGAGCATTTCCAGTTGTACCGGCTAATGATATTTGACATCAAAATCCTCCAGTCATAATAAGGATTTTGTTTTTAATTTTTAAAGCATTTAAGGAAGGAAAGAAGAAGAAAGGAAGAAACATTTTTTTAAAGGAAAGGTGCAGGCAGTGAAGGTGAAGGTGAGTAGGAAGGCAAGAATAGAGAGAGGAGGAAGAAGTACTTTGTTTTAATTTAGTTGTTCACAATAGTTGCACAATAAAGATTTTTCATTCTTGGGTAACTGGAGACTTTTATTTAAGTGAACAATCATTTTTAGGTCATATTGCTTCTATTTAAACTGTAGTGATTGAAGTTTAGGGAAGGACTATAAAATGAGTGTGAGGTTACCTTAGACTTGAAGACTGCATTCCAAAATTGTAGCATCTTTTTACCACCCGTGTGGTGAGACAGGACCCAGATAGGGACAATCACAGGTCTAAAATCAGCCATTCTCATTTAAGAGCTCCAGAGGCCTCCCAAATCCAATGTGTCTGAAAGACATCATCTCATCAGTGAGAGCAACTGCCAGCCTCAGTCATCTAGCATTCTGCACAAAGCCAGATTCCCAAGTTGGCCTAACTGCAAGTCAAGAAATGTGGGCAGTTGACTCAAGCAGGAAGTTTACAAAAGAAGAAATATAAATCCTCTGTAATTCTGCATAGGAACAAGAATATTTAAAAAGTAGTACACAGAGCACACCCTGGTGGAGTAGTGGTTAGGCCCACTGCCTCTGGCTGAGTGAAGTCCACATACATCCCAAGGAGCCGGGTCCACAACAGAGCAGCCAGGATGAATAAGTAAAATTTAGATTGTGGCTTTTCCTCTTCTCTCTTCCTGCCTGTGTCTGCTCAACTTCATTCCTGCCTGTCCCATTCCTTTAAAAAACAAAACAAAACAAAAGGGACAGGGAGACAGCTTGCTCAGTAAGAAATATTGATGTTTCCTTACAGCCAAATATGCTAAAGAAAAACTATTGAGGAGATAAAGGCAATTCTTTTGACGTGGAAATTGAGGCATATTTTCTTGGTGAAACCCCTTGGTAACTAAGCAAATGCTTACGTTTGTCTGTCATGTCCATGCTCTTTAAATGAGTAGAGCTCATTTCCCAAATGCATTCTGTGAAGATGTGGTGAAATGGACACCCATCCAAGTCCCCAGTGGAACACCTCCAGCATGATCTTTCAAGTGGGCAGTTGGTCAAGCTGTATCAAGCATCTAAAACTGCTCATACCGTTTGCCACAGAAAATGCATCTCTGAGAATTTGTTTAGAATTTTTTCTAATATGTAAAGAATAATTTGCAAGGATGTTCACTGCAGTGCTGTTTACAGAAATGAAAAATCAAAAGATAAATCTGGAATCAGTTACATATATCATATTTTAATCATGCAAAAGGTCATAAAGTGGTCATTATTCATTATGTCATTGATATGCTTAAATAATGAAGAATATTTTAAAAAGTTCATGATACAAGGTTAAGTGAAGGGAAAAGTATATACTATAAACTCATTGTTGATTTAGCATCTTCATACTCATCCATATGCATAGATTTGTATATATGTATATATTTATATACATTCATCTGTCTATACCTTTATACCTAATAAGATATATACATACAAAGAGATTTTCCCAAACTTATTGAATTACCTTTTTTTATATATACTATACCTCTGCTCTATATTATATGACCACAAGCTGTCCAATCTTCTCCCCAGGCATTTCTGAGAATCTCCAGCAAGTGTTTGCATATCACCAATCCATGCTGATTACCACCAGTCACCTTACACTCAGCAGCCGTGTTCTAGGACTCTCTCCCAATCCGCTCTGGCCAACTCCTAATGACTTTTCCAGCTGGCTGTCACTCTCTGACATCTACCTTACAATGCAATGTGAAAACCTTCCTTCTATTTCCCAAGACACAGCTAACATAAGGCTGCAATTTTAACAAAACTTAAAGTCTTGAGTATTGCAAAAGGGAATTATAGTGCAGAAAAATAAAACTTGAAAGTGGATATTGGATATCACTTCTCCTAAAGTTCCTCTTGTGAGACTTTTTATAGGGGCTCCCCCCTGACAGTCTCTCTCCTTAGCTCTCAGCCTGCCAGTATGGTGCTGGAACTTGTCCCACCCACTGAGTGGGAGTCTCCTCGAGGACTCTTCATCCAAGTGCTGGAGCCCCAATCTTTTATTTCTGTCTATCAGTATAGAGGAGATGAGACCTTGAAACAATCTGGACAGAGGTATACACACCCCCAATAAAAGTGACCCTTTGCATTATTAAAAAGAAATCTTAGCATCTTTATTTAAAACATCTGCATTTGAGTTACTCCACTAGTTCAAGCCTGCCCCCAAAACTGGCTCCTTAAAAGAAGCCCATTTTCCATCCTTAGAACAGTCAAAAAAAAAATCTTCAAAAAATTCGTAATGCACTTTGGGATACATAACAGCTAATAATAAATTAGTTCTCACTATGTACCAGGAACTATGCTAAGCACTGAACTCATATGAATTCAATAGCCTTCATTAGACTCCTCTATGGAAAGTGCTGCCATTAATATTCATATATGGCTTGCCTTGGTGGCCTAGAAAATAAGGCCACTGGATTTAGTTCACATGCATCCCAAGGACCCAGGTTTGAGACCTGGGGCCCGGGGGGGAGCAAACAAGCTGAACAACTAAATAAAATAAATAAATATTTCTTCTTTCTCCCTCTTCCTACCTATTTGCTTATTAACCTGCATTCCTACCTACGCTTTTCCTTAAAAAAAAAAAAAATCCATATAAATGAGGAAAATGAAGACCAAGAGAAGTTAAATTATTTACCCAGTCACCCAGCCAGAAAGTGGTAAAGCAAGGCTATAGCCAGGTAGCCTCATTCCGGACATTTAATCACTTTTATTTAACTATATTTTACTGTTTCTCAGTAAAGAAGGGAAAAAATGGAACGTGAATGAAGGAAAGAAGTACTGTAAAATGGTGACTTTTTTTCCCGTATTTTTCAAATTGCCTGAAAGGAACTTTCCTTTTAAAATCAGAAACTAGAATATCTCTGTCTCTATATTTCTAAATTGTATCCAGCTCCATATCTATGAATGTTTTGGGGGAGAGAAGTAAAAATTCCCTCTAGACATGGTGGTTTCATCTCTCTAATTCACACTGATTCCTCCCAATTAGCCATTATAGCAGACATTTTTCTCTAAGAAGTGCTGCTCACTTGCATGAGTAGGCCCCTAGGGAACTGTATACTCTGTGACCTCCTGCCCTGACTTCACTTGACTGAACTATGAGACTACCTGACTCACTTCAGATCAATAAAATTTTCTTTCTTGAAGATTTCAGATTGGAATTGAGAGTTAGCCAGTCAACCTGGATTAGTCTCTTATACAGAGGGTCTATGTGTAACGGTCAGAATAGGTTAACTATTCTAACACCCAACCCCAAATCTCAGGGGCTTAAGTGTATTTCACAATAACATCGCAGCTCACTGTAGGATTCACAGGTCAATGGAAGCTGGAGATGTCTGTCTTTACAAATCAAGTACTGAGTCTCCTTCCATCTATTGGTTCAACTGTTAAGGCCTTAGTCAAAGAAAGGAGAAAATGAAGGGATGCCCAGTAGTATTTTTTAATGGATCAGACCTGGAAATAGTAAGTATCCCTTAGGCCCACATTCCACTGAGCTTAATCCGTCACATGACCCTACTTAACGATAAAGGATGCTGGGAAATGCTGTCCAGTTGAATGCCCAGAACAAAGAGAAAACGGGTAGGTGACCCATTAGTTAGTATCTAGTAGTATCCAGTTAGTATCTAGTAGTATCTAGAAAGTTAGTATCTATCACAATATAAAAGCTTTGCTCTGTAGTGTTTATAGTCTGTCTCCCATGTGTGAAAAAGCTAAGAAAGCTGATTTATAGAGACAAGAATAAAATAGAGGTCTATAGAGAAGCAAAGTGGGGTGTGTGTGTGTGTGTGTGTGTGTGTGTGTGTGTGTTTGTGTGTGAGAGAGAGAGAGAGAGAGAGAGAGAGAGAGAGAGAGAGAGAGAATTGTATGCTTTCTTGGCTTTCCATTCTGTGACAATGTTATTTTTTTTGCTTTGTTCTGTTTTTGTATATATAATTTTTGTAATAACAGCTTTATTGAGATACAATTCACATGGTATTATATTCAACTTTTTAAAATATGCACTTGAGTGGTTTTTAGTATATTCAGAGTTGTGCAACCATCATCACTATCTAATTCCAGAACATTTGTATACCTCTCAGAAGAAATTCCAGACCCATTAACAACCACTCTCCATTCTCCACTCTGATCAGCTCCTCCTATGCACTAATTTATTTTCTACTTCTGTAGATTTTCCTGTTCTAGACATGTTTCATATAAATGGAGTCATATAATATGTAGCCATTTATGCCTAGTTTCTTGCACTTAACATTATTTTCAAGGTTCTTTCATGTTGTAGTATATATCAGAATTTCATTTCTTTTTATGGTCAAATAATATTACATTATTTATCCATCCATATTTTGATGGATATTTGAATTGTTTCACTCTTTGTCTGATTGATAATGCTATTATAAATATTGATGTACAAGTTTTCATGTGCACATATGTCTTCATGGAAGTGAAATTGCTGGTTCATATGCTACAGCTCTATGATCAGCATTCTGAGGAACCGACAACAGCTTTTAAGAGTCCTAGCTGCCTTTGAGTTACCTTAGCATTCATCACATGAATGCCTTTTTTTCTTCTTTTTTAATCAACTTGAGTTAGTTTCAATCATATTATTTATAACCTCAAGGTTAATAAAATCAACTATTCCCATTGCTTCTGGTTTACAGTTTTCTGATGGCTCATCCCATTTATTTTTTATTTTTTTAAGGACAGATATAGGCAGGAATCAAGGCAAAAGTAGGCAGGAAGAGAAAGGAGGAAGAAGCATTAAAACTTTTTTTTTTGGGTTGTTCACACTGTTTCTCCCCAGACCCTTAACTTGAACCCAGGGGTATTGCTGCTTTGGAGAGGATTGACCTAACCACTGTTCCACCAGGGAGTGCCTATTTTTGTTTTATTTTCACCTGCCTATTCATGCCTTAGTTTGGTGAAATTTTTCGGCTACAAGCGTCAAGTACTAATTCCAGTTAGCTTAAGTATAAGAACTTTAAGAAAACTTCATGATAAGATGTTGGAAACCTTCAGAAACCCATAAACAGGAACCATAATGGGTAATTCTTAGCGAAACTAGTCCTAAAAGCTAGTTCAATTTCAGGTGGTTGTACAGATCTTATCACTGGAAGCTCATAGGTTTTTATGGTATTTCATCATTATCAATATAGAACAGCCATACTTCCTTTTTTCTTGCTGCTACTAACTGGTAACTTCTGTGTTTGTTTTCATGCTACTTCAGTAGGGATTCTGATTGGCCCAGAATATCTTTTCATACCTAGCTACAAGTCATGGGAATCTAGCCATCGATGACTGCCCCTGAAACAGGTGCCCACTGATTCAAGTTCCAATCAGTCAATGAGATCAGTGAACTGGATCACATGATACAGAGCTGCTGAACCTACTTCTTGGCAGGGATTAAAGCCGATTCTACTAAACATTATTGGGGCAAGAGGGTATGGTGATTCATTCATTGGTGTGTGTGTATGTGTGTGTGACTGATATTTCAAATGAAAAGTGGGTCACTTTTCAATCAACTATCGTTGGTCTTAGCAATTTTGCCAGGATATAGTTTCCTATATTTGGTCTGTAGCTCTATGTATTTTAATTAAAGGTAGGACAAACCATGGTCCCATCCCAACCCAGTTCACTTCTTGCTCAACTTCCTCCCTGTGAAAGGAGTTGGATTAGACATATGTGGTAAAGGCAGTTTGTCCCCTTGGAAAATGCAAATAGTAAAGGATTATAAAGGAGTCCCTGAAAAGACCCTATTTCCTGTTCCCGTAAGAGCTCTTCCAGGCTATTTCCTAAAATGCAAAGGGCTAGTGTCATAACAAAAGCTCAAAGAGTTATCTGAAATTGCCAGGTCTACTTTCAACATGTCCCAGCTGGAACAGGATAGGAAGCTCCTTGAGCCCAAACTTAAGCTTTGGGAAGGGTAGAAAATTGGCCTTAAGTACCTTCTGTAATCACAGAAGCCAGAGATAGAAGTTTATTTATAAAAGCAAAAATGCAGGTTTTAAT
Source organism: Solenodon paradoxus (assembly GCA_004363575.1). Taxonomy (NCBI): domain Eukaryota; kingdom Metazoa; phylum Chordata; class Mammalia; order Eulipotyphla; family Solenodontidae; genus Solenodon; species Solenodon paradoxus. The sequence continues at coordinate 467,548 of RJWH01000895.1, forward strand.
ATGTTAGAATAAACAATAATTTTTGAAATAAAAACATAAATTTATCATTAATATAAGAACTTTCCAGAATATTAAGTTACATGCGTATGCATGTTTATTTTGTTTAAATTAACAAAGCGAAAAAAATATTATTTTAACCTCTTCAGTTTTAAGGCCCTTCATTTGGAAAGACAGTGTGATTTCTAAAGAAAGAAGGTGGAGCCACAGTCTGCCCTAATTTTCTGTTTTTTTAACACACACACACACGAAACGTAGTTAATGTCAAGTGTGGATTTGCCAGATCACCTGGAATTGCTCCAAAAGAAATATCTAGCTCATAACTTTAAAGAAAAATGTATTTAGCACACATGTCTAAAAGCTAAAGTGGCTTGAGGGTAAGGAGAGGGGTGGTGTTGGAAGACAGAGAAGGGAAGATTTCGTGTTTTGTTAGAAAATTTGACCAGGCTTTTTGAATCTTAACATTTTAGGAATTTGAGTTGGCTAAGTCAGTTGTGAAAGACTCATACACAATAAGAATCAGAAAGAGGAAATTATTTGCCTGAGTTTTGCACTACTTAATTGGATATGCAGTGTTTCATAACCAGACACAATACAAATACGTTTGTTTATTCTGAGGCTGTCTGCTGCCCTGCATTGTGAATTTTGCTCAGCAGGCCAGCATGGCAGTAAAGTTGAGAGCCCAAACCTGGGCCCTCTGAAGGCAGCACTGATATCATCGCTGAAGGGCTTTCTCAGTGCTGGCTGTCAGAAACAGTCCTTTGAAAGGCTGCCTCTTAGTAATTTAAGGAGTCAAGTTGAGTTAGCAACCATGTTACCCTGTAGATTATGTGTCTATTTATAGGTATATTCCATAGAGGTTGAATTTCCCTCCACAATACAGATGCAAAAATGCGATAAAGAAGACTCAAAATTTATTGACGTGAGGGCCACAGATTTTAGAACAAGAGAAGAGAGAAATAGAGTGTGAATACAGAGGTTAAGAGTATGGACTCCAGAGTGTGTAGACTCTGGAGTCAGACTGGTTGGGTTGGGATATCAGTCCTCCTCTTCTGGTCGTGTAGTCTTGGGCAAGTTACTTAACCTTTCTGTGTCTGTTTTCACATCTGCAATATAGGGATTAAATAGCCTTTCACTAGTGTCATTATGAGTGTTAAGTAAGTTAATATTTTAAAGCTGATTAGGACGTTATGTGACCTGTAGTAAATGATGTATGTGCTTGTTAAATAAGGACAGTGGAATTGACTGATGGTTGGTGAAAGTTGTGTTGATCACCCCATGACTTTGTTTACCTTCTAAGAGATTTGGAACCACAGTATTGAACTCAGCTCAGTGAAGACATCTGTATAAGAAGCAATGGTAATATACTCTAAATTTATTGGTTTCTAGTGATCTGATTAATAAAGGGGCACTGAGAAATTTTCCACTGCCCAGAGCTCTTATGACGACTTCATGTAGGAGCTTTTACTATATACTACATATGTGTGTGTTTCCTATATATGTGTGTATGTATACATACTATATTATTTATTATTTATCTATTACTAGTCTATACTATATACTATATACTATATGTATGCGATATATATGATTATATATATTATGTGATAGTGATATTTATATATGTGATAGTAATATAAAAATAATAAAATAAATATTTAATTTATACATGATAAATTACTTAAGTACATACTATAATACATAAGAAAAATATATAAGTATATGTTATATATCTCTGTATGGTATATATAAAATATTTCTTATTTATAGTACAATATGTTGAGAGTATAGGTGCTTCTGTATAGTGTATATACATATATATATATATATATATATGTGCATGTGTGGGTGTGTGTCTATTTATGTAAACTTAGCCCTGAACCAGCGGTCTTCACGCATTTTCAAATGCTGCACTAGGGCACCACCAGCTCTATGCCATGGGGAATACACTTCAGTCTGGTAGACATACAGGCTCTGGAATCACAAAAACATAGACTTGAATTTCATCTCTACTAGATTCTAGCTTTGTGACCTTGGGCTAATTATTTAACAATTTTGATCTCAATATTTTCCCCTGTAAAAGAGAAATATTAGTCACCTAATATTGTTATGAAGATTAAAATGTATATATATATATATGTATATATAAAGTGTTTAGGACAGAATCTGGCACATAGTACGAAATAATAAGAAATAAATTAATGTTAATTATTGCCATTATACTTATTAGTTTATTATCTAGGCACCTTTTCCCAATTTCCTTTAGTGTTAGGAAGGTTTTATTTCCTCCCATATATATTTGGGGCACAAAGGGATATACCTTAATCCAGCACTTTATTTTAAGGAATTTACCAATTAATATGCTTGCAAAAGTATATGCAGGTGTGTGTGGTGTGTGTATGGTGTGTGTGTGTGTGTGTGGTGTGTGTGATGTGTGTGTGGTGTGTGGTGTGTGTGTGGTGTGTGGTGTGTGTGGTGTGTGTGATGTGTGTGCGGTGTGTGTGTGTGTGATGTTTGCTTGAGCAAAGAACTGGAACTACCCTAACATCCATCATTAGGAAACTGATCAAATAAATTTTGATACGTCCAAATAAGAAACATTTAAGGACTCTGAGAAGGTCCAATAAATAGCAGTTTTCTTCCTTGCTCAGAATCTTAACACATTGAGAGGCAAAACAAAGATATAGCTAATAAAGGGACTAAATATCTCTGAGAAAGGTGAAGTTGGACACAGTGCCATAAGCACTTCGCACTGAGAGACAACTGAACTTCCTCCTGCTGAAACCCAAACGGGGCAGACGTGCATTCAGCTCTGGCCAGTCTAGGGGAACACAAGTCACACTTCCTACAAGCAACTCAGTGTCAGGAAGAAAGGACGAGTTGAATCTAGCGTGTTTACATTATTCTTCCAAACAGCTTGTTAGTCAGATAAGTCACTCTGAACTCAGGAAAATACATAACGGGACAGAAAAGGCCAGGAGTTACATTAACTGTCTTTCATCAGGAAGACATGTTCTCTTCTAACACAGACGATGCAGACGTTAAAAGGAGGGAGTAGACTTCAGGTACATGTGTAAAAAGATCTCTAAAATATCAGAAAAAAAACCCCACAGAATGACAAGTATAGTTAGATCTCACCTACATAAAATTTTGTTAAACAATATATTTCCATGTGTAGTAACAAGGATAAACAACAAATAGTAATGGAGGTTATATTTTGGGGAGGGACTCAGGGACGAAAGAGGAATCTTTAATATTTGCTGTTATACTTCTTTAATAAAGGTTTTTATCCCCCCCCCCAGCTATATGTGTTGCTTTATTTATTAAAAATCCTTTTGGTGGTTCTCTGGACTATGGGATGAATGACCATGATTGTTCTCATCTTTTCATTTCTCTGTAAAAGTAGGTTACAATATATGTTATTCTACAAAATAAAACAAGGCAGCCTACCAAAAAAGTGCCTTCTAGCCTCAGGAGTCCTAATGAGCTATAATCATAGAGACGCCAGACTAGTCAAAATTGGAAGAAAGAGCTATAATCACAGGAAAAGAACTCTCTGCACAACTTGAAGTATCCAAGAAAAAGCAGAAATGACAGCAGGGCTGACTTCAGGAGAAGCAGACAAGTAGTGGCAGGGTCTGCAGTGCCTGGTGTGGGTGATCACATGAAACAACATAAGAAAAGAAAAACTGCCACCCAGTCCTCAAGGACCCCAAGGAAGAGAGAGATGGAAGGGTCATAGATATAAGAAGAAACAAACAGGAGGCAACTTAGGAGTAAATGCTGAAGTGTTTATGACTCATAGTCTGATGGTCCTCAAGACCTGAGTGGCCTTGGAGAAACCAGGTCATAGTTGTGCAACCAAGGTACTGTGCCCAAGAAGCATGATGGGAGACAGAGCTTCTTCCGGCTGCTCCAGGTAATCAGAACCAGGTCAGTGTGGCAGGCCCTGCAGGGAGGCGGGCTAGGTGCCTCAAGCAAGTATTTCGCCTCTCCTTCAGCCTGCCAAAGTGCTGGCAGAGAGGAACGTCATTACAGGAAAGCAAATACGTGGCCTAATTACTTATTGCACTCCTCTGTCACTAGACCAGACCCTGTCAGAGAATCCAAAGAATCAATTTTCATGTGAACAAAATCCAACTATTCAGGTTGCACTCCTGTCTAAATCACTGAACAGATACTTAAGCCCCCAATTCTTTAAAACAATTTTGATTTACCACAGGCTATACCTACCAACTAGGCTTTGACGTGATTAACTACCCAGGTGAAATCAGTTTTCACTGCTCTGGACGACTCAGGAACAAAGATATTTCTTAAACTTCCTTGGGTTCACACAAGCAACGCCAAAGCAGCCATTACAATAACAAAGAGCATGGGCTACAATGTCCCCACGTGGCTTCATGCCTGCTGTCATTGACTGAAAATTTTTAGAAACAGTGAAAATTCATGAAGCAACAACATCGCCAGCAGGAAAATGAGTGTGAGGGTTAGTCAGCAGCTAGACTCACTCATACGTCCATGAGGTTGTAACCCAATCCTGACAACATAGTCTTTCCTGGAAGAGATTTGAGCAGCGATTTATCATTTTATAATTTGTGGTTTAAATTTGAGCCATAAACCAAGCAGCTGTATTGGTTTGAGGCACTTTTGAGTCTTTTATAAAACCCCAGGAGTCTGGAAGACAGCTTCAAATTGAAGGCCCCACACTCTGGGGGTTTCACTGAGAAACAAAGGACAAGCTTTCTATAGTCACTCCCTTTTCCTAGCAATGTATGGAATGCACGTCTTTGTTTCTTTTAGACTTGGGAAAAAACTCAGACTTTGATAACTGGAGCTATGAGCTGGCCCCTTCCTATCTTATGCGGGCGGACATTCATATGTTCCAGAGTCCCCTGGGAAATGAGAAGCTGGAAGTTGAGAGGGGGAAATGGGTGGAGAAAGGGGAAGCATGGGGAAGGGAGGAGTGCCAGAGATAACTCTGCTGACTTCACAGTTTTCCACCAGGACCTGCCCTGCCTACCTCTGTTGACATCAAAGCTCCCTGAGAATCTCTGCGCTTGTTCAGTCAGCCCCACTGGCCGCCAGTGGGAGAAGGAATTGGCCATCAGCCCTAGAATACAAATGAGAACAAAATTTCTGAGATGAACTTTAATTTTCATAAGAGGAATTCCAGCTCTGTGCGGCAGCTCTGGGTCACCTCATGCTGGGGTTCAAGCATCCACCAGGGAGAAAAGCAACTTTTACAGAGATGTCTCCAGAAACTTGGGCAGCTTCCCAGGGTGTCTCACTGGTTCTGCAGCAGTGTCGGCTGTCTGTGGGCTGATGGGTGTGGCTTTCGTAATCATGTTGGGGCGCCTGGATTTGGGAAGACTTGCCTCCTCTCCTTGGAGCAAGGCAGGGCATCAGATTTTTGCTGGCAGCTGAGCTCCTGCTCATTGCCATTCTCTCCCCAGCTGGGAATTACTTGTTTTCCTTCCCATCTCATTTTTTCTCCAGACACCTCTCGCCTCTCCCCAGAGAGGAAGCAGAGGAAATAAGATGACCATCCTGTCTGCTGTCACGTATGACCTCCCATCTGCTTCTCAGACTAAGCCCACGACAGAAAGAGTGGCATCAAGCAAAAGCAGCGGTCATAGATTCCACAAGTTAAAACCAAGTTGGATAGCATGCTTTTGAGTTACATATATGTGTGTATTTATATATGTATCTAAAAGTAAACATATATATGATATTTCACAATTATATCCTCCATTAGCTCCAGGCAGTCTTGGAAATGTTACTTTTAATTGTCTTCCACTGCTCAATGTAAACTTAAAGAAATAAGCCTGGGCTAGAAATAGGTTCCTTGGAAATTTAACTCTAGCAGTTTATTTAACTAAGCACCAGAAGCAATTTGAAAGTTTCTGTAACTGGTTAGAGGTTGCAGGTACAAGTCATAGGATGCCAGCATTCTCTTTCTTCTAACTTTATCAGTGCTAGCCCTAGGTCCTGATTCGAGAAAGTTCCTGGAGGACTCTAGCCTAGGCTTCTCTGGAACACAGGGCTGCCTGTGCTTGCTACGTCCACCTGTGTGCTGGAACTGAAGGAAACACGAAGGAGAAACCAAGGTTCTTGTCCGTAGGAGAAATAACAGAAACAGTGCATTTTAGATCGGGAATTGTTGAGTGTGATAGTCCAGTGACTCCATCAAAAACCAGGGATTTTAAAATTGGGAAATGAAAGCTTGGACAAGTTAGTTAAGGGACTTGCCTAAGATAAGCTTTCATTGGTTAATCCCAGGAATAGAATTAGAATTGGAATCAGTTTGTAGCATATGCACCCGTAAGGACCCCAATCCAAACACAAGTGTTACTCAAAACCAGGCTTCGTACAACAGATGCATTGAAGTTCTTTTATGGTTAAGGTAGCTGAAAGGCGAAATTACCCTGGGTTTTCTGGACTCACATAGACTCTACCCATCCCCCACTCCAGTTCTGGGGTTTCAACCAAGTACTGTCAACACATTTGAAACTGACTCAAAACGTTTTTTTGGCGCTCCATCTCAGTTCAGCTTGCAGGCACTCTTGGGCCCCCTTCCAAGAAGAAATGGACCAGCATTCTATCTGGGCCAGACCCAAGTCAAGCTCTGCCTGCCTGGGAGTGTGTCGTCTCTGCCTTTGACTGTCTGATGGTTAAAGCTCCAGGCTCTTGCTCTTCTATCAACACCATGAAATATCTGCCGTGTTGGCTCGACTCACAGGCCTTAATCTTCAGCTCCCACATAGTTGAGACAATTCTTTTTTTAAAGAGACATGAAGGCTATATTAAGCTTCTCTTCTCTGAGTTCTCTTTCAGAAACTTTTATCATTACCCTTTTGTAGTATTTGCTGAGTATCTAGTAAAAACAGAAACTGGGCAAAATAAGGCAGACTTGATCCATGTCTGTATGGGATGTGTGAGTGCCATAATTAATCATCATATAACCACGTTTGAGATTAAAAAATAAAATATGATGAACAACGCACAGCTCTCTGTCTCATTAATCCTGCATCCACCCCACCTAATAAAGCAAAGGATCTAATATTCAAGCTCTTCAGAGTTCTCTTGGCTCTTTTCCCAGCTGTGGTTAAATTCTCTGCATGCTCATTCCTCCTTTTCTGGATTACTTGTGGAATTGCCAGGAGGGCAGAGGCATGAAGAATGCAGGCTGTGAAAAAAAAAAAAGAAAAGAAAGAAAAGCATCCGCAAAGGATTGACTGAAACCAGTTGTAGTTGGACTGAGTCGGGTTTTCAGTTGCAAGTGACAGAAACCAACTCCGATTTAAGCTGAAAAAGAATTGCTGAAAGACTATCAAGTAATGCATAGAAATGCTGAGAAGGCTGGAGAAAGGGGCTCAGAGAAGCAGGAACCAAGAACTCAAGATCACAGCCAAGGTCACCGGCACAATCACAGCACAGAGAAGGTGAGAAGCAGTTACCGCTGCAGCCGCTGCCTTATACTGTCCAACCGCTGGCCCTGCCACCATCTTCAGTCCTGGACACTGGCTGTCACCATGAGCCCCGTTGCCCTGGGAGCCTGGATATTTTTATTGCCTTGCAGCCTCCTTTAGAAAGAATTCTCTGCTGTCCATGTTTGATGTTACCAGAAACTTCTGATCCACCTGGAGCTGGTGAACCTGATTGGTCATGTTGTGGTTATGTGTCCATGTCCAAGCTGCAAAGGAGGCCAGAGGAGAGAGCATCTGACCCTGGAGCTCTTTCTTAGGGCACCAAGATTCACAAAGTGGCAAATGTCCTAAACATGGGAAGTCAGTTTGGATGCTGGGTAGACATCCCTCTAATGCCACGTGAAGGGGAAGGCCTAGGTTGACATTGATGGCCTTCCAGAGATTGGAATGTAGACACATTGCAGCATTGAGTGTCTAGATACTATCTGAGTATCCAAGCCCTAGTACCACCATGTTGACCTTACGTCAGGGAAGGAGGGAGAGACTTCTCCCTTGCTGTCCCCCTCCCTCCAGCCTCAGTGAAGAGAGGAGCGGGGAGGCTCCTGGGAATGAGCAGAGCAGTCACTCCTACTCAAGCAGCCTCTCCACTTGCACTCTATTTAGCTCTGTCTATTCCCACCATATTTTTCACACCAGCAGGAAGGCATTAAAGCGGCAATTCTAAAAACAAAAGGCCAGAGCCTGTGTCTGAAATGTTTATATTTGTCCTTGACCTCTCATCTGAGACCTGCTGCTTAGACTCTGGAAAACCCATAGATCCAGACATGGTGATTCATCTTGGTTCTGTCACTGCTAAGGGCTGACATCTGAGATGGGGGTGGGCAGGGAGGAAGAGAGGACACGTGTGCTAATCAGCAACCCCTCGCAGCCCCTGGCCACAGTTTCCTCTCACTCATGTTGTCCAACTCAGGGTTGTGTTTTTTTCAATCTGTGGTTTACTTTTTGTTTGTTTTAGTTTCCCATCCATTTAAGGAGTTGGTTTAAAAAAATCAAATAAAACCAAAACAAGGGAACTCTTATTTGAGTCATCAAATTATTGTCCCCTGCCTTCATAAGAGTGGCAACTTACTCCAAGTGTTGTGCTCATTAAAGGGGGCTACCTGGGTCAGGCAGCCCTCAAGCCAGTCTCAGATTCCTTCTCTGGGTGGGCTTTTGGTGACACACTACCCCTTTCTCCTTTTCCTGGCAAATGCCTTCTGGTCAGAATGTGTAATTCCAACTGTCTTGAGTCTAGCTTGTGAGGAGGAAGGTAGAGTGGGAAGTGGCTGTCCCCAGCTATCTTTCATCTATTCCCTCCGCACAAATCTAGTTTCTATGGCATCCCCATACTTTCTTTGTCTTAAAACTATCAGAAACACCTAGAGAAACCCCTACACAAAGCCTTCATAAGTGCTCTGGACAGCTGAAAATGTCAGTGTTCCTTTATTAATCAGATCACTAGAAACCAATATATTCAGAACATATTACCGTAGCATTATAATAATGCCTTCACTGGGCCAAGGATTATTTAATATTTCCAATTTCCTACAAGATACACATAAGAAATAGGAATAAAGAAAAGAAAATAACTTTTTGTATCTTCTGAAAATTCAGTTGAAGACATTTCTCAGAGTTGTACTTTTAGTATCTATATGATGAACTTCATTAGAGTTCAGCATGAGGAAAAGATATCTTCATACAAACTAATATTACTTCCTTTTTTTTGCCCCCCCACAGGCAGTAAGAATGATGTAACTGTGTTTCCCCTTTTTTTTTCTGATGGTCAGGAAGCTCAGACTTTAATATTCAGTTACAAAATTATCTGACCTCCAGTTCCTGGTCTTCCCCTTCTCTATATGGTTACTCATCCCCTTTTCTGTTTTCACTTGATCTGTCTCACCTATTTGTACATTTAATTTCCACAGAGGTGTTTTTTTTCCAAGCTAGCAAAGTGTAAGAAACAGCAAAATCAACCAATAAATCAGTGCTATCACTGATGTCACCTAAAACTTGATCTTGTGTCTCTGATATCCCCAGACTAGTTGGAGACTAATTCACAGGCTAGCACACATGCAATTACCAGAAAAATATGTTCATGTATCAAATTAGAAGAAAGAGGCTTCAAGGATTGGGGAGACAGATCAGCAAAGACTGGCGCAATCAAGGAAGGTTTCCTCGAGGAGGGTGTGCTTATTGTCAGCTTTGAAGGCTTAGAGTAGGTTTGTTCATTTCTTTGGGCGAGCTGTATGCTTTGGTTGGACTACAGAAGATATTAGAGCAAGTAGGTGAGGAGTTTCTTCAAGACTTTTTTCTGGTTGACTCTTTCCTTGGAACAGGTTCTGAACTCTGAATGTCCAGTGAATTGTTTTCTAGAGAGCAACTATGTGAAAATGATAGGGTCAGTCTTCAGGAAAATGATGAAATACATGGAACTAGTTGGATGCTATTGGCATTTTAGATGGGACTACCCACCTACTACAGAATGTTTAGCATTTTAGTTCATATGCACCAAATGGCAGTAGAAATCCCCAGTCACTGGGACAATCTCAAAGGCCTACATGATTTCCCTATACCCCTGGAGAGCAGTAACCACCCAGGTGAGACTTACCACTCCCTCAAATACCAGAGATTTTCTTCTCTAGCCTGTTATCTACAACTAGGATTTCTGGATTTAACAAATTAAATGTAGAACACCCAGTTAAATGTGAATTTCAGAGACATACTTTTTTAGTATAAGCCTGTCCCAAATATTGCATTATTTGTTGTTTATGTGAGGCCCTTCTTTTATCTGGAAACTCAGTCCACAACCTGCCACCGCTACATAAAATGGCTCCCAGAAATTCCTATTGGGTTGATCATGGTTCCATGTGCTGACCCATTCCTTGCTTCTTTCCTGTGAGACTCATGTATTCTAGTATTTCAGTTCATGTTTATTACCTGTGCAGAGTCTCAGTGGAATGGCAATTACTTTTAATCACATGGATAAATTCTTCTTAATATGTAGGATGGTTTCTTCAACTAGACAACATCTTACCTTAACCTGGTTAAAGTGTACATCAGCCTCCAGAAGGCCCTCAAATTGAATGGTGGTGGAGAGAACAGACAGGGACATAGTACTCATTCTTAAGACCTACACTGAAGTCATAAGATGCTAAAATTTCTGTGACTCCCAACTTTGCCTACACAGAGAGGCGCTAAAAGACACTGATGTGTGGTCCTACCCTAGAGACTCAGTGACTTATTTGGGGGTGAGTCCTGGGCATGGGGATTTTTTAAAGTCCCCCCACCTCAGAGTGATTCTAACATGCAACCAAGGTTGAGAGCTATTCTTATATTTCCTGAGAAAAGTGAGAGGAAAGAGAGAGACAGCGGAAGGGGAAAAAAGAGAAGGCAATCTGGTTTCAGGTGCTGTGCTTGGCATTGGTAATTAGGGGATTAGGAAGAATCAAGAGGCAAACATTCCACTCAAGTGAGGTGGTGGTGGTGGGGCGGGGGGCATGTTTAAATAAGTAATATAGTTTGTATGTGTTTCATTTCCAGCACAACAGATATGAGAAAGAACATCCAAAGGGCCTAGTGAGTGCTTCATTTTGTGCTAGACTCTGTCCTTCGAGATGCCCCAGCTTACCAAAAAACAGTCCCCCTAGAGAGAGAGTTCCATTTTCCTTTATTACCCAATGATTCTAACCAGTGTCAGCATCTGGTTCAGAACCAGGCTGCTTGTATGCAGAGCCTAGCTGGTGTTGTCTGAGGAGTAAGCTTCTGATGTCACCATAGGCACCTCAGCAAAGTGACCCCTCCTGGCTCTGTGTGTGCCGTGAGCCCAGGGTGTCAGCCCCTGTGCTATCAGCACCTACTGGCCTCGATTCTAACAAGTAGGTCAGCAAAGACCAGGCTCCAGCCTCCACGAGAGGTGACTGCTGCTGGCAGGAAGCTGCTTCTGCAGAACTAAAAACCATCAGAATTGATCAAAGGAAGTGCAGGGTAGGCTGGCGGGCGGGCCAGATCCTAATCTCTGCTTGCTGGCCTCACACATCACTGCACATGAGTCACCCGCTGAGCTCAGCGGACATGCTGTTTGGATTAGGCTTTTACAGGCAAGGTTTGCCAAACTTGCCTTTGCCGGCTCTGCACAGAACAGCCGAGGGAGGAAGGTGGGATTGTGGGTGAGATGTGATTGTCCAGGTGCCAGGGAGGAGGAGGCTGGCTCCCCAGGTTCACATGATTGTGGCATAAGGGAGTGGCTGTGAGTCCTACTGTCCCCCGCACAGCTTCTCATGTCAGTGCCATGAAACCCACCAGAAGCAACAGAGCTCACACCAGGCCCACACATCCTTCCTCGCTTGCCAACTCTCCAATTAAGATGTTCTATTACAGGACACACATCTTGCCTTCACTCAACCATTTGCCTCTCAACAAGCAGGAATTCCTTTTCTCAAAAGCAGGCAACACTTCACCACTCAGGCATCTTGCTCAAAAGCAGTGGAGTCCAGCAAAAAAAGGGAGGGATGTCAGAAAATAAAAATTCCTAAATTAAGAGCCAACCCATAAAAACAGGGCTTCCCCTCGTGCCTGGCTATGTGACATCACTATGAATTACTCAATGAAAATGGTGTCAGAGTAGCGGCTCAATTCCATGTGGAAAATTTTCTCAAGTAGGAAAACTCTGCAGAAAATCAGTAGGAGTTGAAAAAGTTAGGTCTTGTTGGGTTGCCTGCAGAGGGACTGAGTTCCCTGGGCAGAGAGCAGGGGAGGGTGGGGAGTCTCTTCCAAGCGGTGCCGAACCCAGTCGTGATGCTCAGGAGTGCACGAGGTATAACCCGTGGTTTTTGCTTCCTTCTGTGGAAGCAGCAGTAGGAACAAGATCAAAATCCTTTGTTTCAGCTGCTGCCAAGTTTTGCTTCTGTGCATGGTAACTTGGGAAGAAGCAGCCCCCATTATTTTGTAAGCCAAGGATTCTTGGCTTGTAGTCTCTGCTGGGAATCTCTTTAGAGTATTTTAGACTCTCATTTATTAAAGGCATCTAAATGGAGGTGGCAGTCCTTGACGCTTTCAAAATAAACGTCGCCACCAGTCCCTCCACCGCTCTTGACTCTAAACCACAAATTTCCAAACTTACCATTGCTCAATGAGCTGTCATTTTTAAAGTTGTTTTTTTTTTTTTTTATTCCTGGCTTCAGACTTCTTCTCAGTTATTGATCATTCTCAGAGCAGTCAAGTTTCTTCATAACACCTGTCCGTTCCCTATTTTCCCTCCCTCATTATTTTCACTTTAAAATCCCGGATACCCTTCCAGTGACTGATGCACAACACAGCAATATAGTGAGTAGTTAGGATCTGACCTATGTTTGAGTTCTAGCTCTGCCACCAACTCAACATATGACCTTGGAACAATATTCTTAATCCCTGACAGCCAAATTTGTCGTCTGTAAAATGTGCATAAAAATAGCCTTAACCTGGCATGCTCTGCTGGAGCAGCAGTTGGGTGGGCCTCCTTCAGTTAGTGCAGTCCACATACATCCCAAGGATCCTGGTTTACATCCCACGTCGGGGTGGGGTGGGGGGTACAAACAAGATGAACAACTATGTAAAATAAATAAAATGCTTCTTTCTCCTCTCTCTTCTTGTCTGTCTCTGCTCATTTTCCTTCCTGTCTGTATGTTTCCTTTAAAAAAAAAGTCCTAACTATATTGACAAGGACAAAATGAAACAAGGAAAGCATTTAGTTCCTTGCACCCAGCAAACGTTTAACTGACACACTGTATTTTGCCATGTAGAACACGCAATCCTTTTGCCCAGATTTGTGAAGGGAAAAGAAGGATATGCATCATACACGGGTAGTGCAAATTCCATACCTATATAAATGTTTTAAATTATTTCATTTGTGCTTATCATTTAAAAGCATAATTATAGAAATCAATAATATAATGATAACCTATGCAAAATAATATCCTGGAGAAAGGATGGATAAATGAAGAAGGCATGAAAATCTAGTTTAACAAAAGTCTGGTTACAAAGGTCTGGAGATTATTTAAAAAAATATCTTTGCTAATTTGTGATCACTTCAAGGCCCACGTTACATAAAGTGCAAAAGCAATTGCAGCGGACTTGAAAACTCAACTTCCTGTGATATCTGGTGAGCTAACCAGCCAACTGCAATCTACATATAAACAAATACAATTTTGAATTGAAAAATTAAAACGAAAGGTTTTTTTCCCTGAATATTTGGGCCAAAACATGAGTGTACATTCATTAGACACAGGAGCACCATATGCACAACCAAATATGGTGTTTTTACTTATATTACAATGATTCCTTTGTAACAAACATCATGTAAGTATACAATGGTGGTAAGTTTCATCAGTCTCTACAGCTAACACTTCTTTCTGCAATTCCTCACAGCCTAGTTAACATTTCTTTTAATCAAAAATACTTGCATGACAGTGCCTGTGAATTTTGTCGCTGTTGTTAGGAAAAGACCATAAGAGAGGAGGAGATAATCATTTATAAGTGATTGATAAGACGTACTTACCTTGGGAGATTCCCTTCTGTAACTAGAAGAAGTGTTCCGTAACTCTTGAGGGATGAAGGACAGAGGGCAAGGATTCACTTCCGAGTGGAGACTGGTAGGAATTTGATGTAACTTGATGTATCAAGAAAGCACCTCCATCAAGCATCTCTGGGTAGCAGGTCATGACAGTAGCAAGTAGAGGTCGTTCTGGCTAGAAAGACACAGTGATGGGTATCATTTCCGTTGGCCGTGGCCACAGTCTACAGGGTGGGGGCATGGGGCACTGAAAAAAGGGGACTTGAACTTGTTCTGCACTTCTTTATTTAGTTGGGTAGAATATGTTGTCTCCAGGAAGATTCTTCGTCCCCTTTTAAATGAATTTAGATGAGACTCTGTGTGTGTGTGTGTGTAATCTAAGTGTTCCTCACAGGAGATCAGAAGATCACAGGAAGAATGAGGAGGGGTATCTTGATCTCATACTAGCAGAAGAACCCTGAAAAGTATGAGAATTAGAGAAATGAAGCCTACCATGAATTATTCTGGGAATCATCTAACTACATGGCATGATTCCTCATTGAGTAACTCAGACCTTGAGAAATATATCGCTGTGAATTATTTGTATCTTACAAATGATCCAATCTGGGGTAGAAGGTAAAGGTTGAGTAGACCCCATTAGGTCCTATATTATGAAGTGGGAAGGGATGTTCCCATTAAAATGTAAGCACTGTAAAAGCCTATATAATTTGTCTTTTGTGTTTACTGCTCTAGTCCTTGAAACCAGTTAACAGTGCCTGGCACACTGTAGGTACTCAGCAAATTTTTTGTGAGTCAACATATTTTGCTATGAAGAAGAAAAAAGGGAGCTCACGGTGGAAAAGAAAATGAGGGCGAACCTTGGGACTGGTCAGGAAGGCTAGGAAATGTGGTTTGCCCAAACAGGGATCCTGCTAAAGGCTTTTATTTCTTCCCTTGGACTCTGGTAATATTTATATTTAACACCCCTCCTTTTTCCTTCCTACATATCCCCAAATTTTTAATGAAAGGACTTACACATATGTGCTGGAGGTGTACAATTAAGGGGCCAGGTGATAAAGGCAAATGTGATCATCCTTGCATTATTCCTTCTATTCATTTGCTATTGCTGGTATAACAAATGACCATAAACTTCATGATTTATAACACAAAGGTATCATCTTACTGCTCTGGAGGTCAGAAGACCTAAAATCAAGGCGATGGCAGGGCTGCATTCCATTTGGAGTCTCTTGGGGAGAATCTGTTTTCTTGTCCTTTCCAGCTTCTAAAGATTGTCTGCATTCCTCAGAACTTCCTCACACCCCTATGACCTCTGCTTCCATCATCACATCTCTTTCTCTGACTCTTACTTTCCTTTACGCTGTGATTGCATCACATTCACCTGGATAATCCAGGATAATCTCCCCATCTCCAGCGCCTTCACGTAATCACATCTGCTAAGGCCTTTTGCTATGTAAGGGTGTGGACATTCTTTGGGGCCATTATTCTGCCTATTGTGCCGTGAAGGCCACCATCAGTGTCATCTGAAGCGAAGGTGGCTGCCCCGGAGCAAAGAGCAGGTCCCCACTCTACAGTGAGGGGAGACCCTGATCCAATGTGGGGTATAGGAACAGGTGAAAACAGAGGAACAGGCTGCAGCATGGATTGGCTTTGGAGATGAGAAACCAGCTCCCTTTCTGCAAACAGACTGAGGAAGGGAATTCTTGGTAACAGACAGAAAGATAGCTGTTGCTATTAGAGGCACAGGGGCTCTCCAGGCAGCAGACACTCAGGCTACGATTCATTGATAGTTTGGGGGTTAAGAATTGGGAGCTGTTTGGAAAGCACAGTGCCTGGTTTATGGCAGGTGTGCAATTCCACAAAAGCCATTTATTATTAATACCAGAAAGAGAGGGGTCGGGGTTGGGATGGGAGACCCCAGAACCCCAGCCACCTGGGAAATCAGGTTACATGTGGCTCTACATCCCCGACCCCAGGGAAACAGGAAGGAGTCCTGTCGAGAGGGGAATAAGGTATGAGGCAGGTGTGCAGAGGTAGAGTTTCCAGTGTTCTTTATCTTGATTTCTTCCCACACAAGCTAGGAGGAAGCATCTGGCCAGTTCTTTAATGAAACTTGGAACTTGCTGCTGCAGTCAAGAAGGAAATATTTTCTGTGGTTTTTCTGTGGGGGAAGAGAGTAATAAATCTTTCTGTTGTCGAAGGAACACCTTTCAGTGGTGCAGCTCTGAGAGGGATGTGTTCTGCTTAAAGCCTACGTGCTTGAAAGTTTGTTAGCATCAGGCCACTGGGCAGCTTCCCACTGACCCTGGAGGGTAGGAACAAAGTACTAGATGTGGCTATGAGCTGGTGATCACAAGCTCTGCAGTAATCACCGAGTAGCAGTTAGGTCAATCACCTCTGAAGGAGCATTGGACATCAACCCCTGGGTTCAAGTGCCAGGTCTGGGGGGAAACAACCAGTGAGAACAACTAAATAAAAATAAAATGAAATGTTTCTTCTTTCTCTCTCTTCCTACCATGTACTCATTTCTATTCCTGCCTGCACCTTTCCTTTAAATAGAAAGAACGAAAGAAAGGAAGAAAGGAAGTAAGGAAGGAGGGAAGGAGGGAGGGAGGGAGAAAGGAAGGAAGGAAGGAAAGAAAGAAAAAGAAAGAAAGAAAAGAGATTAGACATTCCTATTAGATTACTGGCTCTGGAAAGTCCCTCTGTATCTCCCATTTAGACCCTCCTCAACAAAGGAATGACTGTCATCTGTGCCCACTTTGATGGGTCATGGGTGGCAGAAGAGGACAAGCTCTTGTTCTCTGGGGGGACAACTCATTCTGCACGAGGGTGTGGAACCCTTCAGTGCCCGGCACTGTCGCAGGTTCAGGGGACATGGCAGGGACCAAGAGAGAAAAGAAATAATAAACATGGCAGGTTGTGAGAAGGGGAGGCGGTGAGAGGGCAGTAGAGAAAATAAGGCAGAATCCCGGGCTCAGAGTGGTGGTGGGTGTGTGCTCTCTGATGTGGAGGGTCAGGGCAGCTCTCTCTGCTAAGGGCTTCTTGTGCAGAAACCTGAAAAGAGTAAAGTGAGGCAAAGGGCAAGTCCCACAAATATTGAAAGGGTGGCCCAGGCAAGAGAACGTTCACCAAAATATATGAACACAGCTTATTTTCAGTGGGCACTAAGTACAGTGCTGACCTGGGCTGAAACAGCCCTCCCACCCCTTATTGCATAGCCCTCGCCTATAACTGAGTCTCCTTTGCATAAGGTACCCCAATCTCCGGTCACAGTTGACTGGACCTCAGGAGGGTATCCCACCCAATCTGGACCGATCAGTGTCCATGACAGACACCGCTGTGATGGTCTTGTATGAAGTGATGAGAATCGTGAGGGGGCCACACAAGTGGAAATCAATAATACAATGTGATGGTCCTAAGGGGCTTACCTGGGGTTTTGAGTACAGGAGACCAGAGTTAGGTCTGGCCACAGGCAGAAGCCCAAAACCTATGTGGGCTCTTCATGACTGAATGTGAGTTTATTAACCTGTCCTTGAGCCAAGGTTAGGCTAAAGTGGTCCCCACCTTTAGTGGGGTAAATCAAGCCTAAGTAATTACTCTCTGAATCTTCTGAGCACAGGTATATAGATCAGGCATGAAGATTGTAAAACAGTCCACAGCAAACAGAAATACCAAGATTGCTTTTGCTTGAAGCAACATTTCCATTTGCCCGATGCCTGATGAATAGAAATGTAAATTAAATTTTCCAAAACTCTGTTGCTGAATCATGTCTTTTTTAAAGGCATTCACTTTTCGAGAAGTCTGGGTATTTCTATCTTGAGACTGTAACTTTAAGTGGTAGGTGCAAGGTATGTGGGATTTTTTGTTTTGTTTTGTGTTTTTTTAATGGTGCTTTTCGGATGAGGAAGCAATGCCCTTTTAATATCTTGGCTATCCAGGGGGAATGGAGCAAGTCAGGCTCTGACAAGCCTCTGGCCCAAGTTCTGCCAGCTCCTGGACCGCAGCCTTTCCACAGTTACGTGGAGTTGGCTGAGAAGTTTTCTTCATGAGTAAAATGCAAATAGCAATGGTCTTAAGGCCCCAGCATTTCTTCCTCCTGTGGAGTCTGTGAATTTCCAAGGTGATTCTCTGTTGAGCTGAGATTTTATACAACAGAAGAGTAGTCTTACTGCAGCGCCCCACGCTAAATGCTTAACAAATACGGGCAGTTACTAAATAAATACTAGTGTCTACAGAGATCATGCCAAAAAAAAAGTCCTTTATATTTAGAGGTGCATGCTGAAGTATTTATGAATGAAATGACACTGTGTCTGGGACTTTTTAAAATTCCAGTCAGAAAAAAAAAAAGAGCAAAACGTTTGACATGAGGGAGATTGGAGTGGAGTGCAGTGGGAAAGATGATCCGCACCAGTGGAAGGTGGGACATGGGGGTTTATGATTCTCTTCTCACTCGTCTCTCGTGTGTTTAAAAATCTTCGTGGAAAGGCAGAGAGAGGAAGGGAAAAAAGGATGTAGTGTCTGACCCACTCTTGTCCCTGTTGACTATTGTTACATAATATAAGCAGGGCTACTCATGTGGGGAATTTGATTATGGGAATTTTCACAGTATGACTTCAACAAAGAGAAAAGTTTGATGGATTATCTCTGGAGAGTGGAGCAAGCAGGGTTTCCAAGAAAAGTGATGCTGAAATGAATAATGAAGATTCCCTGCTCCGTGATGGAGTCCAGGGGGCTCTTGTCAAACGTTCTGGGAAATGGTTTTAAGGGGGCGATGTCACCCGCCGGCTCCGAGCTTATTATGCAACACAGGAAAGACCCACATGCTCCCTGCAGTTTGACTCAGTGCCCTGAGGAAGACAGTAGTGGGATTTATTGTCATCGATACACAGGTCTACAGGCAGGACCTTGCAGCAATCACAGGTCAGTCCTGCATCTCGGTTCTTTGGATGTGGGATTCTTAGGAACCGGGTTTTCTTGCAAGTGGAGATGCCACCGTAGGAGGTGTGTGGAGTACAGTGGAACAGCTCGCCACCAGTGCCAGGCATGCTCACAGACATTCCCACTAAGCCCAGAAATGAGGACTGGAATGCAAGACGGGAAGTTCTCTCTTCTCAGCATCGGTCACTGGGCCTGTAGGGTGGGGTGGAAATCAGCCTCTGGGTGACCACACCCAGCTCCCTATCCACTCTGGCCAGAGACTTTACATCCTCAACAGCTGCTGTCTGTGTTTGGCTTTCAACTCGGCTGCCTCGACCCAGCTTCCAGAGACCAATTTGCAAGGGACAACTGTGGCACTGGCGTTCCAATCATATCTGACCTGCATCCTCTCCCCACCGCCCTCCTGCCACACACATTGTATGCCTTCATTTCATTTCTAAGACTAGTTTGCTCTCAGGAGGGGTGTCTTTGATTTGCTCCATGATTTCGTTCTCAAGTTTCTAGAATAAGACTTATTCCAAAACGTCATCACTTAAAATGTGGGAGGACTTGGCTCGTATTTTAAAGCATTTCAGTGGGATAAAGAATAAGATGAGCACCCCCTATAGCTCAGGTGGCTGAGGTGCAGGCCATGAAAGCCATGGACCAGGGTTTGAGACCCAGAGCTGGAAAAAATGGTTTAAAAAAAAGAAGAATAAGGTGATGAAAATACATTCATTTTGTATCACTCAGACCATTCTGTGGGATGAGGTGGTCAGTGAGTGGTGCTTTTTCTTGGCTCTTCCATGCCGCAGTTACTTTTATAAATCTAGGTATGACTTGGGTTCTGAAATAACACTGAAAGTAACACTGTCTTTTTTAAGGGCTCAACATCCCTTAAAATTATTCAAACTCTCGAACATGGAAATAACGCTCCTAGAAATTTCTGCAAAGGAAACAATTCAAAAGGAGGGTGGCGTGAATCTTCCAATATGCTTTGATGCTTATAAGATAATTTTGTGAAATGTGAAATTTGGAAGCAACTTGATTACAGGAGCAGGGTATAGTTAACCAGATTATGGAAAATCTGTGGAAAACTGTGCAGCTACAAAAAACGATATTCAGAAAGACTATGCAAGGACAATCAAGAGTGTGTATTAAGTGATCTTAAACATAAAAAGAACATAAAAATTACATGAACATTGTTATTATGTAAAATGTTTCCATATCTGAAGACTGGAGAGAAATTTGGGAGAAGAGTGGCTGTATTAAGTGGAACAATGAGTGTTTCTAACGTTAGTGCTGTTGTAGATTTATTTTAGTAATCGTTATTTTTTTAAAAGGAAAGGTACAGGCAAAAATGAAGCCGAGTAGGCAGGCAGCAGGCAGGCAGGAAGAGAGAGGAGGAAGAAGCATATTTTATTTAGTTGTTCATATTGGTTGTTCTCCTTGGACCCAGGACCCAAACCTGGGTCCTTGGATGTATGTGGACTGTGCTCCTTTGGATGCCACTGACCTAACCACTACTACCACCAGGGCATGCCATCAATAATTTCTTTAAAAAAGAAAAAAAGAATACTTAAGTTCCCTAAAATGTAGTTGTTTTTTTACTTTGGGCAATAACTAAGAAAACATTCAAAACAAAGGAAGTCATATTGGCACCTACTATCAAGTCTTGAGCTCAGGATATCACTTAATAATGAGAGAAGGCAGGTAAGGGGATCTAAAGATAACAGTTATAGAAAATAAATTCAAGTTGGCAGTTCTGGGGGAGATAGATTGCATAGTTGAAATTTATAGAAAGGAGCCAACCAATAAACTCACATTGACTCATTAGTATATACTGAGGCTTACAAACAGATACAGAGGGAGAAGAAAGGTAAAGAAGTACCTTATTATTTTTTCTCTTTATCTCTTTGGAATGCATATTGTTTCTAAAACATTAATGGCCCTTTTTTTTTTTTTTTTTTCAGACTGAGCCTTTCCCTGGAGGTAGCTGAGCAATTCACCTGGAGGAATGATTCACATCATTCCTGGTTGAAAATATTAATCCTCAGCCAACTTAATTAATCATAACATACCAACACTTGGAAGTACTCAAACAAAACAGGCTTTACGCAGAGTTAGATGCATCTACTCCAAGCTGTAATTCCCTCATAATCTTGCCCCAAACTTGTGTGGATAGCTCAGGGCAAAATTCGGTCTCCAGCTGCCAACCTGGTGTGTTCATGGATTGAAGCAGCCTGACACTCCACAGCCTGAGAAGGTTTTTGGAGAAAGCCTGTGTGTCAGGGTTAATTACAGCCTGATTTAAACCTTCGTTTGTGGACAGACCATGAAAAAAGTCAGATTGATGACTATTATGTGGTCAGATGGACCCAGATACTTAGATCTTCCAAGAGGAAAAAAAAACCTTCAAATTATCATCAGGGTACAGACACTGCGGTAGGTCCAATGAAAATTGCAAGGTTTGTGTTAGACGTGGCTCTTGCCCACAACCCAAAACAGTGTGTTAGGAGGAAAGGAAAGAAATACAGATAGATTTCAAGTCAATAAACAAAACAGAACAAAAAATAAATAAATAAAACAAAAGTAGCTGTGATGTACTTTTAGAAAAGAAATAAACTTTGAATTAGGTAACCTGGGTTTAGCGTCTAGCTAGGCTCTCTGACCAACTGTGTAATTGTGGACAAGTGTCTAAGACTCAATTTCATTTTCTGTAAAATGGGAATGAATAATGCCTAACTCCAAGGCAGGTATAAAGATTAAGTAAGATCGTCATTTGAGAATCTGTTGAATTCATAACATGGGCTGCATAAGGCAGGGGTTCTCAAACCTGTCCACACATTGGGGTCACTTGAAGAGGTGAAAAGAATCATGTCTGGGCCACATCCTCAGAGAGTTGGAATCAATCGGTATCATGTGAGGCCTTTGCAGCAGGATGTTTAGAAGTGTAAAAGAGAAAGAAGCAAGCCTACAATTAGATATGAAAATGTTAATACCCTCCTCTCAATAATTGATAGAACAAATAGAAAATCAGTAAGGATATAAAAGACTCAATACTATCAACCAGTTTGACAACTTAGTTGCTATTTTAAGGACATTTCACATAACATTGTCAGAGTAATATTCTCTTCAAATACACACAGAAGGGTTTCTATACTTTAGGCTATCAAGCAAGTTTTAGGAAATTAAAAAAAATATTTGACCCAAGAGTGTTCTTTGACTAGAGTGGAGTTAAGATGTGAATAACTGAAAGACCTCTGGAAATAACCAATCTTAGAAACAAATTTACACACTTCTAAATAACTTACTGCTCAAAGAAGAAATCAAAAGGGAGATTCAGAAATACTTGGAATTAATGAAAACATAATTTATCATAATTTGTGAGACTCAGTTAAAACATTTACAAGGAAATTCATAGCACTAATACTTGTATCACAAAAGAAGAAAGGTCTCAAGTCAATGGCCTTACAGTTCGCCATAAACAATTAGAAAAAGAACAAAGTGAACCTAAACTAAGTTCCATAATGAATAAATTAAAATCAATCAAAATCAATAACTGTTTTTTGAACGACATTTTCAGTGGAATAAAAAGATTGGGAGAAAATATTTGCCACTCATAGATCTAATAAAGGACTTATATCTAGACTATATAAAGAATCTTTACAAGTAAACAAGTAAGAAAACAAAACAAAATCTAATTTTAAAAGTGAGCCAAAGATGTGAGACTCTTTGCCAAAGAAGATATAAGTATGGCAAGTAGACACATGAAAAGATTTCAACATCAGTAATCATTATGAAAATGTAAATGAATATAATGGAAATATCATTACATAGCTATTAGTATGGCTGAGTAAAATGAAAATTACTGATACCAATCGCTGAAGAGGATGAGGATCGACTAGAATTTTTACGTATTTCAGATGGGTAAAATTGTACAACTTTGAGAAAGAGTTTGGTAGTTTCTTTTAAAGTTAAATGTACATTTACCATACCCACTTCTAGGTATTTACTTAGAGAAATGAAAATGTATATGTTCATACTTGTACATGAGTGTGGATAGCAGGGTTATTCCCAATTGCTTCAACCTGAAAACAACCCAGTGTCCTTCATTGATGGATGGTTAGTCAAAGTGTGGTCTATTCAAACTCCGGAATATTACTCACCAACAGAAAGGGTCAACTATTAATACCTGAGACACAGATGAATCTCTGAATGATTATGCTGAGTGAAAGAAGTCAGACTCCAAAAAAGAGTGTGGTTCCATTTATGTAAAATTCTCGAAGACAAACTAATCTATAGTGGTAGAAAGAAGATAGCTTGTTACAGCTTGGTGGTGAGGGATTACAAAGGAGCATGAGGAAATTTTTGGGTGATTAGCTTGATTGTGGTGATGGCTTCACATGTAGATAACAAAATTCATCCAATGACATGCTTTAAACACATCCTGGTAGAGCAGCAGCTGGTCAGTTGCCGCCAGTGGATGCAGTTCACCTGTATCACAAAGACCCAGGTTTGCAACCCAGGGTTGTGGGAAACAGCCAAGATGAATAATTAAATTGAATTGATAAATGCTTCTTCCTCCTCTCTCTCTCTGCCTGCCTTCCTGCTTACTTTCATTCTTGCCTGCACCTTTCCTTAAAAAAAAAAATGCTGTTAAAAAAATGTTATACAGATAAATTTAATAAGAAGTCAAGTTTGCAGTCCACTGGAACGCATATATAATTATCTTAAATCTTTCAGTCTTTGGCTTGGAGGTTGAACTGCCAGTAACCCACAGAGAATTTTTCATTGTTCAGATTCCAGACCTGTTACAAACCTGAAATCTATAGAGTAAATGCAGAAGGAGCATGCAAATTATCAGATAAATTCATTTTAGTTGTTCCAGGGCCTTCATTTTAAATTGCAAGGAAGTACTAGATTTAAAAAAAATACTGATCGGAAATAGAATACAGCAGGAGACTCAAGCCCTTAAGCTTCCAGGACTATAAATCACCCAGAGTGCCGAGACAATTTTGGAACTGGTGATTTGGTGAAATCGCTCCTCCCATTCCTCAAAGACTCAGCTTCTGTACTTCCCTTACTTTGTTAGAGCTCATTATTTGAACCCATTCCATTTTCTGCTTCTTTTTCCTTTGACCTAATCTGCAGGACTTCCAAAAATAGGTCCTCAAACTTACTGAAGAAGTCGCTAACTTTGTCATGCTACTCAAGGCTTCCTTAAGGAAGTATATTTCCTCTTCCCTCTCAAACAGAACAAACAATACAGGACTGAAACTTGGCTGAATGATGCCGATTTATCTAACTGGGGTCCAGTTTTGCTCCCAGGTAGGAGAATGACCTCAAGTGGCAGATTTTAACCTTCAGCGTGCATAGTGCATATGAGTCACCTGGGAATCTTGTTGAAATTTTGAGTAAGACAGAGGTGACCCGATTCTGCATTTCTAAACATCTTCTTCCTGGTAATGCTCATGCAGCTAGTTGGGTTGCAAGACCAATGAATTTTCTAAGTCCTTTCATCCCTAGGAGACCATGTTTCTACCTCTGTTAAGGCAAAGGCTTCATTCCTTATGACTAGCTTGGAGTGTTTAAACAATGTTGTTGATTTTCTGTTATCTTCTTCTGAAGAGGATTTGCAATAGATAGCGATTTTTGTAGGTTACGGTTAGTTGATCTCAACTTAAGCCACTTTATCACTGTCACCTCCAAACCCCTCTTGTGCGTGTTCATTTTTCTTTTTTTACAAAAAATATATAGTATTGAGGTACAAAACTAACGTTTAGTAGTATAGTAGATAGCTGATGTTTTCAGTTTTTATGACAAATGGGCTGCTTTCTTTCTTAGTAAGAGGATTATATTGCATATCCTGGATTTTCCTCTTTTTGAGGTAAAGCTATCTCTGGCAACAGTGGCAGTGGCTTCTAATGATTTAGAGTTACAGTAAAATCTGTGGGAAAGAATTGCAGGACAGTTCTGAGGCTGTCATGAATCTTCCTGGGGAAGCTGTCTGTAGCCCTTGGGTAGGTCTTTCTCATCCACTCTTTTTCTTCGCCCTCTGCTTTGTGCATCAAACTGCTTGATTTTTTTTTCGGAAGAAAATGTTTGATTTTTGAAAAGGGATAGAGTAGTTTTGCCTAAAACAGACACATTTAAACAAACACATTTTAAATGCATGTGAATTTGCAATTCAAAATGTCCTTCATATGCTTAAAACCAGCCAGTCTCTATTTTCATCAAAATTCTTATTACGGGTAATTTTCCATCTCAGTTTACCTTGCTATTTAAATGAATTCATCATGATTTTCAATGAAAACAACAGAGAAAAATGCATCCATAAAAGCTCAGAGTAAATCCATATTCATAGCTCTGTATTCCTTGTCCAGGATGCCTTATTAAGTGATTACAAGAGCAATTTTCTGTCTTTCAAGTCCATTTCTGCAGAAGAATTTGAATCACCACTGGAATGAATGTGGTAACGAGAGTACTTCTGTCAACAATATGTGACACGAGGGAGGGGAACAGGGAAACTGGGCTGTCTGGTTATGGTTTTGGATGGAGTTTGAGATTTTTGTTGTTGCCAGAAAACTCAAAGTTCAAAGAGAGTAGAAAAGCATATTGATTAGCTCTGGACTGGTCAAAGACTAGATTTATATCTGAATTTAACTAATGTTTTACACATGGTCTCCTTTGTGTTTAAAAGATGTTGCATCTCTGGTTATTTAAAGACTAGAGTCAGCTGAAAGCAATTCTTCTTGCTTCCTCGCCTCCAAGTCATGACCATTTAATAGCTAGGTAGATATTAAATCTCTAGGAACAAAAGGGAAGGTGACTGGCCCAAATGACCTGTGATCTCTAAAGTCCCTGTTGGCGCCACAAGATCTTTGTGGCTTATTTTTCTCCCCAAACATCCTATTCCAGAGGCTGTGTTTGTAGTGTTCTCTGGAGAACCAAGTTAGCCAGTGTTCATGCGCCAATTCATTTTTATTTTGCCCAGTGTATAAAGGTATTTGGAAATGCTCATGTAAATTTTAGCTTCATCAGTTAATTTTCCTTTAAAAAATTATGCTGCTAACATTTTGTGCATGGTGCTAAGCACTCTCCATATATTATCTCATTTAAGGCTCACAAAACCCATTTTACAGGTGAGAAACCTGAAGCTCAAGTGGGTTACATAAATTGTTCAAGTTCTCAGAGTCAGGATCCAAACTACAGACAATTTAACTCTAGAATACATGCTCTTAATCACTGCAGAATCCTATTTCCCTCATCCAGAGATTCTTCTAGAACTCGGGAACTACAAGAGTGTGGGAAAGGGACAAGAATGTGGACTCTTTTGTGAAGTTGCTTTAAAGCTTCAGTCAGTCACCCATTCATTTAATAGTTGTTTGTCTGCTCCTGCTCAATTCTTCTGGAAGTATTCTTCCAATGAAAGGTTACAGTTTATGCCACAGCAGATATCTTTTGTTGGTAAGTGGACTCCACACTATTTCACAGGTAGGTCTCCTGCCACCTTGTTTATATTTAAAAACCTGCCTACCTTGTCAAAGTGAAATGGGCCCCAAGATGGGTCCACAAGATTCTTTCTACTGTGAATCTGAAACTGGGAGAGAGAGGCGGAGGGTTTGTTTCTGATATGCCTGGAACAGTGAGTGACATGCAAGCTCAGAAACTGTAGAGAAGACATTTTCTTGCACAAATGAGAGAGTGGAGAGGAGCGGAAAGAAGAAAAGGGAGAGGGGAGAAAGAAGAGGAGAGAGGAAGAGAGAGGGGAGAGGGAAAGAGTGCAGGGGGTAGAAAAAAGAGGGGAGCGGGAGTGGGAGGAGGGAGAAAGGAAAGAGATCAAATATGTAAAATATGAAGTGGACACACAGAGAAACTGAGACTGAATAGACAAGGAACTTTAAACTTTCCAGTCTAAAGATTCAGTTCCTGGAGCAGTACTGCTATTTCCTTAACAAGACTTCTCTTTCACTTAAGCTGGCACAAGCAGATTTCTATCCTTTGTGATTTGAATCCTCACGAGCCTCCTTCAAACTCTGACAAGGAACTCTGACACTTCCCTATCTCCCCAAAGTCCAACAGAAGACTGCACTCAATCAGTACTTGGCTCTCCATTCTTGGCCCCAGTGTGCCCTAAGCTTCCCAGCTTAGTTGTGATTCAATCACTTCAATGCATTGCCTGGGTCCAGGTTCTTTTTTCTCACCTTCTACCATGGGATCAGTCTTCCCAAATTTGTTTTCCTCACATGTTGCTTTCCAGATCCCCAATCCTCAGTGGCTCGCTGGCCTCTGTTATGTCTCACAGAATACCAGAGAATATGTTCCAGGATAAAAAAGAGTTCTGTGGTCAGAGACTCTTGGAAAAACCTACTAAAGGCTTTGAGAAGGTCTACTTATCAAATCTTCCTCCTTCTCCCCCAAACAAAACTAGAAGTAAAATCCCAGGTTGAATTTGTTTGACTTGACATGCTTTTCTTAGTGTAACACCTCCTGTACAAGAAGAGAGATCTATGGAATTCGAAAACATCTTTTAGGCCCTCCACCCATATGCTCTTTAGAGGGCTTGTCTGCTGTGATTTACCATTTCTCCCTGAGCCACGGCCAGATGAGCCTCTTTCTTGCTGCCTGTGCTTTCTCGCCCCTATAACTTGCTAGTTGTCTCCTCCACAGGGATGTTTCCTTGTGCACCTTATCTTCCGAGCCTGACCTCCTCTACAGTCTTCTCAAACCACACATCATGCTTATACTTTTCTTGTCTCCTAAGCTCTTGTGATCTAAACCACAGTTAACGTTTAGTCTTACGTCATCCTATGTTACTACCTCTTTCATAATTATGTTTGTCAATCTAAGAAGGCTGCAAATTTCTGAAAGGTAGAAACCATGTCTTTTCTTCTGTACTATCTAGCCCACGAAGCATATTTTTAAGAATTATGCATTGAATAAATTGAGCCAACTCCTGGACTTAGCATGACAAACATTTTCTCTCCATCTATTCAAAAAATGACCTGCTCTTGGTATTTAGAGGTTCGGAGAGTCAGCGCCTAACACCAGGCTTTCTCTGGAGAATACAGAGATAGCTGATTGTTTGCAAAATATGAGTCCTGCCTGGCAGGGTTCTCTTGGGTGTAGAACTTTAAAGGGACCCTATCTGCTTGCAAGGAATGGAAGTCAGAATGTGTGAAAACAGAAGTTATACAGGCAAACCACAGTTAAAATTCCATGCTGGGAAACAACCTAAATGATCTTTTATGCAAAACTTGTTCATCTATAATAGCACATCTATAGCACAAAAGTCATACCTAGCTTTAATAAATCATATAATAGAAGAATAATGACTTGAGAAAATATTAAGAAAAATTATTTGTAAAAGAGCATATACACCATGATTATAATTTCATTTAAAAAAGAAATTTTATGCCTTGAAATAACACTGGAGAAGTAAATGCACATGTTAACATTGGTTTTATATGAGTGGTGGGCTTACAAGTTTTGCTTTTTAAGCACTCTACTGCATTTTTCTGTATTTCTCTTGTTTTTGATATTGAACATATTTTGCTTTTGTTAAAAAGAAAGTTGCAGGCAGGAATGAAGTCGAGTAGTCAGGCAGGCAGGAACAAAGAGGAGAAAGAAGCATTTTATTTAGTTGCTCATTTTGGCTACTCCCCACTGGCCCTGGGTCAGATGGAGCCCAGGTGCTTGGAATGTATGTGGACTACATCGTTCAGAGGTGGAAGACTTATCTACTAGGCCACCAGGGCACACCAATGTATATTACTTTTGCAATCAGGAAAAAAATCATCCAAATACAATTCCAAGTTCTCTCTGCCCTCAGTGTCTGCCTTCACATTTAATGCTTGGAGCCAGAGACCCAGAGTATACTCTCTATTTTAATTTTGTGCCTTAATCTCTTGACTGTGGTCAGCTTTCTTTTTCAATGAGGCATTGGGTGAACATAAGACTGTCCTAGAATCCACTGATAATCTGGGCACTGTCTGGTGTAGGTCTCTGAGTTGAGTATAAAGAGCAAATGAAACTAACCTGTGCCTCCTTCCTTCCCTAGATGTGTTCTGATTGTTCTCACTCCTTTCCCAGGTCTCACTTTGTTTTTGCTGGGAAAGAAAATGCGGATACTAAAATCACTAAAATATGAAGGCAAAAAGAGACAGGGAGGCAAGGCGTTGGATCAAGCAGCATTTCCACATGAATTTGTGCAGCTTTACCTGATGACTGGCTAAGAAAGATTCCAATTCATTTATCCATTACTATGCTGATCAGAATGATAACCAAGAAGAACTGAGATTTGAAGGGAGCCTGAGAAGGAAAGGAGTCATCATGCTGGAAATGGAGAAAAAGAAAAGATACAGAGAGGCAGGGAGAGGGGAAAGGCATCAGCAGTCAGTGTGTATGTGTATTGCTGGAGGAGTGTGTGTGCTGGGGTTGGGGTGGTGGGGGATGGAGATGCAGAGGGTAGGAGGGTGTGGGCTGAGTTTTCCAAGAGTGAAAAGGTAGCAAAATGAGGTAAATGTTCATGAGAAAAAGAGATGTTAGACGGTGTACTAAGAATATCCTTATCCCTTTGGCTTTTTCCTCATGAGACTGGGTAAATATTTTCACTGATATAAATTACATTTTTCTATAGGAGGGCTGTTTCTTCTACTGTGTTTTTGTGCTTACTCTAAAACCACATTGGGTTCTCTATTGTGCTTGGTTTACATAAACATAAATGCCTTTCTCATGAATGAACTTCTCTGTTCTTTGGAGGAAATGACACAGGCTTACCGTATTTCAATGCCTGTAGGTCACTCTCTGAACACAGGTTGACCTCCATCAATGCACAGATTCCTCATGATGAAAGATGCAGCTGAATATGTGCTTGTTTTGGAAAAAGACACTGCAATTTAGCCTGAGTCTCCCCTGTGAGATGGGGTCTTGTCATCGTGTCTGCTCAAGAGGAAATGTCTGTGACTTCTGCCCAGAGCCCAGTGGAATATAAGAGCAGCCTGGAATTGCTCAGATGTGCTGTGCGGTACTGCCTCACAGCTCTAATGGCTTCTGGGATTCTATTTTTCTTCAGAAGAGGTAAAGGCTTCTGCCCTAGCCTCTGCTCTGGCCAAAAGCCAGCAGCAACACAGCTGACACTCCAGGGTCTCCAACCAAAATGTCTGGAGGCCCTCATTTAACTTGTTTGCCCAGGACACAGAGGGTCCTTGCATGACATTGTCATCTTTCGAGAAAGAATATGTTGGCAGTTTGCCTCGAGGCTGTAATCCCTGTGGGGAAGGAAGGCATGGTCTCCAGAAGGACTCTGTTAACAGTGAACATGGCTGGGGCCAGGCAAGCAAAACTATTAACCCATCTGCATCCAATAATTGCAGATTTCTGATGCAATGGATTCGGAGACTGCCCCAAACATCTGGCACTAAAATGTCCTCTACTGAGAAGGCACTTAGGGGGCCAAGAGAAGAGAGAAGGGTTTCTTCCTGTCCTTCTGCCTTTACTCTCTCTGTCAAACTGTGCAATTGGCTCACTTAGGACTGGAGGAACAGCTAAAAGGTAACTATTCATGAAGGGAATTGGGACATTGACCCAGGTCTTTATTTACTCCAATCTCATAAATAAAGTCACTATTGCGTGTCACGTGGGAGATATCATCTATCTATCTCTATCTATCACCTATCTATCTGATAATTATAAGTACACCATATGTTCGTTCACTTCAACTTGACCTGACTTTGCTCATGATTCACGAGTTTATAGCTAACTCCATTTACATTTCAAGTTCCATTCTACCCTGTGTTCTGATGTTCAAGGAAATAAATCCCTCTCTGGATTTTCATTCATGTATATGTATGTAATTATGCATGTATGGTCTCCCTAACATGTGCCAGGCACTGTTCTGAGCATTTAGGATACATTTATGAACAAAACAGACAAATATCCCTGAAGGAGTTGGGGGTAGAAAGAGACAATAAGCAATAAACATAACCTATATGAAAATTATGTAGTATCTAAGAAAGTAATATTGCTATGGGTATAAAAAAATAGCAAGATTGTGCAAGGTAAGAGCGATCAGGAAAAAAGAACAAATTTCAGTATTAAACAGGGTGGCCAGGGTGTGCTTCAATGAAAAAGTGAGATCTAATGTCTGAAGGAGTTTGTCAAGCAGACCGCTAGGGCGAGAGTGTTCAGGGTGAGTATGACTAGATCAGAGACCTCATGGTGGGAACATGCCTAGTGTGTTTGAGGGAAGCAAGAAGAACGGACTCCCAGAATGAGCAAGGCAGAGACTATTAGAAGAGAAAGACAGAGGGGGGAGGACAGATAATGAAGACCTACTTGATTATTGTGAAGACTTTGGTTTTTATGTGGAAAGAATGGAGAATTATTGAAGCAATGGGTACGAGCAATTGAGATTTTGATTTGGGCTGTGACAAGATCTCAGAGATATTTTGAAAGTATCACTCTTGTTGCTGTGTTAAAGGCAAGAACAGAAGCAGGGAGGCTTGATAGGAGGCGAAATTAGTAATCCAAATGAGATAATGGTGACTTAGGATGGCAACAGTGAAGGAAGTTAATAGTGGTTGGATTCTGATGCATTTTGAAGGTAGAGTTAATTCCTGTGAGATCTAATGCATATGTGAGAAGACAGGAGTCAAAGATGATTCAATATTTTGACCTGAGCAACTGGAAGAATAGAGTCACTATTTGTGATGGGGAAGACTGCAGGTAGATTGGGTTTGGGGGAGTATATTAAGAACTTAGTATTGGACATTGTGAATTTGGAGATAGGGAACAGACAATTAAACAAAGACATCTAGAGTTCAGAGAAGTCTGGGCTAGAAATACAAGTATGGTCATGGGCAAATTGATGGAAGTCAAAACCACGCATCTACAGGAGATCATCAAAAGGGGAAGATAAGGAAGAGAAGAGGGCCAAGGTCTGAGCCCCAAGTACTTCAACTTGGAGAGGTCAGGAAAAAGAGACTGAGAATCATAGTTAGGCAAGAGGAAAACAACCTACAGAGTCCTGCAAGCCCAGTGAGGAAAGTATATCAGAGAAGAGAATGTGATCAGTCATATCAGATACTATTCATCAACAGGATGAGAACTGAGAATTGACCATTGGATTTAGCAATATGTATGTCATGGTAACTTTGACAAGAATGATTTCTGTGAAGTGATGGGGAATATAAGTATATGGTTTTGGTTTAAGAAATAAGTAGAAGAGAAGAATTGAACATAGCATCTATGGGGTTTGCTCTAAAGGGGAAAAAAACAAGTGGGATAGAGCCTGTCAAGAGAAGTACAATCATTAAAAGGCTTTGCTGTTAAGATATGAGAAGTAATAACATATTTGTGTGGTGATGGAAGTGATCCAGTAGAGAATAACAATGTGGAGTAGGAGAGCAAGGAAGACTTTTTGAAGTAATATCCTTGAGTAAGTGAGAGGGATTGGACTGAGTGTACACGTCCGGAGCAATTAGTTATTGATGAATGGGTCATCTATGGTAACAGGAGTGAAGGCAAATTATGAAGGTGAACTGTTGGAAGGAAAAAAAAATGGGATGATGGGAATCTGTAGAGTTCTCTTCTGGTTGCTTCTGTGTTCTTGGTGAAAAAAGAATCCAATTATTAGCTGAGATAAGGAGCTAAAAGGAATTGTTAAGGGTATGATAAAAGAAAACATTTCATCTAGGAGGATAGGTGAGTGAATGGATCGGGGAAATAAAAGTATGACTGTTAAACAGCATTAAGAACCCACTGGAGATTCATTATCATGAAATTAAAGTGAGATCAATCAGTGTGGCTGCATGCTTTTCCTCTAGCCATGTTCAGCTATGGGAGTGGAGCAGTTAGGTTTGACTAGGTCTAGCACCATGCCAGCTGAGAGAGAGAGAGAGGGAGAGGGAGAGAAAGCTGAAGGTCTATGATCATGAAATTTCCACAGTATCAGGAGGGATAAGACCATCAAACAGATGGGCAACAATAAAGGGTAGTGGAATTGAAACAGTAGAGGTTCTGTGAGGTCAAAGGATGGTTGAGATTGAGGAAGAAGTTGAGCTGGAAAGAAGTTCAAAGGTCTGAGAGGCCTGAGTGTCGAAGGGGTCATTTATATGTATATTGAAATCATCAAAAATTTCACAGTATTGGAAAGAGTGACAGCTGAGCCAGGATCTAGAGTAATGGCAAAATGACCCCTGGGAGAAGAAGACAGTGGTGACTGATGTAATCTGATGGTATGAAATTCAATGTAGGGTACAAGAGTTTATGGAGGAGAGAGGAAATACTTCTAAAAATGACAATGTGGAGTAAGAACACTGATCTCACCTCCAGGCATGGTGATGAGAATTGTGAGAGATAAAAATCAGGCTGCTTGAGAAGTCTGTGATGTAGCAATGACCTCAGGGGAAGGCCAGGTCTCTTGAAGGGAAGGAAGTAAAGAGGATGCCCAGATGATAGATAGTTTAAATGAGCTCTTGCTTATCGTCATGGATTATAAAGTCTAGAGGAGGAAAAATTTCAGGAATTGTGGAGGGTGGGAGAAGGCTACAAAATAGAATAAAGACAGGGTCTCATGGGGATTAGAGAGCTGGAGATGAAGTGACCTGGGAGCTAGGGAGATTTTAGGACCGACATCAACAGGGACAAGAACATGGTGATATTAGTCACATTGGATGCAAAGCAGATGATTGTGGCAAGACTGAGTGCTGGGGTTCAGAAAGGGTTCTAGGATTCCTAATGATGGGGGAGTTAGGGAAGTTTCCCTGACTACAGAGTGCCCTAACCTGGCCTGACATACCTCGTGGGGAACTTTCTTCCTTCTCTCGTGCTCTCTGATTTTTCTCCTTTTCCAAAGGCTACACCCAACTGTTGTGATAATTCTGAATTTGCCAAGTTCTCCACTGACTTTAAAACAGATCAGATACATTTTTTTTCTGTTTCTGACTATTGAATTTCCTATTTCTCTGAAAGTGCTAAAAGTTCTTCATCACATTTGCGCCTACCTCACCCCAGGGTACATATCTGGGGTTCTGTTGGCACACTGATCCCATAGATTGCTGCCCCAAAAGGTCTAAGTTAAAATATTCACCTAGCTGAAGTTATCCCAGATGGGCATGTTGGAAAGGTTAAGGCAACCCTGAAATCTTGCAGGTAGTCTGTTGAAAGCCATCTTATCTATTTCCACATCTCCATATAAAACCTCCCCTAACTTTTTCCCTCTCCAACTGCACAGTAAAATGATTTGGCAGGAATTATTTCCAAATTCGGGGAAGATGGTTTTCCCTCATGTGGTCCACTTTCAGAGCACACAGCTGCTCACCATCTTGGTGAATGAGATCGTGCTTCAGTCCTGGCTGCGCAGGCCAGTTAATCATTTGATTCTCATTTTTATTCAGCTCCTCTTCTGGGCTTAGTTCTGTCCTGGTAGAAAGCCAGACCCATTCCTTTGGGCTCGCTCATAGCCTGAGTCGCCAGCCTGGAGTCTAATCACCTCCAGGGTTTGCCTCTGGACGTTGCCCAAGGCACTTTCAGAAGGAGGTGCAGGGAAGGGAGCCCATGATGCTAATAAAAGCTTGGTGTTCAAGCCGAGTTCAAGGAGAGGATGAGTTCCTGGGAAACAGGTGATGTTTCTGTTGCACATTCTAGTTGCATGACATTTTGTGATCTTCTGAACACTAAAAATCTGCTCTAAAAATCTGGTATGGCCTGATGCCTTGTCTGGGTGAGCTCCACTTTCTCTCCTCCCCTCACTTTAGCTTACCTCTATTCATCTCCCTTAACCAGCTAGCAGGAAAAGCATCCATTCTGGGAAGTGACTAAACTCCATAGTAACTTCTTTTGTGAATATTTGCATTTTAGGGGAGGAGATGGGAAAGGGGGTCAGCAAATTCAAATGTCAAGCAGTGGGATGGGAATAAAAGACAGGCTGTGATGGTGGAGACTTTGGTGGCTGGCAGAGGACATGCCAGAGTGGCTAGATCTTCAGATTTTGGGGGAGAAGCTAAAAAAATCCAGATATTTCTGTACAACCTTCAAATTTTAAATGTTGGGTAATGAAGTCAACATTTAAAGAAATGCTAGGAAAGCCAGACAAAACATGTCTTTGCTAGTCACCTGGGTAAATTTAAACATCATCTAGTTCTGTGTTAAGCACAATGGTTCTTTTATGGTTGATTTTTAGTAAAAGGCCACTTGGGCCTCTTTGTGGTCCTGGAATCACACAGGAAGGACTGGTCTGACTATGGTGACTTGCCTCCAATCCATCTGGAATCCTGCTCCTGTGGGCAGTTTGTTTCTCCACACACTGGGGTCTTGGGTAGGTTGCCTCCACTCCTTAAGACATCCTGTTCCATGAGGCTGCAATCATTCAGGTCTCTGCTAGAGTTGGGTATTATGGAAGATCTTCCTCACTGTTGAAAGGCAGCTGAAGACTATAGTGGAGTCATTTACCTTTCTGGGCAGAGAGCCCAGCAAAGTTAATTATCTCACAGCAGAAGTTCAACACATGACCTATGGAGTCAGATACCTGAGTTCAAACCTCTGCTCTACTAGCTGGGTGTCCTTGATCTGGTTAATTAGCCTCTCTGACCTCAATTTCCACATCCACAAAATGGGGAATTAATAAGAGCTTCTAAGTAACATTCAGCAAGATAGAGAGTGCAAAGTGCCTTCTTAACAGTGAATGGCAAGGAAGCTCCCACATTGGAAGAGGAATATGACTTCATTTATAGAAGGATTACCCACTCCGTTTTAAAACAGGGATTTGTTGATTTAGTTAAATCTTATTTTTAAAGCCACATTTGAAAACTGGTGGTTCAGATCTGTCTCACTCATCATCTTCAAAACTGCCTTAATCTTTCCATCTTCTCCCTAAGCCATCAGACCTCTGAGTTTTCTGGGGACAATTTTTGTGTCTTGAGTGCCTTAGCTCCAGTTGGTGGAATTTTCTTAACCTTCTCCCTTTTAGAGTCTCTTGCTGCCCAAAGAGGCTCCTTTTCAACAAGCTACATCCCACTCAGGAAGTCCAGTTCCTGGACACCAGCCTGCTGGGAAACCCTCTCTTTTCTTGTGGGGCTATATGCCCTCTTTGCATACACTCCCAGCTTCTTCCTTCCCCTCTTAGATCTACTCTTCCTCCAGGCTTTTCCTTTCCCCGGAAACAAACAGTGCTACCGCAAATTTAAAATCAGATTTAAAAAATCAGATTAAAAAAAATCTGATACAGGTTTGTTGCCTTCCAAGCAAGCGCAGCATCTTTCATGCCTTCGAGTCAGCATTACTTGAAGACAGGGGTCCCTGGGAGACAATTCGAAACAAAGCAGGGGCGGGAAGGAGCATTTGCGATTGGGAGTTCGTGCGGGATATCCGGAGTAGAGAGAAAACCTTGAGGCTTGGCGTCCCGGGGGCTTTGGGCGAGGAAGGCGAAGCCAGGTATCAGACACAGATGGCGTCCGCCCCTCCCACTGCAGGGAGACCGCCGGCGGCGCGCGGTGGGGCGGACGTGCTGGGCTCACCGGAGGGTCGATGGGGAGCCGCTGACTGAGTCTACTGCTTGCCACGGGGCTGGGATATTTATAGCACCTGTGTTTCTGGACACTTCTCCACTTAGATTTATGCGGTCTGCGGCTGTAGAGTGTGTGGGATTGAGGAGGGCACATCTTGAGGCAAGGGCTGATTGTTGGCCTGGGGACTTTGGCTGGAATGGAAGTTACAGAATCAAAACATGGGGCCATCTACGGAAGCACCAAGGCACAGCGGTTCTTAGGTGCCCCGTCTGCGAGGCAGTCGCTGGGTAAGCTGGTGCCACCCCGGGCTTTCCAAGGCCCACCTAGCGTTACGATTATCGCGGTGGGCTGCGGTAAGGCAGGTGTGCACGACTCGGGCAGCCGATCCCATCCTCCCGGGCTCTGGCTCTCCATTTCTTCGCTGCTCTTCTGAAGCCTTGAAGGTTGAAAGCATGAACCCTCTCCCCAGGACCTGCACTTTGAAAGAGGAACCCAGAAGTGCGCCCTAGTGGAGTAGTGGTTAGGTGAATCGCCTCCAAAGGAGTCAGCCACATAGCCCTGGGTTCAAGTTCCAGGCCCGCGGGTAAACAGCCAATGTGAACAACTAAATGAAAATAAAAATGCCTTTTCCTCTTCTCTCTTCCTGACTTCTTTCTTGCCTGCACTTTTCTTTAAAAAGGACAGTGCTTTGTCTTGAGGACGGCTCCCTTTAAAGAAGAGAAGCAGGCAGGCATGAAGGCGAGTTGGCAGGCAGGCAGGAAGAAGCATTTTATTTGTTCGTTATTTAATTGTTCACATTGGTTGTCCTCCCCCCGACCCCCACCCCGAACCTGGTCTTGAACCCTGGACACAGGGGTGGTGTGTAGTGGACTGCACTCTGAAGTGCACTAAACCTCGGGGCCACCAGAGCACGCCCATTCAGACATTTTTTTAAGAGCTGTCTTGAGCCAACCCGGCGGGAGGTCGCCTTCGTGGTACCTACCTGTGAAGTTGCCCCTACCACTCCACGCGCACCAGACTGGGGAAGAGGCCATGGGCAGAGTGGGCAGTAAGTTCTAGGAAAACTAAAGACAGTAGCAACATCCAGAGAAATGAGACCATCGTGGACACTTGTCCAGCATGTTCCGTTTCTCATTTAATCGCTGGCAGCACAAATGAAGTAGCACGGGCTTCGGGTTACCATTTCACAGATGGAGAAACTGAGGCTCAGAAAGGCCGAGGGATTTGTGCCAAGGCGATGAAGCAAGTGCCAACTTCAGTTTCAAACTCAGTCTGGGGACTCCGAAGGGCCTCCACATTCCTCGGCGGAGGCCAGGGAGGGGGTTGCGGCAGAGACAACGGAGGCCGGGAGCACGGGGTGGGGAGAGGTTCCCGCGTCGCCACGCGGGGAGGAGCCGGAGCCCGGGGGCCCAGCACAGGCCCAGGGCTGCTGGAAAGAGGGGGTTTGGTAGCGCGGGACGAGGGGCGGCAGGCAGGGAATCGCAAGGCCCGGCAGCTGCCAGACGCGGCTGGTGACCAGCCCGCGCCGGCCGCGCAGCCCCCACCCCGGGGCCGCGTGGGGACCGCGCAGCGAGCAGGCCACATACCGCGCAGCGCAGAGGAAATGGCTGGAATTCCTCCCGCGGCGCCGCGCTCGGGCCTCGGTGCGGGCGGGGTGCGGCGGGGCGGGGCGCTGACAAGGGCTGTCCCTGCTTGCAGCCCCAGGCTTCGCCGGGGAAACGTGTACCCCGGGAGCGCCCCACCCCGCACCTCGTTGCCAACATCTGGGCCCCCACTGCACGCAAAGGGGCACAGGCTCGCGTCCTGGCAGAGACGCCCGGGCCAGGCCTTAACTTGCCTCTGGCTCAGACTGTCAGGGTCCACCGCCTCTGGGATGGGGCACAGCCCCTTGCGCACCAGAAGAGGAGGGCGTCGAAGCTCAAGCCAGTGAGGCCTCTGCAAGTCCCAGCCTACATTTTTGGAAAGCCCTGGCCACTGATGGCTCCAAATGTTCTAGGCCTGGCACTTGAGACTTGCTGCTCTGGCCTTGCTTTACAACTGGCCAGAAGATGAAGGCAGGGAGTGGGTTTGAAGAGAGAGGCCCACCCCTCCAGGACAATGTCAGCAGCCAGGTGGCCCAGTGTGAGTGGATACAGGACAGCAGAAACAGATGGAGTGGGAGCAGTGACCTGGCTCTGAGCGGTGAGGCCGCCTCTGACTGTTCCAGAGTATAGGGGTAGGCCACGGGAGTGGAACCATCTTAGAGCCAGCCTAGCTTGGAGAAGCCCTCCCTTTTCCCTGGACAGGGCCAACACATTCTTTGCGCAGGGATGGGGAAGGTGGGTGTAGAACTCCAGGCTGGAACTCAGGGAGTGTCCATTCTGTTTGTGGCTCTTGGGCTAGAGGTTGGTTGACTGGGGATGGCTCTCCTCCCTCAGTCTCCACTTCTTTGGGGTGACTGGACCAATCAAGAACAGCATTTAGAGGGGCTTTTACCTTCTGCCCTGTACCCTGGGAGGCCCTCTCTTACGTTCTCTGAATTGTGAGTCCCGCTTGGACTCTCAGGTCAAATTCT
This sequence comes from Solenodon paradoxus, assembly GCA_004363575.1. Lineage (NCBI taxonomy): Eukaryota > Metazoa > Chordata > Mammalia > Eulipotyphla > Solenodontidae > Solenodon > Solenodon paradoxus. Next base: position 506,539 of record RJWH01000895.1, read on the forward strand.
CCTCTATGAATTCTCTCTTGACTTCCACGATCTTCTATTCCCTCTGTCTGCTTGCACCGCATGTGTTGTTTCACCTTTCATATTGGGTCATGCATATTTGCTTATGAACTTACGTCCCCAGTTAGATAATAGCTCCGCAATGCCAATTGATCAATCTTATTGTCTAGTATGATGTCTATCTTAGAGTCAATACTTCTTTGAATGAATGATGGACAAAAAGAGGAAGAATTGGGTGGACACAATAAACAAGAGAAGAGACCAAAGGAAAACTAGACCAGACATGGATGCTACTAGAAGGCTGTAATCTTTGCTTCCTGCATCCACAGAGAATCTGTTACTGAAGCCCTGTGCTGCCCTTTCTCACCAGCTACCTCAAGGCAGACCCTGTCCAGAGGGATAGCACTGTGTCTGCTCCAAGGCCACTTTAGCCTTCACGCCTTGATCCTAACCTTAATCCCTGTGCCCATCTCTCTCTCATTCTGGCTTTAGGTTCCAAGTTTGACTTCATTGACCTGTGACTGTTTCCTTTCCCACTCTCCCCTCCTTCACCTCCAATACTCCCTCCTCCAGTGCATGCTGGCCTTTTGCCACCCAGGGTTCATGATTCCACCCGAGGTGACGCTGTTCACCCAACCCAGTGGGACTAGGCCACAGAGGTGGTGTTGTGACCCATGACTGGGGGCAAGGATGGCAGTGGTTGTGCCATCTTTCCCCCAGCATGGGGTGGCTTCAAGTTTGTAAGTGGGGCAGGGACAGAGTTTCCCCAATGGATCCATATCATTTTTGAGTCCAAGTTACTAGCTTAAGTTTCTATCCTTTCCAGGGGCTTCTGAATAGCCATTCTTCCAACTAGTCTGGGGAGGGACCCTCCTGCAAGACCCTGGAGAAAAAACATGAGACCAGAGGCAGGCAGTCTAACTCTACTTGCCCCTCCCTCAGACAGACCCCATGTGTGGCAGTGGAGCAGGGCAGGAGCAGGGAATGAGGCTCTATTTCCAAGGCTTCCCCTGGCCACTCACCCATGAGGAACAGGTCCAGGAGGCCTTGGCAGACCCTTCACATGGACTCAGACAGACAGAAATACAGACAGCTCACAATGACAGTATTGGTTCTGGGAATTTTGAAAGTCAAAACCCCTACATTTTTCATAAGAAAAAGGAACAGATTTTGGCATCTTTGCACCAGAAACAGGAACTGACCAAGACAGTGACCTCTGATAATCACTTCTGCATCTCAGTGCTCAGAAGGGGCTGGATTCTCTCAGTCCTTTCATTCCCCTCCCCCCCCTTCCCTCCAGGGATTTGTGGGCAGGAGCCCCAGGATTTTATGGAACAGTAGGAGAGAGAAGGGAAGGGAGAAAACATCATAGAAGGGAGAGAGGAAGAAGGGGAGATATTTTTAAAGTGATACGTTCCAGAAGACTGAGGACGCCAGGATTCTGACGAGATGAGGTTGGGGCAGGAAGGCACCTAATAGGTGCTCAGTGCTATTTTCATTCCCTCAGGGAAAAAGCTTCTATATTGTGCAACTGTTAGAGCTCACATTCCTGGACCTGTGTCTTGTGGCTTGAACTAAAGTGAGCATCTTCACTGTATCACGTAATACAGGTTGTGGGTAAATGAGACATTTTTCCCTTGCAGAGCTTAGAGTTGAATAGAAGGAATTGGCATTCAAATAATAAGGCATTCAGGGGAAAAAGCTGACAATGGCAATTGCCAAGGGAGGAGGGTAAGGCCACATCAGGTTGGGGTGGAGTACTGAAGGCTTAGGGAAAAGGTATCACTTGAAACGGGCCCCGAAAGGCAGAAGGCCATTTGCCAGGCTGATGTGGGAGACAGGGACTTCATGGCATCAGCAAATGTGCCGGGGCGGGAACATGTGGGCACAGCCGGGCTGGAGTGTATAGGGTGCATGTGGGCACAAAGTGATGTAGAAACAGCCGGGGAGGGAGTGGGTCTGTGTTGCAGGGAACTCCAAGCCCAGACTGAGATACGTGCGATTCCCCAGAGAACCATGAGGGGGCCTTGACCAACAATGACATGTCCAGTCCAGCACCACGTGGTGTTGGCAGCTGAGAAAGGAGTGAGGCAATGGGAAGTGGAATGGAGTGACCAGTCCCAGCCACGATACCTCAACCAGCTCCTCATATGGGCAGCTGACCTAAAATCGGTCCTATCAGGAGATCTTTGTCGGTCAAAAATTTTTGCTGTAAAACTCTCAGGCTTGTAAGTCCAGAAAGTGGTGTCTATGTTCTGGTGTGAAATGACCAGAATGGTAGCCACTGTGGGAAATCAAAGGCCTTCCTCCCCCTGGACAGGCTAATGAGGTGCTTTTGCTCAGACAGGGGGTGGGTGGGGTCAATGGGAGAGATCAGAGGTCAAAAGGTGAGAACTTGGGGTAGCCCAGATGAGGGAGAGAGAGACACTATCCTGAAGGTGGGTTGGAAAGGGATTGGGGAGGAGGAGCCAGGGGTCAGAGGGATACTGGACAGAGGTCTCTGGATCAGAAGGTCTGTGACTAGACTCAGCTGGTCCCTCCTTTAGTTCTGTGACTCTCTCCTTAACAGAGCACGTCTCACGTGGGGTGGGAAGGAACTTTCTCAGCAACAGGTACATAAAGGGTTGTATTGGTTGTGACTGTTTTTAAAATAAACTTTATCTTCGTGGATTGTAAGGGCCTAGAGAGCAGAGGTGGTGTTTCTTATAGGTCCCCGTACCCCCTGGATATGAAATAAAAGCTGAAGGAAAGATCCAGGTCAGATGCTATATTATAAGGAGCAGAAGTCTTACTGGTGATAGGAATAGCTCAGTGTGTTGTTTTATCACACACCCCGCTCTGGACCCCTCTGTGACTTCCACCAGTATGACTGATATCTCTCTTCCTGTGGGGTCTTTACTGATGGGTCACCTTCTCTGTACCCCTCAGCACTCCGTCTCCCACTTCTCTCGTGGAACATGGCAGCATTTCATGAATTCATTCTATACATATTCATCAAGTTTCTCAATTTGCCAGGTTCTGTGCCAGTGCAGAAATACAATGGTGAGCACTGCTAATACTGGAGCTAGATAACTAATTGATAACTAGGTAACGAATCCCCAACCCCTATAAGGACCTCCATCTTTTCCAGGCCTGGTAGGGTCTGAGAGTCAGCCTGGCAGGAAGAGGTAGAATTTTCCTTGCTAGTTGTGATTTTGTGATGCCATCTGCTGGCCACATATAGATACCCAGATACAGAATTGCTGGTAAACATATGAAGACAGCTTACAATGAGACACACTAGCTATATACACACACAGTGAAACAGAAACATGTTTACAACCAGGCACACACATATGGAAACACAGATACACAATTACGTGTAGGAATTCAGGATCCGGCAGAGTACTTCACCCTTGGTAGGAGTCCAATATACTTACAAGTCTATGAAATAAAATCCAAGTTCTTTAGATCATCATTTTTACACGGTTTTTTTTTTTTTTTTACCACGATTTCTAGACAACTAGCTCCACTGTCACTTGTTCTTGCCTGCATTCCGACGCCCCTATCCTGTGATTCTTTTTGTTTTTAATTTTAAGAAAAGGAAGAATGAAGAAGAGGAAGCACTTTTATACATTATTTGTGTTGCTTATCACTGAACCCCTGGCCCCAGGTCTTGAACCCAGACCCTTGGATTTTGCACGGTTCATGCTTCTGACTTAGCACTTGAGCCACCAAGGTGAGTGCATTTAATTAATTCTCTAAGATCAGGTTCAAATGCTACTTTTTCTTTTAGCTTTCATGCTAAGATAATGACTTAATTTTCTGGACATTCATTGCTTTATGATATTCATCACTGCATTCACTTGTATTTTAGCTATTTGAAGACATGTATTTCTCTCCCTTTCTAGTGTGTAAGTTCTTTGAGGGTAGGATTTATGTTTAATTCATGTTCATGTTCCCCCTTAGCGCCGGGCACTTGTCTCACACAAAGTAGAGGCTTATAGTAAGTTAACTAATTGATTGAATAGCTGACATAGTTATTGACACAGAGAAAAGTAAAGGCAATACACAGAAATGCACATCTACTTACATATGTTTCTCTCACAAAAGACAAATTATCCTTGCAAATATGATACACATTTACATGAAAACACATAAACATGTCTATGATATAGCTGTGAATAAACAAATCCTTTAAATTATGCCCCTTATTATTTCTGCTGTCTTCATTCTAATCCAGATCTCCATCCACTGACTGACAGCAATGGCCTCGTCACTCATATTGGTTTCTAGTTCTTTCCATTCTGATTTTTCCATTATTCCCAGGATGTACCTTCCTAAAACAACTCTCTGATTATGTTATTCCCTAGCCAGAGAACTCCAGCAGGTTCTGCTGCCTTGCTGATAGTCTGGAAAAAAGCAAAATACTTTCTTTTCTCCTCTCCATTTAGGGAAAGGAGTCACATTTACACTAGTGCTCCCTTATCTGAAGTTCTGCTTTCTGCAGTTTCAATTATCCGAGGTCAGCTGCAGTCCAAATATATTATGTACAATAAATATTTTGAGGGGGAGAAACCACATTCACACAACTTTTATTAAGTAAAGTGTTAAACTTGTCCATTTTTTAATTAGTTGTTATAAATCTTTTACTGTGCCTAATTTATAACTTAAACTTCATCACATCAGCACAGGCATGTATGTACAGCTGACTCGAACAGTGTGGGAGACTGGGGGCACTGACCCCTAGTTGAAAATCCTTGTATAACTAACTGTATTTTTACTGGAGAGAATAACTGCCCTGGTGGAGTTGGTGACCGTCACGAGGAAAGTTAGGCGGATGCTTGCAACTCTTGACCTGGCTGCAGTAGTAGCAGGAGGTGATCAAATTAATTCACTAATACGGCCCAGCTGCTTCTATGAGGTTCTGATCTAATACTATATCTGTATGTTTATTTACATTCCTCTCCATACTAATGACACCATGTACAGTCTGTAACTGCTTGTGTATGTTTTGATAAATTTTAACTTTTCATAATATAGTCGTATATATTTTATGGTGGCGAATGGTAAAATAGACTATTATCTATGTATAATTTATGTATTTATGACATACCTAACTTTTTCTTAATTTTGTCCGTATTCGTAGGCTATGCAATGATCTGCGAGTTTTTCAAATTGTGACAAATCTCCAAAAACACTTCCAACATGTTCGTTGAAATAAAAGAAGTCCATGTGTAAGTGGATCCACACAGTTCGAACCTATGTGTTTAAGGACTGACCGTAAAGGAGAAGACATGTACAGGGTTTGGTACTATCACAGTTTCAGGCATCCACTGGGGGTCTTAGAACATAGCTCCATGGATAAGGTGGGGGGAGCTTCTGTAACTGGAAGTGGTTTCTGGGAGTTGTCATTCCCTGTTCAAAGAGACAATCATGGACTTACCCTAGTGTTCTTGCAGATTAGGCCACCTGACATGGTTTCCATATATCCCAAGGACCCAGGTTTGCTATCTGGGGCTGGGAGAAAATAACCAAGAGATATAACTAAATAAAAATAAATAAATGTTTCTTCCTCCTCAATCTTCCTGCCTGCACCTCTCCTTTAAAACAAGAGACAGTTGTGTCCGTGCCACCTGTACTTCCTTGGATAGAGCTACAAAGGAGCTGTAGCAGCCATGATGGAAAGACCAAACTATTGCTCCTGACTTCACTGAGTAGCTGGGCAAAAGCTGTTTATTGTTTTTAGATTCCTTGTTTATGTGAGAAAAATTAATTTCTGGTTTTGTTTTTATAGAGGAAAGAAGAAGGCAGGCAGGCATGAAGAGAGGAGGAAGAAGCATTTTATTTGTTTGATCGTTTTGGATATTCTCACACTGGCCCTCTTCCTCCCCATCATGAGCTCGGGTCCTTGGCATTTATGTGGATGCTTTAGCAGCTGCAAACTTAATGCCTGAACCACCAGGATATGCCAATTTCTGTTTGTTCATTTTAAAGGAAAGGTGTAGACCACCCTGGCAGAGTAGTGGTTGGGTCAATTGCCTCCAAAGGATGCAGGCCATGTACCCCTAGCTTCGAATTCTGGGTTCCGGCGGGGGGTGGGGACAGCCAGTGTGAACAGTAAGTAAAAATAAAATAAAATGCTATTTCCTCCTCTTTCTGCCTGTCTGGCTGCCTACTCACCTTCATTTCTGCCTGGACCCCCCTCACCACCCCACTTTTTTTTTTAAGGAAAGGTGTAGTCAGGAATGAAGGTGAATAGGCAGGTAGATAGGAAGAGAGAGGAGGAAAAAGCATTTTATTTTTATTTAGTTCTTTACGTTGTTTGTTACCCCTGGACTTGGGACTTGAACCCTGGTCCTTGAGATGTATGTGGACTACACTCCTTTAGAGGCAGCTGCCCTAACCACTACTTCAGCAGGGCACATATTTTTTTTTTAAAGAAATTTATTCAGTGTCATGATAAGACTATACATTTGGCAATCAACAGCATGGGTGCCAAAAATAAATCTACATAAAAACACTTTGTTGGAATGCTTTACATTTCCCACAGAACAGAAACTAAAATAGCTGGATTATACAATTAGTCACAAGCAGTCCTCGAGTTTTTCGCCCATACACATGAGCATCGTCTAAAACAGGTCTCTTTACAGCATCTAGGCCCTGCCACCACTGTCCTTAGCTGAGGTCACAATCTGCTGTAGCCTGTAGCTTTCCTGTAGTGCTCTGGCTCTCCTCTTCTGCTAAATCTCAATTCCTGGCAGTGACAAAAACTTTCTGCTACTGCTGCTGCTGCTGCTGGCACCACCATAGCCACCTGGGTTTGTGATTTGGCAAAGTATTGGCCTCCTCACCACCATAGGGGCCAGAGCTTCTGCCTCCAGTTTCCTCCTTTCATTGGTCAAAACTTCGAAGATTGAATGCTGCCACCGCCAACGCCCAGGTAGCTTCTACCACCTCCAACATGGCTTCCATCACCACCAAATCCGGTATAGCCATCCCCACTGCCACCGTGTCCACCGCCCCTCGGCCGCTGAAATTTCCTCCATGATTAATGTCGTTCTCACCAAAACCACCTTCATGATCACCGTCAAGGTTTCCAGAGCGCTTTGACCTCTTTGGTTGGATGAAGAGCTGGTCATCTTGCTGAGAGAGGACTTTCCTTCCTTCACAGTTGTGGCCACTCACGGTATGGTGTTTCTAAAGAGCAATCTTGTCTACAGAATCATTGTCATGAAAGGTTGCAAAAGCAAAGCCTCTCTTCTTGGCACTGCCGCCATCAGTCATGACTTCGATCATTTCAGTTTTCCTGTCTTGTTCAAAATAATCTCTTCGGTGATATTCTTCAGTGTCTTCTTTAGCGTCACCAACAAAAATCTTTTTCACGGTTAAGTGGGTACCAGGTCTTTGAGAACTTTCTCTTGAGACAGCCCTCTTTAGTTCCACATGCTTCCATCTACTTGTGTGACCTGCATTCATGACTGCCTCCACTTCCTCCGTGGAGGCATAGGTAACAGACCCAACCCCTCTGGAGTGCTTGGTGTGTGGATCCCGCATCATCACACAGTCCTCCATTGCTCAGAATGGCTCTCCACACTTTCATCGGTGGTGTCAAAGCTCAAAGCTCAAACCTCCACCGAAGAGCTTCTGGAGCAGTTTTAGCTCTTTAGGAGACTGACTTGGGCATGATGGCAGCAGAAGAGGAGACTTTAACAATGCCTGCTTGGCTGTGTTTGTGGGCAAAAGGAGTAATCCTGCGAACCTGTCTCTAGCTTCTGTTTTTGAAGCCACTGCAAATCATAGTTTTACTTTGTTTTTTAATGTTCATCTGGATGTAATCCTAATTTATGACTCTTAAATATCTTCCTTCCTCCAGTGCTCACAACATAGAGTCTCGTTCCCTTAATCTGGTGTTTTTTAACAGATGCTGAAGGGTAAGAAAAAGCACTCATAGAACGAGGAAGGAAAAGACTTTTCTAGGCATAAGGAGCAGCAGCTACCAAGGTGCTAAAGCAGAGCACTCCTGGTCTGGCCCTCTCTCTTCATCCAGCCCCAGTCCTATGTTCCTGATATTCTCTTCACAGCCACTGCTTAGCCCAAACCTCCAGCATCTCCTGTCTAGATGATTCTGATAACTTCACAACTCATCTGTTCTCACTACCAAACTCCTCTAATCCATTCTTTTCACCTGAATGATCCTTGTAAAAATAAAGAAAATCAAATGTCCTTTTTGTGGTAAACCCCTTGATGGCATTTTATTTCACTTTGACTCAAACTCAGACTCCTCAATAAAAGCTAACTATCTACAAGCATCTGTAGGGTCAGTGGCCCTCAAGCCTGACCTCACACTGGAATCACTTAGAATGATTTTACTATTTTGAAAAGGGTCAGTGACTGAGCTCCACACTTAAGCATTCTGATGTACTTGGTCTGGGATGGGTGTTGGGTCGCTGCTGTTTTTGCAGGTTCCTGAAGTCAATGTGACAGTACAGCAAGGGTGGAGCGCCTCTATTTTCATCTTCATCTAGCTCCACCTCACTTCTGCCTCAAGTGTGTTGGTCTTCTTTCAGTCCTTCAAAGGTGCCAAGTTCTTTTCTGCCTCAGGACTTCTATAGATGCTGTTCCTTATTTGCATGGAAAGTTCTTTCCCTTGCTCATGTCTGTTTTGTTTTTTTTTCTCCACTCTGCAGGCTCAGTTTAAATGTCTTCAGAGAAACCTCCCCCAGCTACTTAATGTAAAATTGTCTCCCTACCCAACCTCTTGTAATTTCCTTATTTTTTTCTTGATACTTATTTCTGCTTCAGAATGATGTTTGCTCATCTTTCTCATATGTATGTACATTTATATACACATATATATGTGTGTGTGTATATATATATATTTTTTCTCCCTGCTTTTCCCCTAGGAATGGAACAGCAGATATTTCTAGGAAAGGAGATTCAGTCATAGACACATACATAGCGTGATGGTGGAGAAGCCCTGATTTATAGCATGTGTAATGTTTTCCATTTCTATAGTTTAAATACTGTCACCATGGCTGGTTTCAAGTTACCAATAGTTTAACAAATGGTTCATAAAATTCCTGAAAATTTAGCTATTAGATCTTCTGAGTTGGCTGTATCACATCACTGATCATTCTTTCAGGCTCACTCTTGAAGAGGTCTCACGTGTGTGTGTGTAAGTGTGTGTGTGTGTGTGTGTGTGTGTGTGTGTGTCTGTCTGTGTCTGTGTGGTATTTCCTTGTTTTTCCTGTGGAGACACTTAAGTTACCAAGCACAGGGAGGGCGCAGCCCAAGCAGAGCCTGGAGCTATCATCTAGCTGACATGTCAGAGATGACAGGTCATGGAGGCTGGGCACTAGAATTTGTGGAACAGAGTACTGGAGAGGAGGAAGTTCTATAGAGAGAAAGTTCTAGCAATTTATATACGGTCCCTTGAGTTTGACCAGCTACTAAGTTGTATATGCATTAAGTAAGAGTCCACCAAGTCAGGTAAAGGGCAACTTTTAGGAAAACAACTACCAGGAAGTTGTAGACTGAATAATTTCCAGAGCTGACATCAGGATGGGACATGTTTGAGTTCCAACTAGCCACATGAGAGAGCGGAGAGACATTGTTGAGTATCTGGGGCATTGAGCAGCTATCTTAGTAGCAGAGTAACACGTCCTCTGGTAAAGGTGCTGTGGCCTGGGGTCTTTCGACCATGGCACAAGTGATATTTTAGAGGAAGGATAAGTCTTTGTTTGCGGGGGCGGTGCTTTCCTGTGCATTGTAAGACGCTGAGCAGCATTCCTGACCTCTAACCACCATAGACCAGCAGCGTCCTCCTGGTTGTGGCAACAAAATCATTTCCAGACATTGCCAATATCCTGGGAGTGGGGGTGGGGAGAAATCTGTCTCCAAATTAGAATCTCGGCTCTAGACCCACCCTAAAAACATCAAACTTACTTGCAGCTCAACTCTCTGTGTGCCTTGCTCCATCTCAACACTCTTCAAAGAAACAGGACAGTATTCAAAATGCAGATGCCCAACAATGTAACATTTACAATGTCCAGCAGCATCTAATCAAAAATTACTAGGTATGCTAAAATGCAGGGAAATATGACCTATAGCCATGAGAAAATCAATGATGAGAGCCAGATCCATAAATGACAGAGGTTATTGAATTAGCATACAAAGATTTTAAAAGAATTATTATAAAGATGCTCAGGAAATTTAAAGGAAAACGATTAATCTAATGAAAAAAGAACCATGTAATCCAAAGTAAGAGCCAAATGACTATGTTTTTCTAGAACTGAAAAAAATACAATCGCCAGAGTGAAAAATTCACTGAATGAGCTGATTAGACATTGTAACAAATATCTATGAACAACAAGTATAGAAAAGAAGGAATGGGGGTGCACCCTTGTGGCACTGGAGGCTCAGATACTGGAGTGCAGACCAGGTACAGCCCAAGGACCTGAGTTCACGACCTGAGGCTGGAGTGAAAAAACAAACTAAATAAAGATGCTTCTTCCTTTTCTTTCTTCCTTGAAAGGATTCTTCCCTTCCTTCTTCTTTCCTCTCTTAAAATAAAAAGAGGAAAGAAAATGTGAATGAGGCAGAAACATACTGGGGGAAAAAAAGTCTGAACAATTTCCAAACCTGAAATAAAGTATCAAATCAAGTATACAAGAATCTCAACATATCCCAACCTGGATAAACACAAAGAAAATCCCACCAAGACATGGCATATCAATTGCTGCAATCTAAAAATGAAGAGAAAAAGGAAGAGTAAAATCATAAAAAACAGACTGAAGGAAAAGAAACCTACACAGAAAACAATGGGCAGTGACTTCTCATCAGAAATAACAGAAATCAGAGGACAGAAAAATGTCTTTAAAGTTCTATATATATAAAAAAATCAAACTACAATTCCATATCCAGCAAAAATGAAAATGGAATAAAAGTACTTTTTAAAAGAAAAAGTTGAGTGAATCAACACTGGCAAAATGCACTCCTGAAATGTTAAAGGAAATCCTTTAAGCTGAAGGAAAATGATAGCAAGATAAACACTTTGACTAAACAAGAGATGATTACCAAAGCTAAAAAGAAAGAAAAACAAATGGGTAGCTCTATATTAAAGTAATTTTATTTATAATCAATAACCTTCCCACAAAGAAAGCCCCAGACCCAGATGGCTTCCTTGCTGAACATTTAAAGACAAAATAATGCCAATGTCTGACAAATGTTTTCAGGAAAAAAACTAAGACAGTTCCTACATCATTTTATAAGATTAAGGATGGAGTGGGCAAATATTTTAGACTGTGTTCAGCTGGTCCTGCTGTTTCTTCTCCTCCTCCTTTATAATCCTTTACAGATATAAGAGTCACCCTTCACTTGCAGGCCAGGAAAAAACTGGCCAACTTCCAGCATTGTCTCCTAGGGTGCATTTTCCCAGCCCTGGTGCTGTCTTATTGTAAACATCACAGATTTTACTAAGCATTTCTGTGAGGTGGCAGAGAAGAGGCTTATAGCATATACCAGACAGCAGCAACCTAACACGGATTTTCCTTCACTTATAATGGGGTTCATACCACGATAAACCCATTGTAAATAGAAAATGTTTAAAGTAAAAAGTGGCGGCAATACAGTACAGTAGAGAGTATGGATTGTCTGCCTTCGTGGACTGGGAGCTGCAACTTCTACAGCTGCATCAAGATAGAGGGTTCTGCCACCTACTACCCATGAAAATGTCAAGATTCGAAATTCGAAGTATGATTTCCACTGAATGTGTACAGCTTTCACACCATCGTAAAGGTGAAAAGTCCTAAGTTGAACCATCCTAAGTCAGGACTCCTCTGTAAATATTTCCATCACCCATTTAATTTCCAAATATTTGGAGATTTTCCAGGTATTTTTGTTACTAATTTCCAGCTTAACTCCATTTTGGTAAGAGAATACACCCTGTATAATTTAAATTCTTTAAAAGTTGTTGAGGTTTTATTTTATGTCCCCCGAAATGGTCTACCTTAGTGAATGTTTCACATGCACTTGAAAAGATGTGAATTCTATTGTTGGTGGATGGAATGCTAGAAATTCAATTAGCTCAAGTTCATTGATTATGCTGTTTCGGTCTTTTATAATCTTACTGATTTTATGTCTCCTTGTTTTATGACTTAACTGCAGTGTTCAGTTGTAATTGTGGATTTATCTGTTTCTCCTTTCGGGTCTATCAAGTTTGCTGGCTGCTTTTGGAAACTCTTAGTTAGGTGCTTATAAATTTAGGGTTATTAATAGGTCTTCTTGATAAATAGACATTAGGTAACATCCTTCTTTATCCTTAGTAATACCAATTGTATTGAAGTCTACTTTGCTTGATATTAATCTAGTCACTGCACTTGTGATTAACTGAGAGGTATATCTTTTGCCATCCTTTATTTATTTTTTAAAGAGGAAGGCAGGCGGTCAGGCAGGAGCAGGCAGAAAGGAAGAGAGAAGGAAGCATTTATTTATTTAGTTTTTCATTTGAGCTGTTCCCTGTCCCTGTGCCCTGGGTTGTAAGCTCAGATTCTCGAATTGTCTGTGGACTGTGCCCCAGGCACAGACTTAACATCTAAGCCACCAGAGCACGCCCATTCTTTTTCTTTGAACTAATGTATGTCTTTGTACTTAACGTGGTTTTCTTGTATACAGCATATAGTTAGATATCACTGTTTTATCCAATATGATAATCTCTCTTTTCATCTGCTTAGACCCTTCATATAGATCAAAATGCGACACCTTCTTTCTTTCTTTCTTTTTTTGGTCTGTCCTTTGTTCAATTTTTTTCCTTTTCTGCCTGACTTTGGATTGAGAATTTGTCACTCTCGATTTGATTTTGTCTCCACTATTTTATTATATTATCTATACTTTAAAAATGTTCCTGTGGCCCTAGGATTTAAATCATATGCATTCAATTCATCACAATTTTAGGTTGCCCTAGGACTTAACATGTATGTATTTAACTCATCACAGCCTGTCTCCAATTGTACTGCTTCATCTAGAATATAAAAACCTCGCAACAGTATAATCCCAATTCTTTTCTTCTAACATTTAGGCTATTATCATCTATTTCACTTTTATGCTACCTACCCATGATACTTTACTACTATTTTGAGCTTAGTCAATTAGCTTTTACAGTGATTAAAAGTAAGAAAATATCATATTCACTTTGACTAGCTTTTCTAGAAATCTTACTTTTGGGGATGTGAAAATCCCAACTTCTTGCTCAGGTATTAAGTCTGTGGCTGCGAAAGTGCAGTCCACATAAAACCCAAGGGCCTGGGTTTGTGATCTGGAATTGGGGGAAAACCCAAACTGAGTAACTCAATAAATAAACAAGAGTGTTTCTCCCTCTTCTCCTCCCTCTCCTTGACTACTTGCCTTCATTCCTGCCTGCTTCCTTCCTTTCAAAACAAAAACAATCTTAACTTCTGTTTAGTGTCATATTTCTTCTCCTAGGAAAATTTGCTTCAACCTTTCTTTTAAGAGATACCTGTTGACATTTCATTCTCTGTTTTCTTTTTATATGAAAATTTAAAAATGTATCCAGCTTTGAAAAATATTTCACTGTGTATAGAATTCTAGGCTGACAGGTTTATTTTTATCTATTTTCTTTCAACACTTGAAATTCGTCACTCCTTTCTCTTCCGGTTGGCATGCTCTCTGTAATTCTCCTCTCTGTCCATCTTTTTATAACCCTCTACCTCCATCAGTGACTTTTCCTCGTGGTCTCGGTCGCCCCTCTACGGTCCAGAGCAACTGGATTCTGGCCCCAAATCACACATGCCACGAGTTAAACAAAAGCCTGTCACCTCAGAACAGAGTTGACCTCCCATCCTTTGTCACTTGATGATTAATTGTTGCCCTAAGTGATCTGATTTCTGCTACCCCCTGTGCATACCTCCATTCAAGCAGCTTTAGAGTGTCCTTTCTGACCACAGCCTGTATTCCTCCTGAGAGGCGTTTTAAAAACTGCAGTTTTCCCCAATTCTGTCACAGGGGTATATGACTCTGTACCCTTGGCCTGGTGGTGGATTCTGAAGCGTCAGCGCTCCGCTGCACGTTCATTAGGATCGTCCAACAAGGGCTTTTATTTATTTATTTTTAACCTCCTTTTTTGGTCCTTAGAATGCTTTCCCTGTCAAGGATCCTGGCTTTGTCATTTTGGAGCACATGTAGCACACTAACTTTATTTTTCATTTTTTTTTTTAAAGGAAAGATTCAGGCAGTTCTGAAGGTGGGCAGGCAGGCAGGTAGGAAGAGAGAGGAGGGAGAAGTATTTTTATTTATTTTATTTGGTTGTTCATTTTGCTTGTTCGCCTTACTCACCTGACCCCTGGGTCTCAAACCTGAGTCTTTGGGATTCACGTGCACGAGGCTGAGTGGCCTTACCTGCTGGGCCACCAGGGCATGCCAGGATATTAACTTCTGTGTTTTCGGTTGTGTTTATTAGAGAAAGGGCTGTGATATGTGTATGTTTCAACCTGGCAGAGTTAGGCTATTAATCCACCTTTACTTTTTTTAAACTGTGACTTATCTTCTTTTATTTATTTGTATCAATAACTTAATTTAAGATCCTTTCAACTTTTCTAGTCTATTTACAGGAGTGTCATCCGGGGAAGTTGACTCGAAGAATTGTGGGACATGTGATAGAATCAAGTAGTCCTCATGGGAGGAAAGATGAAGAACTTTTGATCAGGACCAAATCGAGCGAAGAAGGTGGGGGCCAAGATGTGGGCAGGTGATCCTGTGTTCTAAGAACACCCTTGGCCACACGGTGTCCGAATTCTCATATTGACTGCTTCTGGGCTTGAGCGGGGAGTGGCTACGGGGCATGCCTCTGGCTTTGCTTGGGGAAAACACTACTAGTATTCAGTTGGCATACTTATATAGGGTGGTTTGGGGGGACACTACCACTGTCCCTCACCTGACTGAAATAGTGAAAATAAAACACGTGACCTGGAAGTATACAAAGACAAGTACGAGGGACATACAAGTCTCATTAACTGAATTTACCCGGCAGCTGTGTTCCAGTGAACCGATCCTTTCCGGGTTCAATTCACTTGCTAATTTTCGACATGCCTATGACTAGGTGGGGTTACAAGGAGGATGTTGCTTCTCTAGTATGTAACTGAGGATGAGGAGCTCTGTGACAGAAGCTGTGCAATGGTAGAAAGCACCCCTGAAATATAAAACCCCAGGACAGGGGCCTTTTGCCTCGTTGGTCCACTGATGATTCCCTAGTACCTAAAATAGTCCCCAGCACAGTGTGTGCAGCAAATATTTGTTGAATGAGTGAAATGGAGTGACCTCATCCCTTTAGAGTTCAGATAAAATACCATTTTCTCTCCTTTATAGGCTTGGTTTGAATGTTGGCCATTAAACATGTATGGGCCCGGTTGTAATGTGAGCCCAGGGATGTTTGGTCTCAAGGCATTGCCCGAAGAGAGGAAGGAGAAGAAAAGGGTAAGTGCTGAGAATGTGCTCGTCTGTCAGTGAGAGGACAGAGAAACAAGTCCTGTGCCCTCAGATAGCCCAAGCAGCATCCACTGTTCACAGTGGGTCAATCCGGTTTCACAAAAAAGAGGCAGCATCTTCAGTCCTGATTACATGACCTCCCAGCATGCCCTGGTGACTCAGGTGTTAAGTTGCATAGTCCACATACATACTTAAGACCCAGGTTCACGACCTGGGACCTGGTGAACAACCAAAATGAACACCTCATACATTTTTAAAATTTGCTTCTTCCTTCTCTCTCTTCCTATCTGCCTACTTGCCTTCCTGCTTCTTTCTTAACAAAAGAAAAGAAAGTACAATGGCCTCCCTTCATCCTATTTCTGTACATGCTTTGTTCAAAGTCGTAGTGAAACCTCAGATAATTAGAAACTTTCACATGGAAGCCATTGAATCAAAGCTTTGTTTGCATTCTCTGATTTTTCCCTGGACTAACTGCTTCCCAGAATGAAGGACTGAGTTCAAAGACAAGGGAAAATGGGGCTCAGCCCCAGCTGAGGTGGGCTTGGTTGGGTGTCCATGATATTCAGACCTGAGAGGTGGAAGGGATGGATGAAGGGTCAGGCCAGCGCAGGGTCACATGATCTTCATTTACTAGCCTCTTCTTGTCCACTTCTAAGGTAGTATGGAAAGCCAGGGTTGATTTCTGGGGGCTGGGGGCTGGGCGGTAAGCCTAGAGGTGGCTGCTGGCTGCGATCCTTTTCAGCAACGGAGGCTTTAAACTGGGGTAGGCTGGGAGCCTACTTTCAGTGTATTTTTTCCTTTTGGCCACCAGATGGCAATACCGACCTTCAAACAGGACCTAAGGGCGCTCTCTGAGGACATTCTGCTGCGCTTCAGGATTTGGCCACCCTGTCATGAAACTAGTTGTTCATTCAACATTTATTGAGTGTTTGCTATGTGCTCAGCCCTGGGCTCTGTGTTGGGGTGGGGTGGAAGTGGGAATACAGCTGAAAGATTCAGAAGGGTACTCTCCTTCCATGGCTCTTACAACCTAATAAGGGAGACAGGAATTAAGCAAATCATTGCAAAATGAACTAATTTCAATTGTGGCAGGTATTGTATATGGTACATGCAAAGTGCTATGAGACCATATTAAGAAGAATATGATCTCATCTGGTTGTCAGGAAGGGCTGCTCTGTTTATGAACCATCATCTACGCTAATAACTCCCCGCCTCTTCATAAACCCTGTTATACCTTCCATCATTCATCCCAGTGTCTTCCTATATCATAGATAAGGAACACCCCCCCCATCCCCAAACATCTCAGCATGCAATCCCATCAGGGATACCATGGTGGACCTTAATTACAGACCCTGTTCCTTCAGATCTCCATCATGTAACTGTTAACAAGCCCCTTTTCAATTCTTTTCCAATCTTCTCCAAACCCCTCAACCCTGCTATCCTTGTAAATCCAGTCACTCACCCCTCTGGAACATCCCATCACAGATTCTCAAAGAACTCAGATCTTATTCACCTTTGTGTTCCCAAAGCTTCCCACATACCCAGCAGGTACTAATGTTCTTGAAAATACTTGGCAAACTAATGACCAGACAACTCGATATCCTTTCACAACACTGTCGTGGCTCCTCCTGTAGAACCAGGGTTACAGCCTCCATACTGAAAATACTCAGGCCTCTGCTGCCTTTTTCCCTTTAAGAAAGGACTAAGAAGGAATTTGTTCACTTGTGGCCATCTTCCTACCTTCAACAAGTCCCACAGTCAAGCCCCAGGCAGGCTCCCAGCTCTCCCTGGCTCCCAACCCACAAGCTAGGTAGCGCTTGGGCACAGGGCCCAGTCCTGTTGTTGGACTTGGTCCCTGTCACCTGCATCCCTCGGTAGTCACCCTTTTACTTTCTTCTCAGAGCACACCTGCATCCTGATTAACAGGCCTGACAACTGGGTTCTTGGTCATCGACTTCCCCTCTCTCCTTCTCTGAAAGGCGGTGGGCTCAGAAGGGAGCTCCCTGGAGCTGGAAGAGACCTTCAGGAATCAAGTTCAACACCTGCCTCTCCCTTTCCTTTCCCCGCTCCCTTCTGCTTATCTATTCTTTCTTTTGGGAATGTAATACACAATCGCATTATCTAGCAAGGAATAGTTGCAAGAAAGTGCAAAGAGTAAGTCTAACTCTCTCATGTAACAAGTGAGGAAATCAAGGCCCAGAGAGTGGAGTTGTGCCCAGAGCCGAGTCTCCAGGCTCTGTGCTGTGTCCTTGTAGAGACCAGTTCCTAAGCAGCCCCTTTGTGCACATTAGCCAAGAAATGCTACTTCCATTAGGAAAGCACGTCCAGTGCAAACCACTCCAGAGATTGTATTTCAAAGATTGATAGACATGGCTCTTGCATTATCTGCTGTTTCAGATTAGCTATGCTGTGGCTTCATTCCTCGGTGCTGATATTAGGGGTGGGAGAGATGGAGAGTGGGGGTGGGTAGCCAATTTCGAGTCCCTCTTGCAGGCCCCAGGCTCCAGCCTGCAAGACTAGGCCTGAGGACAGGGTGATCCATCCTATATTTTCAGTCCGTCAGGAGATTTCATTGTTTAAACAAACATTTCAGCGAAGCCATCCAGCTGGGCAGTGATTTATGGTTCTGGCTGCAGTTTTTCCCCAACAAAGATAAACAATCCTACAACTCTTGGGACTGGGGCTGGGACTCCTGGTTCTAATAACTTGGAGTCGGCTGGACCACGCCAGCCATCGCCTGGTCTGGGGTTTGGTTAGGATCTGTTCGCACTGGTCCTGTGGCTGAGCCACAAACCTTGGGGGACCATATTATGTTTGGAAGCCAGAGCTCTTGCCTCCAGGGCAGGGGAGAGTGGCAGGCAAGAGAGAAACAGCTCCATGTTGGGGCTTCAGGTCTGCCCCGCTCTTCCATGAGGGCAGCAGTGTTCTGCCTGCCAAGTGGTCAGCATTTGGCAGTTTGGTCAGCAGCGTCTCTCCTTCCATTTTTTGAAAGTATTCCAGATTGTACAGCACACCCAGGTCTTTGTAGCATCTACTCCATTCTTGACTCTGGGAGTAGACATATGCTCAAGCCCGACCAGAGTAATGCGCAATGGTGGTCATGTGATTGACCCAAGGGTGGACAGCTAGCCCATTCGGAGAGAAAGGCCAAGGGACTTTTCCTGGGGTCCTGGGAGGGAAACGATACCTCTTTCTTCTGGACTTGAATTCGGGGTGCTGTGTGGGATACAATTGGCCACTAGAGTTCTTGCCACCATCTTACCTCCACAAGGTCACCCTGATAATGGAGCGAATACACCAGGAGTGAGAGTGAGAACTGGAGAGAGGTTTCTAGTGACAATTTCATAGCCCCAATCTACCCACTAAGTCCTTTTTCCTTTAAGGGTTGGGTATTCTTGCACTTACAACTGAAAGATTGTTAATCTGTACCCATCATCTGACACAGCAGGGGATCCTCCAGCCTCCAGGCCAGCTGACTGGATGTGATGGTTTAGCCAGGGAATAGAAACTCTCTAATAACCCTCCTCCCCATCAGTCTTATCACTTGTGTCTATACTTTATTTCAACAAAAGTTTAAGGAGTTGTGGCAGATGCAGAGATGAATGAAACATAGTTCATATAGAGTTCTTGGTTTATTTCAGGCAGATTGAGATGCATGTCTCAGGAAAAGAACAAACAAGGGGTTTTGAGGGTGCAAAGGGAAGACTTACATCCGATAGTTTAGACCAGTAGTGACTTCATGGAGAAGGGGTGTCTGACAAATAAGTGTCTTGAAAAATGAGAATTTCAGTCAACAGAGATGGGCAGAAGGCTTTACAGGTAGACGAAACAGTGTGATGAGAGTCAGAAGGACTAAGGGAGCAATGAAAAGAGGAACTGAACTGGAAGGATGGGGCCATTTAGGGTAGTCACCTGCTGGCAAAGTAAGTTGGTGTCATCTAGGTAGATGCTTCTAATATGAAGCTGTTCCTAGGTCAGTAGGCAGTGAGGAGTTCTCACACTCTGGGATAAGGAAGTACCTGATTCAAGTTACTCTTGAGGGACTTTAGATGAAAGCAGGGAGACACTGAATGTGGAAGAAGTACTGAAAAGGTCTTAGGAGATAACCTTGACTCATTCACAGGACAGGGAAAGAGTGAAGGAAGCAAAGGCAGAGAGTAAAACTGGGAAATAATTCTAGTTTCTATGCATTTGTAGTTTCAAGAAGTAGGAGGTTTCTGGAACATAAAGTCCAAAAGTCATAAAAGGAAAGGTTGATATATTTAACTACATAAAAATTTAAAATTTTTACATGGCAAAAATTCCGTAAATAAAGTCACAAGACAAAGACCGACTGAAGAAAAATTCATTATACAAATGATAGAGGGTTAATTTTCTAAATATATTTTAGGAGTTATAGTATTTCAGAGAGAAAAAAATAATAATCAATGAAAATGGATAAAGAATATGAATAAACAGTTCACAGTAAAAAAATACAATGGTCATCAAACACATGAAAATATAATTACGATAATTAACACATCTAGAACTTTATCTTTATGAATTTAATTTCCACAATAGCTGTATGAGAAATATATTATTATGATGCCCAGTTTACTAATGGGCCCATTTTACTAAAAACAGAGAGAGGTTAAGTAAATTACCCAAAGTTACCTAACTAATTAACAGTTTGGTTGGGATTGGGGGCCAGAATTATTCCTCTCAAGCATTTCTATTATACTTCTTGCTCAATGTCATGTATTCTAAAAGAAATTAAGATGAAAACTAGAGCAAAATATCATTCTTTATAGATCAGATTGGCAAAAAAAAGTCTGCTTGGCAAAACTGAGAGGAAACCAATACCCTTAATAATGTTGGTAGAAGTGAGAACTGGAACAACCATTTTAGAAACAATCTGGCAAGATCTATCATAATTTAAAATATAAATTTGCTTGACCTAGAAATTCAGTTTCTAACATTTTCTTAATATATTTATAAAGAGAAACATAGAGAGAAATGCGGCATATCTATGATAGCAAAAGACCGGAAATAAGCTAGATATTCACCAGTAGGGGACTTGGTATATGGTTTCTGACATAGCCATGAAGGGAATAAGAATAAGGCTCACAAACACACACACACACACACACACACACATACATATATATGTTGCAGGACAGTCTTTTGAAGCATTTTGTTAAGTGAAAAAGGCAAGGAGGAGAATGGGTGCGAAGTGTGGCACACACATGCATTTCCCTATATGTGACAAGGGCATGGATCCCTTCTGGGGAAGGGAGTTGGGCACTTGGGTTAGGGATGCAAGTGTTTTCACTGAATAGGCTTTGGCATTATTGCAAAAAAAAACCCAAAAAACAAAAACAAAAAAACAAAAACAAACCATATTTAACACTCTCAGGGATTCATGTTACAATATTGAAAATTTATAATAAAGTAAAATACAGTTCAACTCGGAACAACTACCACAAAGAAGTGATTTCCATTATTCACCCAGGACCCACTTGCTGACCCCCCTCATTCCAATGGGAAAGAGAAGTGGCCTCTGGGCTTGCACACAGAACTGAAGTCCAGGCATGGAAGGTTTAGGAGTTCAGCGAGTTTACCAGGGAAGAGATATCCTAGTCTGCCTTAGATGGTTATTATTTTAAGATAGGAAACCTACAAACTCCCTTAAAAAAGAGTTTCGTGTATCAGAATGTATCTCCCTTCCCTTTAAGAAAACCAAAAGAACTTAAGTTCCTTTTGAAAAATTCCATCTCTGCCTACCAAAATTCTCATCATCTTTCAAGACACTTACTAGTCAGACACCCCTTCTCCATGAAGTCACCACTTGTCTAAACTATCAGATGTAAGTCCTTCTTCCTTTGCACCCTCAAAGCCCCTTGTTTGCTCTTTTCCTGAGACATGCGTCTCAGTCTGCCTGACATAAACCAACAACTCTATATGAGCTATGTTTCGTTCATCTCTGCATCCGCCACAACTCCTTAAACTTGGTAATGAACTCAGGAGAGAAGGATTTTGCCCATGCCTAGCAGAATGGCGCAGCCAGGGTGGCATCCTCAAGACTCGGGGACGAGGGCTCAGCAAACCCACCATAAACTGCTCTTTCCCTATTCCTGGAGTGGTTTTCACAAACCCTGCTTTGCATTCCCTTCACAAAAGTGCTCTCTTCACGGGGGTCCCTCGGATGGTTTAGTTTGAATCTCTAGGAGGGCTGAGCTAGGTTGGAGAAATAGGAATGGGGTAAGAGACCGGAAGGAGGTGTTAGGGTGGGAGTTGAGAACTCTGGACATAGTAGAGAGTGAGAAGAAAGAGAAAGAAACAGAAAGAAGGCTGGCGCCCCCAAAGCCTAGAAGTCAAGGATGGTCTGCTTGCCAAAGCCTAGACGTCAAGGAAAGTCTGAAGCAAGGCGAGGAGGATGTTTTACAAACGAGGAGCATCTTTGTAGATATCTTGCTGCACTTGTCCAGTTCTTTCTTGACAATGAAACTGTGGAAGCAGAATGACTAGGTCAAAGGTAATGCATATCTAACATGTGAATACACTTACCTCGACAAATTGTGCTCTAGGAAGATTTTATCGGTTTCGCCAGACAGCATCTGAGGCCCCCGCACCTTTGACAGTCATTTCAGAGAAATTCTGAGGCAGAGAGATGAGAATTTGAGGGAGTTCATATCACACATTCTATTGAGAAATAAGAGGTGAGGTCCTGGCCAGAGTCCGGAGTGACGGACTCGGGTAAGGCTGGGGCTCAAGGAGAGTCGTGAAGATGAGATGGAGCAAGGTGAGGAGGCTCTGAGCAACGGCTCTAGGCAAAGTTAGACAGTGATAGGTTAGGTAAAATGAGGTGAATCTTTACCAAATTGTGCTCTCCTTAATTGCTTACGCTTTAGGACAATCGCCTTGTTCTGGAGATAGATTAATGAAGAATTCTGTTTTTAATTTTAAAAAGAGAATTGAGTGGAGTGTTAGGTCAATCGCCTTCAAAG